>JAJJWX010000843.1:272500-557495 GCA_023529315.1 Papaver bracteatum
ATCATAATCTTTCCATATTCTCAAAACCATAATTAATTATTTTTTTTCATCCTCTTCTCCAAGATCTTCGATCCAACCAAGAAAAAGGTAAATCTCCATCAACCCATTCTATGATTCGCATTTATTCATTGATTTACCTGTTTAAATCTTCGATTTTCGAAAATCAAATTCTCTGATTACACCCAGAATCGGTTTATGTTGACATATCGAATAAACCGATTCTGGGTTTTGTTCTTCGGCATGCAGAGTAATCGGTTTATATGATGATTAACATCAACCGATTCTAGGTTTAATAAAGAAATATGAAAGTACATCACCAGAATCGGTTTATAAGTGCTTTATAATATTCTGATTCTGAATACTTTTTTTTTTTAAATTAACTATGCGATCTCATAATCGGGTTTTATGTGCTTGTTAATTTACCGATTAAGATTGTCTCTTCAGATTCCATTCCAAAATCGATGTTTATATATGTATCACATAAACCGATTGTGAATGCTTGACTTTACTGTGTGTATTGGTGTTGAGAATCGGATTACATATGTTTGGTTATGTACCGATTATTAACTTGATTACTGTTTTTTTTATGTATATATGGACTTCGGACACCTTGGGGGATATTCTTAGGGAACCACAACAAGTGCCAGAAAGAAGCCTCTATAAGTTTGCTTATGGGGGTGAGACCCGTTTTGAACAAGCCTTCGCATTGATTGACAAGCTTGCATTGTAGGAGCTTCATGAGGTCATGAGGTTCACTAGGATGAGGAGAAACATGACTTCAGCTGAGAGGGATCTCCATGGATTTATGGAGGGTTTTTGGGAAGTAATGGCTCAATTTCAAGTCATTGCTGAAGCAGAAGATGCTGCTGCTACAGAAAATGATAGCTCCTGGTGTTGCTTCTCTTGATACTGGTGCTCCATTATTTATAAGATTTTAAGTTTAAGTTTTTAAGACTTGGTTGTTTTTAGTTTATTAAGACTTGGATGTTTAAGTTTTTTGTTTTTAGAACTTTAGACTTCGGATGTTAAGGTTTATATTTTGGATGATCATGGTGTTGAACTTAATGCATTTCAAGTTTTAATTATAATTATGTGTATCAAACAAGTTTATGCATGCTCAACAATTTTGTTGCCAAAACACATGCCCACAATCGGTCTACTCGATATGTCCACATAATCCGATTGTTGAGGTCCATCAGAAAATCGGTTTATATGTGGGGTAAATATAATCCTATTCTTCATGCCATAAAAATGTTGTTTTTCCTTTATGTTTTTCAAACCACAATCGGATCACATATGCATCTAAATAATCCTATTAATGTCTTTGAAAATTCAAATTTTATACATGTTTGTAATCGGTTTATGTTGGTCACAAAAAAAAAACAATTCCTTGTGGCACAAAACCATAATCGGATTTTACAAATCTTCGAGAAGACCGATTATTTCAAATTATTTCACTTTCCAAAAAAAATAGTCGTTATGGACTTTCTCTATATATAAAGACCTCATCCTTGTACCCCATTTGGCCCAAAGTTGCTCATTTTATTCCATATCACTCCATATACTCCACAACTACTCATTTCATACCTCCACAATGGCATCTTTTGATTCAAATGAAGATTTAGCAATCACTAAAGCTTGTTACGCAGAAACTCGAGTTAGAAGGAATTCCTCTGTAAGGGTAGATGTCGAAACCTTTTGGACAAAGGTGCACAACAAATATAGGAAAGAGTTTAGGAATCCCAATGGAAGAAGTGTTCAACAAATTCATGATAGGCACCTAGTCATCGAAATGCGATACTTGCTTTTTTAGTTATCCAAAAACGGATTTTGAACGCTACCTACTTTATCTACTCCATTGAATAGTTTGTAAGTATTTTTTTGGATTATTTTACGTAATCCATGTTGTTTGATATTCCTACGGATTTTGAACGCTACCATGAAGTCGTCAAAGCGCGCTACTTGGAGGGAAAAGGGGGTGCATTCGCATTCGATGCAAGCTATCAATTCATGGTATCCAAAATCCAGGAAAATGCCCCGGACTTCATGGAGGGTGGATCGGCCTTGGATTCCTCCGACGAAGATTGATGGTTTTATAAGTTTTGGTGTAGGTTTTGTGGGTAGATCTCTATGTAAACCCTCACGAGACTATAACTCGTCCTCTAGGGTTGCCTGGGGGTTTAAAGGCTTGATGCATGTGCTAAATGCATCCTACAATAATGAAATGAATGAAAAAAAAAATTCATATGAAAGACAATAATCGGTTTATATATGTCAAGTAAAACACCGATTTTTTTAATCGGATTATACATATGCCAACATCAACCGATTATGCAAGTCCTCTGTTAATTTTGGAAACACCAACCCAGAATCAGTTTACAAGTGCATGAATGTAAACCGATTCTGGGTACTGTTTAAGAAAAAAAAATCAAACAATTTAAGTTGTTTGATGTTTTGAAGAACTCTTTAACATTAGTTGATCTAACGTCTAAAACATAATTAACATCTAATACGATTAATTAATGTTAATTAAACAGGGGCAAATTAGGTACCTAAGTAATTGTTGGATAGGAGGTGGTATGAAAATTATTTCTAATGACCTTTTTTTGTCATCTAGTAGTAGGGACAAATTGAGTGGGGTAGGCCCCAATTTAGCCAGAATTTTTTATGGTTGTCATTGAGGTGTCAGTTTAATGGGGAAATCAGTTCACCGGGAAGGTATAAAAATTTATACTACACAAACTCATAAATTTAGTGTCTTATATGGATTTTGACACCTTTCCATGTAATCTAGGACACGCCATTAGCAATATTGATAATTTTTAATAATTTAAAGGAATATTTTGTGTCAAGCATTTTTGGGGCACATGATGGCCTATGTGGTAGTAAATTTTGTGTTACACCGACAAATTATTAATCGTGTATATGCAACGATGCGATGCGATGCGAATTTTGGGTCATGTAGAGGCAGCTTGTAGTCGCGCAGCACAACTTGTGGGTCGCCTACCTAAAAAAAATCCCGGAGCTGAATCTTGGAAGGTAAAACATTGCTTTCATAATGCGGTCTAGCCGACCTAACTAGGAATAGAAACTTCGTATGAGATTGAATCTCACACAGCTTAGGAATTTCTAAAATAACGATCAACTTGTGTATATATAATAAGCCAGGGCCAACAGAAGCTATTATTCTTTCGCAACGCAAGATAGAGCTGAGGAAAAAGAAGAAGAGAAAGAAAAAGAGGAAGAAGGGTTTACTGCAAGAGCTACAGAGATCCAAAGCAAGAAAGGTAAAATTATATTCTTAAATCTCTTCTTTAGTTGCATGACGTTTTATATGCATCAATGGTCTTTCTTCTGTTCTGTTAGCTAAGCTGATATGTGTACACAAAACTTTATTTCAGGGCACAAAAGTTTTCAGATTACAGTTTTTGAATATGGCACAAGTTGATGGAAAATTTGATCTCAAGAAACACTGTTATGATTCTATTTTCGGTACAAAAAGTGATATTATCGAAGAAGTATTTGGTACTAGTGACGACGATATGGAAGACAGCAAGGTTGAAGAATCCAAAATCCAGAAACAACAAAAAGCTTATGATAACTTTTCGGAATCAAGACTTGAAGCTGCTGCAAAGAAGCTGCGTGATCAGTATCAAAGCCTGGCGAATGGTATGTACTATTGTAACTAAATTTGTTTGGGTTCAAGGTACTATTGACTGCTTGCAGTTTTGATAACCAGTTAATTTTTCTTGCTATTTTCTGCAGCCAAAAGGCAAAGAAAAATTCAAGTCCTGGAAAATACTCCAATGTTTTTCCGCTTACAAAAACCCAAGAAAATCATCTCAAGAAGGCATCCAAAATTGGAATCCAGGCTTCGTGGACTCAAAATCTAATATAAGAAGACACATGCTCATCTGAATCGAAGACGACTAGTTTTTTCTTTTGAAAGGGCAAAGATAGTTGTAATGAAAAAAAGTTAAGAACTACGAAAGCTTGATCCACCTTTGCCCTTTGGGGTGGTACGTAGGCAGCCATATGGTTCAGCTTTAAAAAAAAAAAAAAAAAAACTCTTCTTCAACCTCTTGTTGAATTCAATAGATTACGGTCTTCTGTAAGCTTCGTATTTTCATGTTATATCTTCCAGTATTCGACAAAAAGAATCTACATACCAAGATTCAGTGACGCTAATTGAATAAACAGGCAAGCATTGTTCATTAAGGTTTTAAATGTGCAACAGGTAAAAAAATGGTGATACACAAAACAGAACCTGATAATTAGATGTGCCAAAAAGAGTACAACAATTAAACCAATTAGAAGATTTACAACCATGAAAAAAAGAAAATCTAATGAAGCAAGAATGAGGTTACTTCCTCTGCATACTTTGTCATTGCATCAAATCTTTAGTTTTTCTATAAGGTTATAATAGCTTTATCTTGATGCTGAAAGAAGCCAGGTGATATATAGTGAACCCTTTCTAGTACTTATGTGGTTGGTTCTTCTTCTTCAATTAGTCGTTCCTTTTTACTCTGAAAATTAAACCAAACATTTGTCAGAACAAAAAATCCAGTGGGAATTTGCACTTCAAGGCAGATTAATCCTATCAACAATGAAAAGGCATTTGATGGCTTCTGTAACATTCTGCTTTAGTTTTCTGTGCTCTGAAGTACTAGTATGATGGTCTCATGAATCAACTTCTTGATCACCCTCAAAAGTTGGGATGCACAAATGACTCTAATCATTAGACAAGCAAAAGATGTTGTTAACACAGCTCATGGCAACAAAAAAACATTGAACTAATAATGATCTGCGATGCACCCTACCGACACCTCATATTGATAAGTAACCTGTATCTCAATCAAAAGAAGATAATGAATAGTTCTATAACTTCGAGTCTGACTTGCATCCTAATAAGAACAACCAAAGTAGCACTTTGAGTTATTACCAACTGCTAAAAAAAGAGAAGTGGGACTAGTGATTTTATTTAATATTTTAGCAATATTTAGTGAATGTCAGCTCTTGAATGAATTTTCTATCCACAGATTGAGGATAAACTTAGTCTTGCCTTTGTTAGCGGTGTCTTTAGATGTTTTTAACATCTCATAGCAACTAGTGATCTGCGCAAGTGTCTTTGCTTACTTATACTGATGGGTAACCTATTTCTCAAATCCCTTTAAAACAAGATGAATAGTTCTATAACTTCGAGCCTCACTAGCAAGAGAATTTAACATGCAAATTGGTGCTTCAAGTTTTTAGCAACTGCCGAATAGGACGAAGTGGAGCAGTGGTTTTACTTAAGATTTTGAGCAATATCTAGTAAATTTTTTTCTATCTACAGATTGACATACACTAAGGATTACCTTCTTAGGTGGTGTTCCAGGTATTGACTTCTTGTTACCGAATCCAATTTTCATTCTCTTATCAGAAGGTTTAAGGATCTGGAATGCACAGGTCAAATCTGCATCCACACTCATCACAGCACCAGCATTGTCAAACTCCCCACAATAATTTGGAGCAGAGAATATGGTAACCAATTGCCGGTCGGCAAAGAATTCATACCCATCTTCCACAACCTAATGACAATCATAAACGAGATGAAAATATCAAACCACAGACTAACTGAGACATACTGAGAATAAGGTAACTTTGTTTTTATAGAGAATGTTAAAGGGGTATTTTTTTTTTTTACCTGGTGAGCTCGGCAAATCAGGTCAAGGTCATGGTCTTCAAGAAATTCAGTTATCTTATCAGACCCGAATGTACAGGATACACCTCTGTCATTCTCCCCCCAACCATCGAAGTCCTTATCAGGATCAGCCCAGAGTAGATCACAGAGAAGTCCCTCATCTGGTATATCCACCGGACGAGATATATCCCTTATCTGATCAAAATTCTTCAAGTGAGGAGACAATCCACCGTGCATACAGAAGATCTTTCCATCAATTAAAGCAGCTACCGGTAGGCAGTTAAAGCAATCGCAAAAAATCTTCCAAAGACGGACATTAAATCTTCTCTTACACTCATCATAGAATCCATATATACGGTTAATTGAAGCAGACTCGTGATTGCCTCTAAGTAAGAAAAATTTATTCTTATATTTGATTTTGAATGCGAGAAGAAGGCAAATTGTTTCTATGCTGTGTTCACCTCGGTCAACATAGTCACCCAGGAACAAGTAGTTTGTCTCAGGAGGCGGTCCAGCACATTCAAAAAGACGGAGAAGATCCGAATACTGGCCATGAATATCACCTGTCAATTCAGAAAAAAACAAAACTCTTCACTGTTCAGTCATTGGATGATCAATTTGTTATGGTACTTAATGATATGTGGCATTTCAGTATGTAATACAAAGGTAACACAAATACAATCGAGAAATTCATTGACAAAACAACCCACCAAGATAAAACAACTTAGCTAAGGATCGCAATCAAGATGTGCATCTGGTATCCTAAAGACATTAACATTGCAGAATCTCGCTGCTACATCCAAAGTAATCTAGCTTCAAGAGAAGAAATGGATGCTTCATATATGATCCCAACCCCGAACAAGCTATCCCACATAAGTACCCAACCTATGATCCTATATTCGTACTACAACATTAACAAATTACGTATTACATAGAATCACATGGTACCAGCTCATATGAACACACTGCTAAGCAAAAATCAACCAGAATCCAAAGGAAGGTGCATTATTTGTGTTCTTTACAACATAATACTAAGACAGACAATGTTATATTTGTATTCTGTTATGTTCCCTCACTGGAAGTCCAATTTGTTATAGATGGTACTTCATGACATGTCGCAATTTAATATGAAATTCAAAGATAGAAGATATACAATCAAGAACTTCATTGGCAAACAACCTACCAAGATAAAACAACTAAGTTCCTCGGTTTTCTTGCTCTTTTCTGAGTAATCTCTGGTTTTCTCCAACACCTATACGAGGTATGCTAATCTAGAGGCGCAGCTGTTATCCTAAAGACTAACAAATTTCCTACTTTATAGAATCACATGGTACCAGCTCACATTCACAGACACGCTACAAAGTGAAAATCAACCAAAATCCAAACTAAGGTACAATTTCCGGGTTCTATACTACTTAATGCTAAAACAAGCAACAATTTTGCATTTAATGTGAAACACAAAGATATGTCGCAATTTAATGTGAAACACAAAGATAACAGAAATGCAATCAAGAGTTTCATTGGAAAACAACCCACCAAAATAAAACAACTTAGCTGAGAATCACCACCTCAGTTTTCTTGTTCTTCTCCAAAGAATCTCTGGTTTTCTCCAACCCTTACACAAGGTATGCTAATCTAGAGGTGCAGCTGTTAACACTAACAATTACCTTCTTCATAGAATCACATGGTATCAACTCACATTCACAGACACACTACAAAATGATAATCAATCTAAATCCAAACTAAGGAACATTTTTTGGGTTCTTTACAACTTAATACCAAAACAGACAATTAACAATTTCGCATTCTCGTATGTACCTGGAACCATTCCGAACACCTTAAAACAAATTTGAATACCAGGGCAAAGGGCTCAAATACCCATCCTTGCTCAACTAAAACAAAAACTACCACAAAAATAGATGCAATTTTTCCAATTCAAAAAAACCCTCAAAACCCTAAAACAAAGTTTCCACGGGGCATTAGCCCTCACTTGAATGTAAGGGTTTTTGCTCATCTAAAACAAGAATCCCCTAAAAAAAAAAAGGTGAAAATTTTTCAATTCAAAAAAACCCTAAAACAATGTTTCCATGGGGCATTGGGGCCATTCGCCCCCACAGAAATGTAAATTTCACGATAAAAAAAAAATACAATAGATCAGGATCTTACCACAAACTTTAATTGGAGGTTTGAGTTCAAGAAGATTAGGTTGATTGAGGAAGATGATAGTTGAATTTCTACAAAGCTGCTGAATTTCTGATTCGGTAAGATAACATCTTCTGGGTGTTCTTCCATTCTTAACATTTAGTAATCTTTGTATGATATCATCTAATAAAGACTCATCCATATTTGTGTTCTTCTCATCAGAAGAACTTTCTTCCATTAAAATCAAAACCCCCAACTCTCTGATTCAAAAAATCAAAACCCTAACCTTTTTTTTTTCTTTGCCTCTTTCTCTCGCTCACTCTCTCTGAGCTGAGAAAAACGCTTCTCACTTCTCAAATCAGAGAGGGCAGGAAAGAGACTTCACAAAATTACCCAAATATACTACCGAAACTTGTTTTATTTTATTCTTACACTTTGTTTACACTCAATGATTTCCTTACATGGTCATGATGCACTTTTGTGTTAATAATCATGATCATCATGATTAAGGATTTAGAGATGTAATATTGCTTTCAAATTTGAATCTCTGAAAAGTTGTTGAATTTTTAATGCTTTTTTACTTATTCTTCACTTCTGCCTTATTTGCTTTTTCGTGACTCATCTGAACCTGATTGATATCATCTGATTCATCTGAATCTGATTTAATATGTTTTTTTTCTGAGTTAGATCTAACTCATCCAACTTAAAAATATGCGAGTCAATGGCTTGGTCCCATGAGTTAGGGGCATTTGATCTGAGTCAGATCGCGAGTTAGATTCGACTCAAAATCAAAAACAAGCGGTCTGACATCTGACTCAAGCCGAGTCAGCAAATAACAAACACACACTTCGTTCACACTCAATTTTTTGCTTACAAAATTGTGACCTAAAAAAAATTTCTTCAAGAATGATACTTATATGTTTTGATAACCATGAATCCATGATCATTGTAATTTATGATATAGTCATTAATAATTCCTTTTAAAACTAATTTAGATTTGTTTAGCTTGCATTAAAAAGCTGCATAAGGATGAGACTGAGAGTAAATGTAGTGCAAGAGTCGGTTAAGAAAATTGACAGTGAACTATAAAGTTTATACGATTACACCAAAAAATACTACACATTGCAGAATTGTATCACCAAACATGAGCCATCTATAAAATGATGGAATCGTCTTCGGTCCCAAAAGGTTATTTCTCTCCCATAAACTCTAGAAACGAATTTTGTTACAGAATGACAGTCACTATAAAAACGAAAATTATTTACGATTCTTAATGGTGTTCGTGGTATTATACTAATAAATCCAAATGCAATTGATAATTGTTCATTGTGATGACAAAATGTGTGTGCTTTCACTACCGGTCATACATCGACACACATTTAAAGTAACATTCCACCCTTAACATGTTCAAAACTTCATCGAACATTGTGTATGTATCTTTAGTTGTCAAGCATGATTTGTCTCTAACGTAGCGGAAGTGTATTAAAATTGGATCAAAAATATAAAAGACAATGAAAACAAGTGTGAGATCAATAGATTCGCAAAACCAACAACAAATAAAAATAATAACTAATTAAGAAGATAACTTTAATAATAATCAAATAATAAAATTGGTTGTTGAATTGTGTTTCTTGACAATACTAAGTCTTCCTATATAGTCTTTAATAATTCCAAATAGTAATAGGACTGGGAAAAGGAAATCATCGAAACTACGAAACAAACCAAAACTATGAAAATAAAATCCTAAATTGAGAAACAAACTACAACTAGGAAGAGGAAATCTTAATTATATTATAATAGGAAATATAGAATTGATACCATTTGGAGCTAGGTATAATGTAGTTGGATGTCCTACATCAGGCTCCCTTATTGAAAAGAACTCTTCCTCGAGTTCGGTGTAGAAAAACAAATGTCACTGCCAGGGTTGGAAACGATGGTGGAGATCATCATCTTTCAAATATTGCGCTTTCCAATAACAGGTAATACACATAATAAGAATTTTTGATACTTTCTTTAGAATGATATTATTTCCTTTAAAATTAATTTTTGAAATCATCAACTGAATCGAACATGATATATATTAGAATAAATTTGTTTAGCCTTCCAATAAGAGACCCTTCTAGTTATCTTTTGCAAAACTCTCCCTTGAATTTGGTAAGTATAGCGTCCGTCCCAAAGACCATTATCAAATTTCTCTTAAGTAAAATCAGGAAATGTGATTAGAGCAGTACAATTTGGAGATTGTGGATGCTTCATTTCAATAACATTATAACTTTCTTTATTGTTCTTTATCTAAGATATGTACTTGGGAAGTCGGTGTTGGTGTAGGATCTTCGAGACATGAATCGTTATCGATTAACTGGCCTCAAGAATTTCAATAACGCGATTATATATCTCATCGACCCTTTTCTGGGAATCTGAATGTTTTAGTTAATATTTTTATTTTATTTATTACCGATAATATTTTCAAATTGTTAACAGATTTGTTCTTTTATTTTTAGGTATTAAATCGCATGTTGAATCGTAAATCAAAAATGTATAGACAATTTCTTATATTCAACATAATAAATCTATAATACCCCATGTAGATTTTAGTGGCAAGATGCCAGTGGATATATCTATAGTTTATTTCTCAAATGGAATCAAAGGGTGTGAAGAATATGTGGTGGGTTTTTGTATTGGTAGAAGACTCTCCTTCCCAACAGTGAAGGAGGCTGTATCAAACAAACTTCATGGAAATGGTGCTTTTGTTTCGAATTTAAAAATGTTGAAGATCATAGAAATGTGCTTGAACTATCAAAGAGTTTATTCACCTTCCGACCATGGTCAAACATGATCAATTCTTCAATTTCATGCATTGGACAATTCCAATTTGGGTGTTGATTTATGGAGTACCACTGCATATATGGGACTTAGAAGATTTAAGCTTAATTTTCAGCTTCTTAGGAAAACCTTTATTAGATGATAATTACACTATCAATTGAACAAGATTTGCTTACGCTAGAATTTGTATTGAAATCGATATTGATTTATATTATCCTGAAAGTATCCCACTAATAATAGACGAAAAACTTTATTTTGAGCTTCCAGTTGAATATCAATGGAATAAGAAACAAAATATAATAATAATCAGTAGTTATTTACTCATGTTATTCCTAGATATATTCAGTGGTTGCAAAGATATTAAAATATTTCATACCATTATGTAAATCACATAACCTGTTACATCGTTACAGTTTGATTGTTCTCTAACTGAATCTATCAAGCGTGAGTGGATAAACTCATGCCAGCAAACTTGATCCATTGCAAATACTTTGTCGAGATAGGTTGACGATAATCCATTAGAATCGGGAAAAAAAAAACTACGACGCAAAGATATAAAATGAGAAGTCTCACGAAATTATCTGCCTTCGTGATATCTGCTGCTGTCCGTAAAAGAGATTCACGTATTTTATCCTTTTTATCATTTGACTACAATGACTAATTCAATTCTCATAAAAAATTAGTTTACCAACAAGCCAATATATTATAAAAAACACATTTTTAATAAGTATAAAAATCATCGCAGAATATTGTTTCATTGACAAATGTATTTGTCTGTGAAAGTACAATGACCAACATATTTTTCCGTAAAAGAAATTTACGGTAACAAAAAAAAAATCACAAATTCTACTTTTAATAAAGAAAATATTTTGTTACCTAAACTATCTTTAATGAGAAAATATTTTGTTACCTAAAACAAATTTTATGACGGATACCTTGTTTTTATAAATAATATTAAGTGGTAAAAATTTCTCTTCAAAGATAATTTAAAGACCCATAATAATTATTTTTTTTAAATCCGGTTATTGACAAATAGTTCATAAAAATAAATACCATTATCTATAACATACAATAAAACATGCTTCAAAAATAATAAATAATAATAAAGATACTTATATTTTATCCTTTTTATAATTTGCTCGGGTCCGAGATTCAGATAATCTTCGCGATATTTGGTTATTTCTAGGCCACGAGAGTCAACTTCCTTTGGTAGTATAATCATTGGTAATCCAAAGATCAATGAAAGGTGTTCTGGTTTGGACTCCAGTATTCTCCCTTCAATGAGATGGAACCCTTCGCCTTTTCTGTCAAGTGCCCCCAATGTATCTCTCTCTTTCATGTTATATGAACCATATTTATCCAATATCTTGACAATACATTCTGGTTTACACTTCATATGCTGAATATTTATTAGACCTTCATGAAATGATTAATAAAAAGTCCAGAATGGACATCTTTGAGCTTTTCTAAGTGTTCGCCATCTTACGGAATTAGTGGTTTCACATCCTTTGCGGTTTTACATACCATAATTAGGGATGGCCTAAATGGTTTGAAAGCCTCCTTCTTTTTTTCATTCTCATTGTCTCCCTATCAAAAACAAAAAACTGACCAGAAAACCCTCTAAATCCTTTTTAGCCAACTATTAAGAAGGCATTCTATATGGAGACTCCCCTGTCGTTTGTCCATCACACTTTCGTGGTCACCTTTTTCAAAATTTTATTTTCTTCCAAATTCTTCAAATGTTAATCAAAATTCTTCAGATTTTTTTCAATTTCTTCTAATTGAGCTGCTACTTCACTCTAATTTCAATCCAATTTTTTTTCACTTGTAACTATTTCAATTACAATTTATAAATTGAACAGTAGTAAAAAATTGTAAATCTTTCACAATTACATCAAATTCAGCTAATAAATGTAATTTCCGGTTTAATTTCTTGTTGAAAAAACACTTGGTAACACTACAAAAAAACCATGTTTAGTGAGAAATTATGTTGTCATGAAAGCTAGAGTCACGTGATAAATTTTAATAAGTAAAGAAAACAGAGGGAAAATGAAAAGATAATTAAAATAATTAATAAAATAATAAACATGAGATGTAATATTAATAAAAGTATTAGTATAAGGTTAATAATAAAGTGGGGAGAAAGAATTTTAGGATTATACAAAAGGCTAGGAGGAGAAGAAGGTGACATTTAAGATAAAAGGACTACTCATTGTCGAAAAAAGGATTTCTTATTATTTTTGAGAAATAAATATTATAATTAATTAAGAAAACTATGGAGAATCAAGAGGAAATTGTAGTTTATAAAAGGTAGAATGCAAGATCCCTTTCTCATTAGGTGATTTGCTTGATTTAAATTTCATACGATGTTGTGTTATTAGATTTAAGTAATTTTTATATTTTATTTTATGTTTCAAATTGATGATCAACTTTCTTTGTTATGATATAACAGTCTTAAGCATCCATAGTTAAGGTTTCAGGATAATTCACCACATATTTACCATTAAATATTTGTTTGAAGTTGGATGTTGATTTCTAGAATTTGTGGAGAGTTTCATTTAGGTTGTATGTGACTGTATTTCGACAATCTTGATGATATTAGAATGACTCTAGGTCTTAGGAAAAGTTGTATATTGATGCCTTATCTTTCATTGTGCTTTAGATTTGTTCACTTCAGATTATTATGAATTTACCATGAATATTTTATTAATATGATGTAATCTGCCCAGTTTTGAGGATGACATTATATATTCAATATGTATGGCCATTGGTTTTCTGTGAATTATGGATATGTTGTAAATTCAATATGTATGAACCGTTGGTTTGCCTTGTATTATGGACGGACATCTTGTAGTTGATTTAGACAATAAATTCCTCTAAAGTTTTAGGAAGATTGTACCAAGTTAACACTCAACAACATATGATGTAAGAAGTATGCTTTGTGGATCTTATTCTTATTTGCATAAATGCTTGAATGAAATCATCTTGCTTCTTTGTCATATGTTGTAATGACTAGTATTATTAAAATGATTTATAAGTTAACTGATATGTTTGTTTGAATGGCTAGATACGTACCCGAGAAACTCGTGCAACTCATCAGAATGACCCTGATAAGAGGATTGGCATGGCATGCACCCGGGAAAATCGTGCAACTTAACGGAATAACTCTGATATGCGTTTTGGCAAGGTGTGATATGAGGATTCCTGTGCATCTTATAAATATTGTGAAGTCATGAGTTGAAAACTAAATTAGTTGATTAGTTAAAAACGTTATTGGTATCGTGAACTTTTTTATCGAATATATAATTGAATCCTTGAAGTTGTGCCGAAATTCCTTGTTGTATATTCTCTTTGATTTTTTTATATTTATTAACATCTTTTGATAATGGGAATGCATTCTATTGAGTTGTCATCTCACCCAAATTGAAATTCTTGCAGATTTTATAAAAGGTGGAAGTAAAAGTTAATGATTATGTTATTATTTTCTTGTATATCTTGAAGTGTAATTTGAATTAATATGTTTGATTGAAAAAATTGTTAAGGATAATTATTCATTTCATATGCTTAAATTCATGTTATATAAAAGTTAACTTGTTATTGATAAAATTAATAAATTATAATAAATATATATGAAATATAGGCTCTTTCCGACCTGTAGCTCCTGGAGTCCATATCTCCATATGAGTTTGATTCTGGTCCGGAACTAGGGTTTACAAGTTCTATATGAATGTTCAACTTGTTTATGTTTATTAATGTAGCTACATGGTTACATAAGATTAGACGCATCCTAGATTTAAATTTTTTTTTATTTTTTTTTTAACTTAATGTTTAACTAGATGGTTAACCCAGACTCATTTATGTATTTAGATTCACCATACTATCAAACATATACTGATGTAACTTTGTCCTCAAACCCAATCCAAGCTGAAAGCGTACAATAACCAAAAACACGTGTATTGCTTCCTTCAATAAACTCATATTCGCGTACGTTTGAATCATAAATTCCCGATGTACTAATGGCTTTTATTTAAAGAGATACGTAGTATTTTCTTTTGAAAAAAATTTATGGAAACTACATTTTCGAATGCAAATTGACGGGGAAGGAACTACACCCTAAAAGCAATTTTTTCCGTGGACTATTTTGAGTTGGGCGATAGTATGGTGTGAATTTTATGCTTAAGAAGGGATGACTCAAGCTCATATTCTAACCAACGACTAGTTCCGCCATTGCAGACCGGGATAATTTCTACAATATTGCAGATTGTCTTAGAGTGTTTTTTTTTTCTGACTCGGCACGAGTCAAATGTCGAACCAATTTTTTTTTATTTTGAGTTAGATATGAATCTCCACCTAATTCAGACCTAACCCCTGACTTGGACCCATTTGAGTTGGGAAATAAAATTCCCATGAATCATGGGAGCAAGCCATTGACTCACATTTTTTGAGTCAGATGAGTCAGATCTGTCCCAAAAACAAACATATTGAGTCAGATCGAGATGAGTCAGGTGAATCCAGTTGGATCCAGACGAGTTAGATTCGAACGACTCAGATGATTCAACAAAAAACAAACACCCTCTCAATGACGATCAGTGAGATGCTGATTTTAATAAAAATAAAACCAAAAACTGTAAACTAAACGTTATATTTATGTAGTAACCTCAATTGATGGAGATCTGAACATGGAGGATGCATAGAATGGAAGAAGAGGACCAAATGAAAGTCTCCATCTTCCTTCTATTGAAATGCACATGTGTACTGCTAATCAGGTTAGTCATAATCTAGTTGCTCTCAATTTTCAAATTTTGAACCAATTTAAAATCCCTTTTTCCTCTGCTAAGTCTCAATCTTCGTATGTTGATAGATATAAAATTAGGGTTTTGATCCATCTTTCCTCTGTTTTAATTCAACTACCTACATATTTTGATAATAGTAAAATTAGGTTTTTGATTAATCCTTTTCTCGATCTAATCATAATACTAGAACATATCAATCCTTCCATTGATCATCCTCGTACTAAATTTGTGAAGCTTATTTATCAGGACTTTTGTGTAAATTTTTCTCTGATATAATCATATTGTTGAGGTATTATTTGATTATGTTGATATTGATAAATTTCTAGTTAGGAATTTAGATTTTAGTTTCTCTGTATCTTTTCATTACAATTACATCATTTTCATTCCTAGAACTTATAGGCAAACTCACTATTATCAATTATCATAGTGTCCATTGTCTGTTTTTTCGGGTTCATTCACACTCAAGTCCTAACAATTATTCTCATTTTTATAATATGAGAATTTTGTCATGGAATTGTTAGGGATTCTACAAACCTGCAATTATGACTGCATTTTGGAATTTAATTAGAAGTCAAAATCTAGATTTTTTTTTTTTTTGTGAAACTAAAAATGACACAAACAATATGATTCAATACCTCATAAGGTTCAGGTATCCTAATAGTTGGATATCTTCTTCAACTGGCCTTTCGGGAGGTATTGCTCTTTTATGAAAAACTGGTTTTCAACTTGAAATTATTCAAAACACTGATAAAATGATAAATGCCATAATCTCTGTAGACCCTAGTAAACCATAATTCTTAGTAACTTTTCTTTATGGTTCAGTATATCATGAAGAAAAATTGGCACAATTGGAATTATATTAATGAAATAGGATCTAGGGCTAATCTAGCTTGGGTTCTTATTTGGGGATATGAAAACTACTATGCATGATTATGAGAGGTCTAATTTCTCTAATCCCACAACTTTTAAATTTCCAGTTATTCAATCTATCATTGATGCCAGTGACTTAAGTGACCTCGGTTATATTGGTTCCCAGTTCATTTGGTCTAATAAGAAAATAGAAGTATTCAATATAGGATTGATAGGGCCCTTGTCAATGGTTAACCCATTAAACTAATTCTAAACTATCAAAAGTCGGCTTGTTTTTTCTGTAAAAATATGCACCCTGATCACTTTGTGTCTCTAATAAGAGCACTTAATGTCATGATGGTTGAGCTTAATGAGAAATACTTAGGTATTCCTCTTTTCCACGACAGATCTAGAGTTGAGACTTGTGCTCCTCTTGTGGATCAGCTTGACAAATGGTTAGCTAAATGAAAATGAATCAAACTTAACCAAGCTAGAAGATCCATCTTAGTAATCATATTCTTAATTCCACTCATACTTATAAAACTTATTTTCTTCCTGATGCCACCATCCAAAAATTAGAGAGGTCCCAAAGAGACTTCTTGTGGGGTAAAGGTTCTCACAGAGGCATTTATCTAAGGGGATGGTGAAAAAGCGGGGGTACAACAACCTCACCCAATAATTCGCTTAGCAATCTGTATGGACAAACTCCAATATACTTTTAAGAGAATCAATTACACGGTCAGACTCAATCTTAATAAAAAGTATATCAAAGAGTTATATCTCAATTTCTCGATTGAATCCTTACTCAAGCAAGTAGAAATCTGCGAGTCTAATTGAATACAAGAGAAATTAACTTGAACGGTACCAAACACCAATGTTCAAGTATCAATCAACAACCAAAGGTCAGATTTCCCAATTGATTGATTCAACGCACAACCTGTGATATTTCAATTATATAACAAAATATAATGCGGAAAAGAAATAACACAGACACCAGAAGTTTTCTTAACGAGGAAACCACAAATGCAGAAAAACCCCAGGACCTAGTCCAGATTGAACACACACTGTAATAATCCGATACAGATACTAGCCTACTACAAACTAACTTCGGTCTGGACAATAGTTGAACCCTAATCAATCTCACACTGATCCAAGGTACAGTTGCACTCCTTATGTCTCTGATCCCAGCAGGATACTACGTACTTGATTCCCTTAGTTTATCTCACCCACAACTAAGAGTTACTACGACCCAAAGTCGAAGACTTTAATAAACAAATATTTCTCAGACAGAAAAGTCTTCAAGAATAGATAAATCTCTCTCCCACAGAAATACCTACAAGTTTTGTTCCGTCTTTTGATAAATCTAGGTGAACAAGAACCAATCGACAACCCGGACTTATATTCCCGAAGAATATCCTAGAATTATCAATCACCTCATAATAATCTAAATCGTATGATGGAGAGAATAGATATTGTGGAATCACAAACGATGAGACGAAGATGTTTTTGATTTCTTTTATCTTGCCTATCGGAGAAATTAATCTCGAGTCAATTATTTTAATTATACTCAATACGATAGAATCGAGAAACCTAAGAGGAGATCACTATAGCAACAATTATAGCCTGTTCGGTTGGGAGAAGAAAATAGTTGGGTCCGCTTGAACACGGGAAAATCCCAATGAAGTCTTCAAGTCATTAATTGCATTGGTCCAATGATGCAATGGAATTGGTTTAACAAAGGTATTTAAACCTAAGGTTAAAGGAGAATCGACTATAGCTTATACAATTAGTATCACACAAGAGGTGTGGTGATTACCTTTCCCAGTTGCTAGAGCTCTCCTTTATATAGTCTCCAAATCAGGGTTTGCAATCTAAGTTACCTTGGTAACAAAGCATTCAATATTCACCATTAGATGAAAACCTAATTAGATTCAAGCTAATATCTTTTAATATTTAGATCGAACTTAGCTTGTTATACACAAATGAAGTATACGTCATTTAGATTTATATAACCGTACCTAAATGTCAAATGAATTATACGTCATTTAGGTTTATGTAACCGTACCTAAATGTGTACAAGTCGTTGGTTCAACATCAGTTAACCAAATGGTTAGTCATATGATCACTTTCATATCAACCTTATTAATATTCACCATAACTAGTTCAAATGACTCAAATGAACTAGTTCAATAGTTGTTCAATTTCTTAGATCTCATATAAGTATACAAGACACAATCGAAGCAAAATTGGTTTTAATTCACTCGAATCGATTCATGAAATTTATAGCCACGGTTTGCAAATATGCATTCCTTAGTTTATATAAGTTTAAGTTCATGAATAAACCAATTGAAAAGGCGAGGGTACCCAATATACCTCAAGCTATAACTTTTCCTTCCTATAAGTCCTTTATCCGAAAGTGATTGTCTATAGACTGAGTCGAGATAATACAACAAATCGGTTCACACTTCGTGTGTTTTCTTATAGATACATGATCGAGACAATATAACTACGAAGTGTGTTTACTTGATACAAAGGTTCGGACCTAACCAAACTCAATAGGATTGCATATCAAGTAAATAGGAATTAACGTTTATGAAATTTACTTTAATTATAATGCGGAAATATAAAGTAAATGGCATAGCAAGATTTTTTAACGAGGAAACCGCAAATGCAGAAAAGCCCCGGGACCTAGTACAGAATTGAATACTCTCAGGATTAATCTTCTATACAAAATAAACCAACTTCGTATAGTTGAGACCAAGCAACTAAACCTATAGTTATCCTAGTTCCGTCTATATTCCCACGCCTCCAACCTGTAAACAAGTCACGTACTTGGACCAATTCCTTTGGTTCGTATTCTAAACAGTAAAGGAACAACAAATATGTTTGGTATCAACTCTCTTCAACCAAGTGATATTATTTGCGCAAAGTGTCTTCTGTTTATCTTAACATAAACTCATTTTCCAGGTTCCAAGATCTATCTTATGTTCAATCACCAAAAGGTAATCATTAAGATTAATCCATCAACACTCTTAATCCAAAGAATTATGTTGATGTCGATCTACGTAATTAATCAATCCAATCTACCACAATGATAAACCGATTATTAATTGGATCCTCTATTACCGAAACAAGTATTTTGCACACCAAATATTATAAAACCAAGTCTGAAATCTTCTATCTCTTCTTTGTCTTCAAATCTTCTTAGATCTTCAATAAACACCTTCACACAACTACTTGAATCTCTTGTGATCAATCACACACAGAACAAAGTCTGTTAACAATGGATTATCATAAGATCGTCTTTAGATCTAACAACATTCTAAAGATCCCTGTCGAAACCTTGAACTAGTTTGAGTGAATCTTATATCAGAAGAGAAGATTCTCAAGCATAAACAAACTAGGTGCAATCAAAGTTCAACCACCGTTAGTCAATCAAATCAATATGAAAACTAAATTAGATAAACCACAATTATCTAGTTTCCCACCAATGGTACGCACTAGAGCTTCTCAATCCCAAAGAAGACTTTAAATTGAGCGGCAGTAAGAGATTTCTCCTAATTAGGTTACTCTTCTCCGAATAGGCGGCTTCACCAGTAACAGTACAACATAGGAAGTTTACTATCACGAAGGATTAGTTTTCTAGAAATGCAAACTCAAAGTATTTATAGACAAGGAAGTTTGGACACCAAGGAATTTCCAAAATCGAAAATATTCTCAAGATGTTCAATATTTTCCAAATTCGGTTTTCATATTCCTGAGAATGCACTGTCCAAACTTATGATCGAAATCTCCATGGAAAATCTTTAACTAGCAAATGCACATTACTAATTCTTATTTTCCATATATAATTAAAAAACTTAATTAAAATTTATTTTGTTTTGGGAAAAAATTAAAAAACTTAATTAAAAGATTCTTAACTTATTTAAATTCGATCTTGGGATTTACTTCCTTCTTAGATGTTAAGAAATATCTTTGAACAATAAGAGATACACACATTAATGCGCGTGTTCAAAATGTGTCGACATCTTTCCTCTTGTAAGTCCTTTTTCATACTTACTCACTTGAAACCGATTTACCACACTTCCAAATAAGTTTAGAATTGGTTCATCTGACTTTCAAGAACTATGTGATTAATCGAGTAACACTCAATCACAAGTCATGGGTATAACATTTCTAACAAAACAAGTTTCGGCTCTACCTCCATGTGATAACTATGCATAGTCACACTAGCTTACCAAATATTCGGCTGACTAGTTACTAGGATCGGTTACCCATATATATTTGGTATCTAACTTGTATGTGTTGCACATGTCCATAGGATCGGATCCCCTTTGCCTAAAAATGTGTTGCACATGTTCATAGGATCGGTTCCCCTTTATTCTATAAACCTTGATGCACCTCATACAAGGATCGGTCATCGGTTCTCCTTGTGATGTACTGCACCTCTTACTAGGATCGGTTCCCCTCTCCCAAATTTGGTCAGACACACACAAACCCGATCATACCGTAGGTGATTAATTAAGATCGGTTTCACTAATAAAAGTCATACCAATACATAAGTCAGGCCTCGTGTGAATAGTTTTACCAAGAACACAAACAAGTCATGAGTGGTTATACTAATCACACATATTGGTCGTTCATAAGATATGCAATGAAGAACAACCCAAATAATGCCTGGCGATTTACTTTTCGGTTCACAACACATATCATGAACTTACTTCCTTAAAACACATGTAAAAACATTGTTTCCTATGATGAAATCATCACCTCATACCCATACATAATCACAACAACATTCATACGATTATGTTGATGTATTATATACAAAGTTTAATGGTTAAGAAATAAACCCCATATTGTATTCCTTAATACTATTTCTATCTAGAGTGTTCATGCTTCTTAGTTTTATGTTTTCAAATATGCACGACTTGAAAGTTAAGTTAGGGAATAAAACAGTTCAAGTCAAATATCACTAACCTCAAGTGGAAGGATGATGTTGTGGTTGTATCTCCGTACTTATTCACTTCTTCAAGTCTTCGCAATACTTGTAATGTATCATCCTAATACTTTCAATCTAACCTATACGAAGATGAATCTAGTACATTTAAATCAAGCGACTCTTAAAATAAGTTTTGGCTCACTAAAATATGACAACCAAACTTGACATACCAACGCTTGGTGGGTTCAACCGATCTATGCTCTAACATATGGTTTGCAAATATGCATTCCTTAGTTTATATAAGTTTAAGTTCACGAATAAACCAATTTTATAAATTAACACACTTAAGTATGCATACGGGTATGCGTACTTAAGTAACCGGATTTGAGTTTAGTTTGGTCTTCAAACTCAGCAGAAATTCACGGACGTGAACTTTCTTCCAGTATGCGTACAGGTATGCATACTTAGGTAACTGGATGAGTTGGTTTTGATTCCCAGTCTCCATCAACCATTTTTTATACACACAAGTAGGCATACATTTGGTTCCCGGTTTTGGACTTATACATTAATGTGTGAACACACTATATATGCTTATATCTAAAGATGGTTACATATTTTAAACTCTTTATTTCAATCATTGAAACATTCTTAAAGGATGTTATATATAGGGGTTAGTCACGCTCTATTTTTCATCAATGCAAATTTCAAGAGATTGAAACAATCAACATGACTTTCTTCACGAGTAAAGTTGAACTTGGCCAAAGCGAAAGCTTACCAACACATATTTCGAGAATGAGATAAACTCGTCTTGAAATAGAAAATGTGTATAATCGAAGTCTATATAGTAATACTAATTTTGTCTCAAGATATGAGATAGAGTAGATAGACTTTTTGAGTGATAGATAAGTTCAAGTCTCCACATACCTTTTAGTCGATGAAGTTCCACCAGTTCCTTGAGTAGATCTTCGTATTTGTATGATAAACGTTGTGGAATCTAGAGATCAACTACACTTTATATCCTAGTCCAAGACTTAGCTATAAGTAGACTAGAAATCAAGACTTATAGTTTTGTAAACTAAACTTGACAACAAGATTGAGATAGCAACGATTGCGAGTTCGACCGATCAGTGCTCTAACAATCTCCCCCTTTGTTAATTTTAGTGACAAAACTATCAATACATATGGAATACAAAAAATAAACTTTGCAGCTTCTATTCCACATGCTTGATCTCCTTGGTTCTTCAACATTACTCAAAATCTTCGTCACTTCCAAGTAATTCAATGATTCCAAAGGTTGTAAGTTCAACATCATCATTGTTGAAAATCCATAGCCATCACAATGAGAAAAAAAAATCTCTCAATCATTGTTACACAATGTCATAGTATTATTATACAACATCAAAGTTCAATTATATCACAACTTTGACAATAATACCATGGTGATATGTATCATTCATCCTTAGTCAATACCATCTCACATGGAAACCACTCCACCTTATATAATGATCCGAAAACCATATGGCCGTGTTTGGGAGCTTTGACTACATAAATCTTAGCTAGGGAATTTTTTTCTCTAACTTGAACATGATTATCACAAGATGTATTAATAAAGATGATGTTTGTCTTTCCATTATATCCATCACAGGTTTATCATATATTATGTTTGTCTCTCCATATTCTAAATCTGTATTTTTATAAAATAATCCTATATTATGGATAAAATTGTTGGAGAAAAAAATTAAAACATAACAATAAAGTTAAAAAAAATTGAAAGTATTTTGATTAATTAAAATAACTACCTGTATAACCGTCTAACCCATGTAAGGATATTGGTATCCTGGCTATTTTGGAGAATAACATAACCTTGCTTTTTTAGCTTCCTAAACTCAAGGAAGATTTAGTTGTTCATATCCTAGACTAGAATTAGAACAAGACAAACATAATTTAATTGTATTTTCTTGATAACCCAACCTATGATAGGCATTTCCAATGGGCCAAACATGACCTATGTATTTGTAGTGTGAACTATACATTAATTCTCCCCCTTTTTGTCACTAAAATTGGCAAAGGTACGAAAACTAGTGGGATTCTAATGAAATTTCCATAGAGACATTTCATGACCAAAAGACAGCACATATAAACTTTTTAGATGCAATCATATAGCCGAAACTAAATTCATTTATCAAGGAGTTTATAAATATACAAGATAACCACTATAATATTCCATAGCCGCACTACTCCCCCACAAAGATTTGGAAATAAAGCACAAGTTCAAATAAGAACTCTCCCCCATATAATGTCATTCTCGAAAGAACAACAAGAGCGACCTTACTTTCACAAGAAAAGAAGGATTTCTTTGGACAACAATAAATTATATAAGAATATGAATTTATATCCAAAATACTCAATTGAATTAACCACAATAGAACCCATGATTAATTCAACCGGAATACTCAACTAAATTAACCACAAGAGAACCCATGACTAATCTAATTGGAAATGCTCAAAATAAGAGTACTTACGAAGTCTCACAATATGTACATAAAAAATATGGATCAGGAAAGATCAATACTGCGGAATAGACAAAGATTCATTCTATCTTCCATCATTATTTGTACAATGACATACAATAGATATAATCTTTGTAAACAAAAGCTCATCCTTTCTTCCATCAATATTTGCATAATGACATAAAAGGTTTATCTTTTGTTTTTGTCAAAAGTTCATTCATTCTTTTATCAATACTTGCATATCGACATTCAAAGGACTTAAATTTTGACAGCGTATGGGACAATCATAGTTCGCGGACGCAGACACACATATCCCATAACAAATTACAATATATAAAACCATAAACATTAATACTGCAAAAATCATCTTCCAAACAAAAATGATTTAGAATTTAAAAAAATAAATTTAAAAACATTAAAGATGATTAACGTTGGACATAGCTATGTGTAATCACAATAATGGATATTCCAAACTCTAGTTATTCTTATTAAAAACACAAGAATAAAATTATCATCAGAAGATTTCCTAGACATAATAAAATCAACAAGCTAATGAACAAACATAGACTCCTAAACCACCAAAGACGAACACGAACTGATTAACGTTGGACATAGACATTTCAGAATCCTCACGAGCCTTGAGGTATTTGAGCTTATGATTGACAACATCTACTGCTTCTTCAGAGAAGACATCCTCATTGAGAAGATATTTAAATGTGTCTTTATGAGACCAAGGTCATAAGTAACCTTTTTTAACTCAGTTCTTAACACATCAAGACTCTTCAAAGTATCAACGAGTTGCAGTTTTGCTTCCTCAAAATATTTAAGAAAATCATGAACCACTTCAGCAGAAACCATATCCTCATTCTCAACATCATGATGTGTATAGGCATAGTAACATGAGACATTAGGATGATCATCTTCTACTAGGGTTCTTTTCTTCCTCCCTTTGGACTCGAAACCAATACCTTTATCAATAAAACCTCTTGAAAAATCACCAGAGTGTGAAGATGAAGACATTCTTGACATAGCACGGAATAACCCAGAGTAATCATTCGTGACTCAAGGGGTTGGGTATTTAAATATTTTCTTAGGGAAGGTAATATTTAGGGTTTGCAAAAATTGATTCGTGACGGTAACAAGAGTACCCATACGAACACGACTTTACCCATAAAATAAAAACACAAAAAGTCGTATTTTACGACACAACATAAATTTTGCTACGTGAATACCTTCACAAATTTTGTCTCAATAAATTATATATCTCTGTGGAGAAATAATTTAGAGCACACGAGTAGCAAGCAACATATATAGTTTCAATGAAAACTTCTTTGAAAGCAAGGCAAAGCGAAGAACATCTTCAGACGAAGCAAATACTTAAGCAAAGTTGTCTGCATACATTAGTTTAGCTATAAACGATAAGAAAATAGCTCAACTAAACTGAAAACAATCTTGACAAAAGTATACCTGATTATTAACACAACTTACTCAACAAGATTTTTATGAGTAAGTTCTCAACCCTTGTGATTAATTAGCACAAAAATGAGCATTAAGCTCATTAAATGAATGATGTTCATGGTTGAGTCTCTTTTTCCTTTCAAGTCTCGGAAAGAATCTTTTTTGATATGAAAAATTATCATAAAACTTACTATCATCAAAATACGAGATATAGTTTGAGATATTACCAGAAGAATTTTGACTAGAGGCGGTTGATAGCCTATTGGCGATTTCTTTATAACCTTAAATTATCACTTTTAGGTTATTTCTTATATCATCATTTTTTCTCCCTTTTCCTGACGCTCTGTTCACATCAAAAGTAATATTATCTCCCTTTTTGACAGAAGAAAATTCCTGATCTCTTCTTAGACGATTTTTTTTGAGATGTCTGTTATGCTTCTGAGCATTTGAGGAACTCATAGAACTGACTTTCCTGGTAGAATACACAGGGTGAGTACTGAAACCAATTGGTTTAGACATACGAATTTTAGTTACACCTTTGAGGATTAAGTCTAAGGTGTGTTGAAGTAGAACAATGAAATTGTTACTCAACCTAAAGTTTCTTGATAAGTGCATATTTCACATATATTTAGTGTCAATTCCATGCTAGTATTTGTTGGTTTTCTTGCAAACTATTGTATGTTATGCTTGTTTTCTCTTATTTGTGTTTTATTAGGGGAATCATCCAAAAAGAAGTAAATTTACGCTTAGTTGTGCAATAAAAGAAGTTAGCTACAAGTGGAGAAGGGGCCAAAGACCAAGAAAAACTCGTTCAAACACATGAGTTCTTGATATTAAAGTAAAGTGGGACCCTCTAGTTTCTACTTTCGTACAAATCAAAAGATTCAAAATTATAAAACAATGGCGTGGGTCGAGAAGATATTTGCATGCGGGACACGAGTAATGAAACAGACGAGGATATTCGTTGGTAGGAGCAGCCTTTGAAGAAATGTGGTACAACATGAGAGAAGAGAAAGCAGGAGGCTGATTCTCCTCTCCTCATTCCAATCAGAGACCGAATGTGGAAGAAAAAGGACAACTCAATAGTACTAAACGGTAACTCAATAGTACTAAACGGTAACTCAATAGTGCTAAATAGTTCCGAACAGTGATGAACTATTTCCGAATAGTGATAAATAGTTCCGAACAATACACATGTTAATTTCAAATTCGCATTCAAAAAGGACAGGCACATGCAAAGAAAAGAGGCGGCTAGAATTTTCAACCCTTTCTCACTACGGGTTTTGCCGAATTAGCAGAGGCATGGGAGGCTATAAAAAGGAATGGAGAGTTTCATTCGAAAATCATCTTTGGTGGGGAGAGTTTGGTGTGAGTGGCGATCTTTTGTCATTTCTTTGTATTCATTTTGATCTTTACACCTCTTATATTCTTGTAATTGAAAGTGAGTAAACGGGTTGTTGGATATTAAATACGCAGCCTCTGTAAGTCCATTTGAGTTGAATAAAAATTAATTCCATCAATTCATTTGCATTATTACTTTCACTTATGAGTAGGTAAATCTCTATCTAGGATTAGAGAGGAAGTCCTACTACGTATGCTAATATGTTTTGATTATTTTCTATAACAATTCTCTTGGTCCTTATTCTTGATTCGTAACGATAATGATTTTCTTCATGTGTCCTATGATGCTTGATAATTGATTTATATATTCTATGTTAGAGACTAGCATTTAAGAGTGCAGAAGATTGTTAATTCTTTGATAAAAATAATTGCTTGAAAAGATTTATTTTCCGAGACGTATTATTTGTCCTAAATTGTCTTGAGTAATTTTGGGAGAGTGTTATAGGGAATAATTACAATCATTTAGTATGTGTAGTAGTGATGGAATCTTGACATCCTACTCTCCTTTAATTGAATACAAAAATTATTTTCAATTTTTTCCATCATTTTAGAGTTTTATAAAAATCACCATTTTTTTTAGTCTAAAAACCAAATCTTTAAAAAAAGTCCGAGAATCGAATCCCTGTACTTACCACTTGTAAAACTACATCATTTCTCTTTTGCTTAACATGCCGTTTTGAATCACAAAAGAGACATACTTTATGATCATGAGAGTGATTAGAAGGTATCGTCTTAACATCATCATTTGGAGATTTCTTCCTTCCATATGATGTGCAACATCCTTGATTAGAAGAGGTTATATGCACATCTTTTCCAATAGAAGGGAATTCCGATTTTACTTCTGAAACTGGAACTCTCTCAGTAGTAATAGAAGTAGATGGTATAGTGGACTTTTTGGAATATCCTTGAATCGAGAGTTTACTCAAGAGATGTTCAATTTCCAAAGCATCCTTTTTGAGGCTCGCCTCGAGTGAGATACGTGAAAACTGAACTTCAGTATTTTCTTTACAAGAAGATTTTTCTTTAGAGTCACAGTCTCTTACTATACCAAGAGGAACATTGATATTATTTTTCAACCGATTAAATCTATCAGCTGGGATTCTAACGAGATTTAGAATCAATTTATTCTCTTCATCTGATTCCCTTTTATTAAGAGAGATAGACTCTTTTAAAGGTTAATCGAGATAACACATGTCGGTGTCAGTCTGTTTCGTCAGAACACTAGGTTCATCTATATTTGAGATTGATGAATCTTTCTCTTTAATAGATATTGTTGAAACAAAACTTTTGTTTCTGGTAACGTGTTTATCAGAGATATTACTGCCGTCCATAGAGTCAGATCGCTACAAACACAGACTTATAATGTCTTACACATGTTTGCCTGCTCTGATACCAATTGAAAAAGTGGGGGTACAACAACCTTACTCAATAATTCATTTAGCAATCTGTATGGAATAATTCCAAATATACTTTTAAGAGAATCAACTACATAGTCACACTCAATCTTAAAAAAAAAAAGTATATCAAAGAGTTATATCTCAATTTCTCGATTCAATCCTTACTCAAGCAAATATAAATCTACGAGTCTAATTGAATACAAGAGAAATTAACTTGAACGGTACCAAAGGCCAATGTTCAAGTATCAATCAACAACCAAAGGTTGGATTTCCCAATTAATTGATTCAACGCACAACCTGTAATATTTCATTTATATAACAAACTATAATGTGGAAAAGAAATAACAAAGACACCAGAAGTTTTGTTAACGAGGAAACTGCAAATGCAGAAAAACCCCGGGACCTAGTCCATATTGAACACACACTGTATTAAGCCGCTACAGACACTAGCCTACTACAAACTAACTTTGGTCTGGACATTAGTTGAACCCTAATCAATCTCACACTGATCCAAGGTACAGTTGCGCTCCTTATGTCTCTGATCCCATCAGGATACTACGTACTTGATTCCCTTAGCTGATATCACCCACAACTAAGAGTTACTACTACCCAAAGTCGAAGACTTTAATAAACAAATATGTCTCACACAGAAAAGTCTACAAGAATAGATAAATATGTCTCCCACAAAAATACCTACAAGTTTTTGTTCCGTCTTTTAATAAATCAAGGTTAACATGAACCAATTGATAACCCAGACTTATATTCCCGAAGAACAGCCTAGAATAATCAATATCCTCACAATAATCTAAATTGTATGATGGAGAAACTAGATATTTTGGAATCACAAACGATGAGACGAAGATGTTTTTGATTTATTTTATCTTGCCTATCGGAGAAATTAATCTCGAGTTAATTATTTCAATTGTACTCAATACGATAAAATTGGGCAAGATATGATCACGCAACTACAGAGAAAATAGTTGGGTCTGGCTTCACAATACCAATGAAGTCTTCAAGTCGTTAACCTACAGGGTCTCGGTAGAAACCTAAGGTTAAAGGAGAATCGACTCTAGCTTATACAACTAGTATCACACATGAGGTGTGGGGATAACCTTTCCCAGTTTCTAGATTTTTCATTTATATAGTCTCCAAATCAGGGTTTGCAATCTAAGTTACCTTGGTAACAAAGTATTCAATATTCACCGTTAGATGAAAAACTAATTAGATTCAAGATAATCTTTCAACCGTTAGATCGAACTTAGCTTGTTATACACAAATGAAGTATATGTCATTTAGGTTTGTATAACCATACCTAAACATGTAAAAGTCGTTGGTTCAACAGTAGTTAACCAAATGGTTATCCATATGAGCACTTTCATATCAACCTTATTCATCTTCACCATAACTAGTTCAAATGACTCAAATGAACTAGTTCAATAGTTGTTCAATTTCTTAGATCTCATAGAAGTATACAAGATACAATCGAAGAAAAATTGGTTTTGATTCACTCGAATCGATTCATGAAATTTATAGACACGGTTTTCAAATATTCATTCCTTAGTTTATATAAGTTTAAGTTCATGAATAAACCAATTTTAGAAAGTAACACACTTAAGTATGGGTACGGGTATGCGTACTTAAGTAACCAGATTTGAGTTTGGTTTGGTTTGGTTTTCAAACTCAGCATAAATTAACGGACATGAACTTTCCACCAGTTTGCGTACAAGTACGCATACTTAGGTAACTAGATGAGTTGGTTTTGATTTCCAAACTCAGCAGAAATTCATGGATGTGAACTTCCGCCAGTATGCGTACGGGTACGCATACTTACCCAGTCTCCATCTACCATTTTGTATACACACAAGTATGCATACATTTGATTCCAGGTGTTGGACTTATACACTAATGTGCGAACACACTATATATGCTTATATCCAAAGATAGTTACTGTTGATGGTGGTTTCTAAACAAGGGGTAAAATCGTAAAACCCCATGACCTAGTGTTACCCGCAACACATTAACTAAGAGCATTTAACTCAGGTGTAAATAATTAATAGGGGTATTTTTTGAAAATACCAGATTAGGGTTTTCGACACAGAACCCTAATTCCAAAACCAAGTCGCACACTGCGCACCATGGCAACAATGCCAAACCAAGCCGCACACTGCGCACCATGACAAAAATGCCAAACCAAGCCGCACACTGCGCACCATGGCAACAATGCCAAACCAAGCCGCACACTGCGCACCATGGCAACAATGCCAAACCAAGGAAACAATGCCAAACCAAGCCGCACACTGCGCACCATGGCAACAATGCCAAACCAAGCCGTACACTGCGCACCATGGCAACAATGCCAAACCAAGCTGCACAATGCGCATCATGGAAACAATGCCAAGCCAAGCCGCACACTGCGCACCATGGCAACAACTCCAAAACCAAGCCGCACACTGCGCACCATGGCAGCGACGCCAAAACCAAACTACATATCGCACTCATTGGCAACCATGCCAAACTAAGCCGCTATGCCACTGGCACATGCCAAACATAGCGCCCTAGGCTTGCAAAACGTGCAACTAGGTCAACATGGCCGTACGTGCCATTGGCACATGCAAACACGTACCACAAGCCATATTTCCAAGCCGCTATGCCATTGGCGCATGCCAAATATAGCGCCCTAGGCTTACAAACCATGCAACCCAGACCAAGTCGGCCAAGCATGCCATTGGCACATGCCAACATGCTCGCTGGTAGCTTTTCCTACCAAGGCCACGGCCCTAACGGCCACGCATGCCATTGGCACATGGCAACATGCTCGCTGGTAGCTTTTCTTACCAAGGCCACGGCCCTAACAACCACGCATGCCATTGGCACATGCCAAGATGCTCGCTGGTAGCTTTTCTTACCAAGGCCACGTCCCTAACAGCCACGCATGCCATTGGCACATGCCAACATGATCGCTGGTAGCTTTTCTTACCAAGGCCACGGCCCTAACGGCCACGCATGCCATTGGCACATGCCAAACACACACGCTGGTAGCCTAACTTGCAAACCGTGCAACCTACCACCAAGGCATTCCACACATGCCATTGGCACATGCCACGCACGCCACTAGCAGCTCTGGCATTGCCACTTGCACTAGAAGTACAACCCGCAACAAGGCATTCCGCACATGCCATTGGTACATGCCACACACTCCACTAGAAACTCTGGCATTTCCACTTACAATCAACGTACAACGTACCACCAAGGCATTCCGCACATGCCATTGGCACATGCTACGCATGCCACTAGCATCTCTGGCATTGCCACTTGACTCAAGGTGCAACCAACACTCGAGATATCAACACAAACCGGGGGATGCTTTTTGGGTTTTGGTTTGGCGGTCACGGCATTGAAGCAGGCGTGAAAGGGAGTTATTATGGGAAATTAAGTAAGGCTGTAATGGAAAAACGTTTTCCATCATAAACCAGGCGGTTTTCACCTCCTCAAACTTAATTGACCCAATCACACACTTCCATATGAGGCCAGGGACGTTTTATTCTCACTTGTATAAATAGGTACTCACCTATCTTTCCAAAACACACAAGTTCTAGCAAGGAAAATACAATACACTATCAGATAGCAATTTGGAAAGCTTTCTATCTTTCTCAAAAAGATTCCATTGCTAGCAAGCTTTCTCAAGCTTCCGTTCTGATACAAGTTGAGATAAAACCCAACCCGAAACACTTTGGTCTCATCACCCTTCATTGCTATCCTCCCAAAATCAACCCTTCTCCTCCACTTTGTGACCGAAGCAAGTCTGGAACGGCCATTTCTTAGTTTAGGCCGGACTTGTACAGATTGATCTCTCGAATCTATAAAGTGCTCATGTGCAGCATATTTGTTTAGGGTTTGAACCAATTTCTCACTCATTACCGAAATCGGCAGAAATGATTTTTACCCATAAAAAATTGTCGACCACAGCGGGAGGATTGATCTATCGGCTACAATGTCAGACTTTCGATCTCGTTCTTCGACCCAGATGTCAAGATGGTAGGGGAAGGCGATTCAATCCGAATCAATCGCTTGACGACCTGGTTACAGTTATAAAACTACACACGAAAAATGGGGACTCGTTGAAGATTCTACCATCGATTGGGGACTTGCGACTGATCCAAATCAACTGCCAGACGACTGGTTATCAGTTGTTAAAACTACACTAAAACGGAGACTCGGCGAAGACGCTACAGTAAATTGGGGACTAACTTGCGATGCTACCAGTAAAGCCGCCTTTTACTTGGAGAGAGACGTGTTTGCAAGTGAATAAATTTAGATTGGGCAAGATAAATGATCTGTTTTTAAGTTCTTGATAAAAATGTCATACTACTGCGTCTTGTGCCTATTACTAGCACACACTTACATAAAGGCAATATTCCTTTCCCAAGACATAATCAGATTCATATTATCAAAACCATTCATCCCAGAAATAATCCAATATCCTCAAAAGCTACTAGATGTCTACCAAAACCGGCTGAACTTTAAACCCGACATCCAGTATGTCTTTCAGAAAAGGAAAATATTCATATTTTTATATCTTCCATATCCTAAGACGGTTCATCCCGAATAATAACCCAAAACCCTCATAAGTAACACTTGCCTATCAACCCAGAAATCCAGAAAAAATCAAAACCACAAAGCAAGTGTTTCTTTTGCCTTTCGAAAAGGAAAACACAGAAGAATTTCAGAAGACATAAACACAAAATAAGTCATTCAAGAGTGGTTTACTTTTATCGAAGAAGACGTCCTTCGACATTTGGAGGACCATTTGTTTCATATCCAACTCTTTGATTGCTACCACGATGATGCTAGCACCAACATCTCATGATCCGCCCTGCACGCCTTCCAAGTATCGATCCCACCATCCCACGGAAAGGAGCCTCCCAAGCTATCGTCATGGCTTGATAGCCAAAGTTCCAGTGCCAACAGTCCGCGTCCAAGACAACACTAGACGCGCTACACGCACTTGCTAGACGCACATGTCATGTCACACATACAGACGCACATGACCAGCCACAATCTGGACAACACCAGCAGATGGTGTCTCTCCAATGCTAGATTCTCTGCTCAATGGCTAGCATTGGAAATTTGCGTCTTTCGGCCACGACAGCTTGCATCTTTCCCAGCACTGACAGCCTGCGTCACACTTTTTAGCTTGCATCTCCACAGCACTGGCATCCCACATCCTTCTACCGTCGCACTTAAACGCCTCGGATGGGATCAACAATCATAATTTCATCACATGTAAAGACGAACGACTTCCCCAAAATCGAGGCAAATCATCAAACCCCCTAGTTTCATGAAGACTCTCTTCCTTACAAGAGACGCACGATTTCTGGGGACTTCGTCCACAAATCTGTCGCGGTCCGTTATGAAGCATTTGTGTGGAAAACTGTATTTCTTCACAACATCAAGGGATATTCGCAATCCCTCAGCCGCACTGCACCAGGGAAACTTTCTCCATCATCATCGATGATATTGAAAGGAGAATACACCCCTTTGTGAATACAAAATCGTATGGAACAAAGGCTTTGGTAAAGAACTCATCATCAATGCTTGGCTCCGAACCATCAACATATTTCGACAAAATGAGGCTTGGTTCAGGTAACATCTTGCCGGTTTTCTTCATTTAGCAACAAGATATCAGCACAAAACAAAACAGAGAAATATGAAATTATTTCCCTGACACATAACCGCGCCCGACAAGAGAAGATTCCTAAGACATGGAAGAATAGTACTTTCTACGGTTTTTGAAATACATATGCAATATCCTTCTTCGGGATCAAAATTGTGTATACAGTATTTCCTACGGATTCAAGAGCGCATATACTGTATTTCTTCAAGATTCAAGGTTATATGCGCAACATTTTCATGTGCATGACAAGTATACTTCTTTGGGTTCAAAATTATACACAGTATTCTTCTTCGGGATTCATATACAACACGTCTTTCGGGTTACATGAAACACATATATTATTCTTCTTTGAGATTCACATGCAGTATTTTCTGGGTTCATGTGCATATATAGAATTCTTCTTCGGGTTCAAAGTTATATGCGCAGTATATTTTTCGGGTTCAAAATAATGTGTGCAGTATTTTGTTCGGGTACATATGCACAACATTTTCTACAAGAAGCACGCCAACCCACTTTGTTACCGCGACAACATACTCTCTTCTGATTACATCTCCTACCAAGAATCGTTGCCGCTCATTCGGGACTTCACCACAACATCTACTACACCATGGAAGCATGTAAACCATACTGGAGGACTGATCATATACACGGGATCCATTTACCGTTAAATCTCACAAGATACAGTCAACTTCAGTCGAAGCATTTTCTACTATTTTCAATTCGGGTTCCACCATCCGAGGCTCAATTGGGATTTCCGCCACTGTCACTAAATCGGAAATCAATACTTCATAACCTGGAAGCGCAATTAATTCATCGTCAACAACTTCAGGGTTGTTCATATTAATGGACCCATGATTCCCAACTTCGTTGTTAAGCACCTAACACGAAGATTACATGGGATTGGGATAATTGAAGTGCGAAAAATCAGTACGATCATAAAATTGAGAAAGTAAGTGAACTAACATCATTTAAGTTCCTTATTATACTTCCATGACATGTCCAAGAAGTACCAAAGTCGTGAAACACATTCTCCAAACAAACTTAGCTGAGGGAAGCTTACACTACCCTGTGTTCAATTACGAACTAGGAACAATTGGTGTGGAATCTGGTGGTGGTTTTTGTACCATTCTCTTCGTATGGAAGTTACCTACAACATGTCAAAATTTCATGGCAATCGGATGAACGAGCAAGGAGAAGTGACCAAAATAGCAGACAAGACGCAACTTGGGAAAGTTCTGAAAACCTCCTGGAAGTTTATTATTTAGCGGTTTTCATCCCCTGGACACGCTCAAATTTCAAAAATCTTCTTTTATAAAGCTTGGAAATTTTCTGGGCTTGAGGATACATATGCGGACCGTCAAAATCCGAGTTCGTATGAGGATTCTGCAGCAATTTCAATAACGGGCACCAATTAGGGTTTCAGAGTCCTCCCAACCAGCCAACACGACAGGACGCCATCTTCCCAACTTTGTGCCGGTCCCACCAGCTAGCCTATCAAGCTTGCACGACTTCCCAAGCTCCCCAACCTTGTGGTCCCACCAGCCAGCATAGCATCACACAAGATCAATTCCCATCGGCTAGCACACTCAGTTGTCATGGCGGTATGATCTTCTTGACTCGCATAACTCTAGTTGGAACGCTCTCGCAAGAGTCGGATCTCAAACCCTCACCTGGAGAATCTGGACGATTGGAGGAAGTCTCGTCTCTAAGCGGCATAGCAAAAGAGGGAAGGATTTCAGTAAGATGCCCCCTTTTATCAAAAGAAGATGATGTAGTCATATTGGGAATGAATGGCGGAATCCTAAAAAGGAAAGGGAGTAATGAGAAACGTAACTCTCTGGCATAAATGGCTCCCTGGTTTTAAAGTCCATGCATGAAGAAAGTCAAAAACGCTTCCTTGCTTTCAGTTGGGCCCATCAATGATGCCGACTTGTCAAAACCGTCCAAGCTACACCAGTCATCACGCCCGTCGTCCATCGGCCCCACCAAAAACACCCACCTGCCCAAAACGTCCACCGAGCTTCATCAACGGCACTCCCCAAGAAAATCAACTAGCATGCTCCGAATGGGTCCCACCATGCTAACTTCTCACCTTGTGCCTATGCCGCCTTGAGATGACTCCTCAAATTTTATATCGAGACCAACCAGCCAAGACACTCGGTTTCCCAAGCCACGCCTGCAAGCACGCACAACTTCCACACCCTGCGCCGGTCCCACCAGCTAGCACGCTCAGTTTCCCAACTCACGCAACTTCCCAACGTCGCCCAAGATGCACCGGCCCCACCAATTGTGCCAACCTCCCGATTTGTGCAAAACTACCGTGAGGCAAGGATTCCAAATCCTATTTATAAAAGGTCGACAAGCCTCCTCAATTCTCTTTACGGTTTTGTTGTTGATAGTTTGTCACCATCTTATGCTTACCTCGCAACAAAGCCCTGTTCCGAGCTAAGCTGTGGGACTTAATGTTGATGGTGGTTTCTAAACAAGGGGTAAAATCGTAAAACCCCATGACCTAGTGTTGCCCGCAACACATTAACTAAGAGCATTTAACTCAAGTGTAAATAATTAATAGGGGTATTTTTTCAAAATACCGACATTAGGTTTTCGACTAACCGTAACCCTAATTCCAAAACCAAGCCGCACACTCGCGCACCATGGAAACAATGCCAAACCAAGACCATGGCAACAATGCCAAACCAAGCGACATCGCGCACCATGGCAACAATGCCAAACCAAGCCGCACTCGCGCACCATGGCAACAATGCCAAACCAAGCCGCACACCGCGCACCATGGCAACAATGCCAAACCAAGCCGCCGCACACATGGAAACAATTTCAAACCATGGCAATAATGCCAAAACCAAGCCGCACACTGCGCATCATGGAAACAATACCAAACCAAGCCGCACACTAAGCGCACCATGGAAACAATGCTAAACCATGGAAACAACGTAAAACCAAGCCGCACACAACGCTAAAACACCATGGCAGCGGGCCAGCCAAAACCAAACTACATATCGCACTCATTGGCAACCATGCCAAACTAAGCCGCTATGCCATTGGCACATGCCAAACATAGCGCCCTAGGCTTGCAAAACGTGCAACTAGGTCAACATGGCCGTACGTGCCATTGGCACATGCCAACATGTTCCACAAGCCATATTTCCAAGCCGCTATGCCATTGGCGCATGCCAAATATAGCGCCCTAGGCTTGGAAAACGTGCAACTAGGTCAACATGGCCGTACGTGCCATTGGCACGTGCCAACACGTACCACAAGACATATTTCCAAGCCGCTATGCCATTGGCGCATGCCAAATATAGCGCCCTAGGCTTACAAACCATGCAACCCAGGCCAAGTCGGCCACGCATGCCATTGGCACATGCCAACATGCTCCCGGTAGCTTTTCCTACCAAGGACACATAACGGCCACGCATGCCATTGGCACATGCCAACATGCTCGCTTAGTAGCTTTTTCTTACCAAGGCCATGGCCCTAACTAACACGCATGCCATTGGCACATGCCAACATGCTCGCTGGTAGCTTTTCTTACCAAGGCCACGCCCTAACGGCCACGCATGCCATTGGCACATGCCAACATGCTCGCTGGTAGCTTTTCTTACCAAGGCCACGGCCCTAACGGCCACGCATGCCATTGGCACATGCCAAACACACACGCTCGTAGCCTAACTTGCAAATCGTGCAACCTACCACCAAGGCATTCTGCACATGCCACGCACGCCACTAGCATCTCTGGCATTGCCACTTGCGCTCGAAGTACAACCCGCAACAAGGAATTCTGCACATGCCATTGGCACATGACACACACGCCACTAGCAACTCTGGCATTGACACTTACACTCAACGTACAACGTACCACCAAGGCATTCCGCACATGCCATTGGCACATGCCACGCACACCACTAGCATCTCTGGCATTGCCACTTGCACTCAAGGTGCAACCAACACTCGAGATATCAACACAAACCGGGGGATGCTTTTTGGGTTTTGGTTTGGCGGTCACGGCATTGAAGCAGGCGTGCAAGGGAGTTATTACGGGCAATTAAGTAAGGCAGTAATGGAAAAACGTTTTCCATCATAAACCAGGCGGTTTTCACCTCCTCAAACTTAATTGACCCAATTACACACTTCCATATGAGGCCAGAGACGTTTTATTCTCACTTGTATAAATAGGTACTCACCTATCTTTCCAAAACACACAAGTTCTAACAAGGCAAATACAATACACTATCAGATAGCAATTTGGCAAGCTTTCTCTCTTTCTCAAAAAGCTTCCATTGCTAGCAAGCTTTCTCAAGCTTCCGTTCGGATACAAGTTGAGATAAAACCCAACCCGAAACACTCTGGTCTCATCACCCTTCATTGCTATCCTCCCCAAATCAACCCTTCTCCTCCACTTTGTGACCGAAGCAAGTCTGGAACGACCATTTCTTGGTTTAGGCCGGACTTGTACATATTGATCTCTCGAATCTATAAAGTGCTCACGTGCAGCACATTTGTTTAGGGTTTGAACCGGTTTCTCACTCATTACCGAAATCGGCAGAAATGATTTTTACCCATAAACAGTTACATATTCTAAATTCTTTATTTCAATCATTGAAACATTCTTAGAGGGTGTTATATATAGAGGTTAGTCACGCTCTATTTTTCATCAAAGCAATTTTCAAGAGATTGAAACAATCAACATGACTTTCGTCACAAGTAAAGATGAACTTGGACAAAGCGAAAGCTTACCAACACATATTTCGAGAGAGAGATAAACTCGTCTTGAAATAGCAAATGTGTATAATCAAAGTCTATATAGTAATACGAATTTTGTCTCAAGATAGGAGATAGAGTAGATAGATAAGTTCAAGTCTCTACATACCTTTTAATCGATGAAGTTCCACAAGTTCCTTGAGTAGTTCTTCGTCTTTGTATGATGAACGTCATGAAGTCTAGAGCTCAACTACACTTTCTATCCTAGTCCGAGACTTAGCTATAAGTAGACTAGAAATCAAGACTTATAGTTTTGGAAACTAAACTTGACAACAAGCTTGAGATGACAACGCTTGCGAGTTTAACCGAGCAGTGCTCTAACAGATGGAGTGGAGTTTTTACCATAAGTCACAGGGAGGTATGAGTTTTCGCAACCTTAAACACATGAATGTTGCTTTTCTAAGTAAAACTGCTTGGAATCTCATTCATTCTTCCAATGAGATTTGGGCAATTATGCTAAAGTGTAAATACTTTAGTAATTGTCATCCCCTTTACTATAAAAAAAACTAACCACCCGTCTTGAGTGTGGACTAGCATTTTCACTGGTCTAGATGTAATTAAAAAGCACTCTATTTGGGAGGTTTGAAATGGTTTGCAAATTAATTAGTGCTTTTAATGATATTTGGATTCATAATGCATCTTTACCGTTATGCATCTCTCATACTAATCCCAACTATTTTGTTGCTCAATTTGTAGATCAAAACACACATAGTTGGAATGCAAACCTGGTAGAGTCTTTTTTCACTAATGATAACTTCCGGAAAATTATGAGGACTAGAATACCCTTAACGGGTCAGGATAAATTAATCTGGCCATACACCAGAAATGGTTCTCTTACTGTCAAGTCAGTATATAGGGCTATCACTAGTAACCCTAATGTTGCTGCTGAGTAACCTTACTTCTCTTTATAAAGAGTCGTGGAGCTCTCTAGTTCTGCATAAGGTTCAGATCTTCATATGAAAATGTTTCGAAGATATTTTTCCATCTAGATGTAGGCTTGCATTCTATCATCCTAACCAGAATACTTACTGCAGCATGTGTAATGACACCTAGCATGAAACAGTTGAGCATATCGTTCTTCATTGTAGATTTTCTAGGTCTGTTTGGGCATCAATTATTCATGGTAACTTAGTCTTGCATGATTCAAAGACAAACATATATGTATATCTGACTGGATTAGAAAATGGTTATCTGGTAACTACAGTCCATAGCAAATATGTCACACTTTTACAACTGCTTGCTGCATTTGGAAAGAAAGGTGTTGTAAATTTGTAATGTCTTTCAAGAAAAACATGTGAATCACATTTGTGTATCTAGATTCGCCTGTAAATTAGCAAACGAATCTCTAGGTGCTTTGTCTACTCAAGATACTTATAGCCAACAACAACACGTTTTTCCAACTGATGCGATGCCATATGCCTTTTTAACCAATGAGATTGTTGTATTAGAAGTCATTCATGAAGACTCGGTGGTAGTACATGTTGATGCCTCATTTGATTTATACACTCACAATAATCTTAACGGATACATAGGGTAACTACAAAGGTTGCAAATTGTCCGGTCTAGCAAGTGATGCAGAGGAAGTTGAAAGTTTGCCAGTTTTGGAAACTGTCAAATGGCTCAAGATGTTGAACTACTCGAGGATTTCTATAAAAGGAGATGCCAAAAATATTATCTCCTACGTAGTTAAGTAAAAGTTCTAACCATGTTAGCTGGTCTAATTCCTCTATTTTAGATGATTGCTTATTTCTTATGGACTCTTTTTCATTCTACAACTTTGTTTATGTTTTTTTTTTTTTGAAATAAGATTTAAAAGAGAGTTTAATGAGCTTACCGGACAAAGCAGCCAAATATAATAGGAAGAATGCTGTAACAGGTGAATGGGGAATCTCACCTCCTCATTTCATATTCGGAACTCTACAATTCAATTCAGCTTAAGATATCTATCTTTTCTATCTATATCAAAAACGGAAAACGTTATATTTATGCTTGCATAATTTCTACAATCTGTTATACATATTCTTACACTTTGATTACACTTGATTTTATGCTTGCATAATTATGACCCAAACTCAGATTTTTCTTCAGGGATGATGCACATGCTGTTTTGACTATCATGATCATCATAATTTAGTATTTGTTCATTATGAATATCTTTCCCAGTTGATTTAAGTTTGCATTGGGAAGGTCTGTAGTGGTGAAGAGTGACGAGTGTTAATATGCCGACTGTAAATGTGGGAGTGAACTGCGAAGGGCATATAATTGTACTTTTGTTAGCTGAATTATATCACCAAAAATCGTTACAAGAACATGAGCCATCTATAAAATGATGGAACCGATTTCGGTCCCGAACGATTATCTCTCTTTGGTAAACTCTAGATATGAATTTAGTGACACAATGGCAATCACTACATACACGAAGATTCTTTACGATTCTTAATGGTGTTCCAGGTTTTGTACTGATCAATCCAAATGCAATTGCTAACTGTTCACTGTGATGACATAATGATTGCGCTTTCTCAACGTGCACTAAATCGACGGACACATCTGAAGTTTCTGTCATGGAACCTTCCACCGTCAACCTGTTCATTACTTCGTCTAGCATTGAGTATATCTCTTTTGTTCTCGAGTGTGATTTGTCTCCTTTTCGGAACTCATGAATTACGCCATTGAGTTCAATCACACTACACCCAGGAACTTTCTTCATTTTTTTTTCTTTCATTGATTTTCGTATCTGTATTGCATCTTTCTGTCTATTAGCTGAAGAGTATATATTGGACATGACAACATAAGCACCATCTTTATCCGGTTCGATTTCCACTAGCTTTTTCATAATACTTTCAGCTAACTCAACTTTACCATGGGTTTTGCAGGCACCTAATAAAGATCCCCAGATAAAGGCGTCAGGATCAATTGGCATAGTTTGGATAAACTCTTGTGCTTCTGCAATAAACCCTGCTCGGCCAAAAAGATCGACCATACATCCATAATGCTCTATTTGAGGCTCAATTTTGTACAAACTCAACATCTCTTTGAAATGTCGTTTCCCTTCCTCTACTAGTCCTACATGGCTGCAAGCTGATAAAACACCTATAAAGGTCACCCCATTTGGTTTTATACCCACCATACTCATCTCTGAAAAGAACTGTAACGCCTTCTCGCCTTGCCCATTCATAGCTAACCCAACAATTATCGATGTATAAGAAAACACGTCTCTTCTCTTCATATTCTTGAATACTTCAGATGCCTGGCCAACTCTACCACATTTCGCGTACATATCAACTAAAGCATTTCCTATAACCCCGTCTGGCGTAATTCGATTTCTCTCTATGTAAGAATGAACCCATTCGCCCAATTCTAGTACTCCAAGGTTAGCACAAGAGTTAAGCACACCAACTAAAGTAACATTATCTGGTTTCACTCCTTCACTTTGCATTCTCCGAAACACGTTCAACGCTTCCTTGTATTTCCCTTGGTGTGTTAGCCCGGCAATCAGTGAATTCCAGGAAACAACATTCTTGTCAGGCATCTCTTTGAAAACTTTACATGCAAAATCTACATCTCCACATTTCAGGTACATATCAACCAATGCATTACCAACAAAAACATCCAAATTCACCTTATTATCGGACATATACCGATGTAATTTCCTGCCTAAATTCAAATCTTTTAATTTGGAGCAAGCTGAAAGCACAACAACCATAGTCATTTCATCAGCTCTCAATTCAGTTTCTCCCATTTCCAGAAACGCACGCACTGCTTCCTCTGGTAAATCCGTATTCGCATAAGCTTGAATCAAAGTAGTCCATGAAACCAAATCTCGTTGTGCACTCCCCTCAAACAGTTTCTTCACAGCATGACACGACCCACAAACAGCATACAATCTCATCAAAGTGTTATTCACATAAACATCTGACAATACCCCGGTCTTCACTGCATAACAATGAATCCCTTCCCCCTCTCTTAATGCTTTCGCCTTCGTGCAAGCTTTAAGAGCAAACGGAATGGTAAAATTATCAGGAACCAATCCACTTTCAAGCATTTCGAAGTAAAAGTACAATGAATTCTCTAATGAATTGTTCTCTTTACTCGAAGCAAACCCTCTGATGATAACATTGTAAAGGTTGACACTTGGGTTATCAATCTTATCGAAAACTAATGCAGCATAATGGAGATTGCCTGACGGAGATAGAGCACAAAAGGAAATGAATTTAGACCATACAAGGTGAGTTTGGAAATGCTTTGTTTTGAGAATGATTGAATGAATTTGCTTCAAGTCTTCCATGGATTTACAAGATTCTAAAATACGAAGAATGGAAGGAAGTTGTTGTGGGGGAGTATACATTTTTTGCATAATCATCGAATTTGAAGAACAAGAAGAATTTTCTCTCTTTCTCTCATTCAAATTACACCAAAAGCTTGGAGACCAAATTTTGTTATCCATGGGACAAAAAGTTATCCACTGGACTAAAAAAAAAATGACACTAATAACTTTCACTCCTGATATGGGGTGTCCTAACTCTTCCGCCAGTTCTTGTCTTGAAAAGATTTACATCTAAAATTGTTTATCTTGAAAAGTTAGCAAATTGTCTGGTTGGTGTAGTCGGTTATCACGTTTGCCTCACACGCAAAAGGTCCCCAGTTCGAACCTGGGATCAGACATTAATTTATTTTTTTTATTTTTGTTTATTTTCTCTATTTTTTTTAATCTGTTTCCTTTGGTTCAGAAAGTTTCGGAAAAAAGTTTGCTCTAGCAGCGCTAGAGCAAAATCGCTTCCGAAAGTTTTGGTATTCTAGATGTTGTCTGGCAAGAAAATGCATTGAATTTTTATGTGTCTATTTTGACAAGAAAATGTCCCCTAAACATAGAAAGATATTTTGCCATCAGAGTTGATCAGTTCAACCACACATTAAGAAGACAGATATGCTGACATTTGGTTTTCTTCCACTCGCTTAACTTCATACAAGAAGAGCTTCTTCACTTCTTGTAAATAATGTTACTTCACTCCTTCAAGTAAAAGAGGCACAGAGGTCTACACTTCGAATCGACTCTCCCACACTTTTACAAGCTTGACAGTTGCAGTAACCCGTCTGCGCTGATGGTGTAGGCAACCAAATCTGACATGAATGTACAAAATTAAGCTGTTTAACTAGAATCTAGTCTGCATTCTAACATAATACAAGCGAAACCAGCACAAAAAGTAAAGACGTAATATCTCAATTTCTGAATAAAAATCTGCAAAGATGAGAGGCATTATTCCTGCCTCGTCGTACTTTTTGCACCAGTCGTGCTTAATTAAGAACATGGCCTGTTTGCCAGTTTTTGATTCGCCTCAAAATTGTTATCAGTTATCACTTGCTCTCACTAATAATACAACAAGGCAAAGGCAGCAGTTGGCCACGCAAAAATGGAGCATAAACAGCATGTGCCCTTGCAAAAAATAACTTAAGAAGAATAACCCAATGACAGCGGTCAAAAAGAAAAAGAACCCAATGACTTCTAAGTTATAAGATGCATAAATTGTGGACTTACTTGAACCACATGAGACTGATCTGTTTTGGATACAGATGGAAACGAGGAATTAGAAGGTTATGTTCATCGAGCCGTTAGAGTTGAGGAGAAGGGTGTCCTTCAGGATCATTCTGCAGAAAGTTTTTCATTGCTTCATAAGTAGACCAGCAAATGGCAGCTGCAGGTGCATGGAACAATACTCTTGGTGTTAGTCCATGCAACAAGGCCTGGTAACCCTCTTTAGCAACTATCTGCTTAAGAGCCAGCCTTATAGAGCTACTTCTAAACGTGTCTGCCCCACATACACCCTGTATCAAAAGTTAAACGTCCAAACTAAGTTCAGTTTTTAATGCCACAGGTATAAGCTGATAACATAACACATAACAATTTGAGAAAGAGTAAAACAGAAACAAAAAACAGTTTAAAGTAGAAGAAAGCAGGAAACATGAATCTAGTTCATAAATCACACCCAACAGGGCATTAACAATTGAAGTAATTATGCTCATCAAAGTAAACAGTAAAGCTAGACTGGGTTCATCTACACATAGTTCACAACAAGTCCAAACCAATAACAAGAGACGGATTAATCAGAAGAAATGCTTCACCAAAAATATACTCCCCTGGTTAAACAAAACTCAAGCCCAAGCCAAACTTTTAGTTCCAGCAAGCAAGTAAACCGTAATGCCATTAACAATCTCAGGGGAGCTTTTGAAGTGCTTGCATACTTGACAGGGGACAACTTCAAGTATACTGCTTTGCCTACTAAGTAACAGGCGAGCCTCCTAATCTGGATGTATGAAGTCAGGAGATTGCATCATACAAACATTTACAGATAAATGTCCATGCAGAGAAGCATTGAACACATCCAATTGCTTGACCGACCAATTATTGTTAACTCCAAGGGTGAAAACTACTATAAGTTGTAGACTTGACATCTGGACTAAAAGTCTCACTAAAATCAACTCCATCCTATTGATTAAAGCCTTGTGCTACTAATCTAGACTTAAGTCTATCTACAGTTCCATCAGACTTAAGTTTGACTCTTCATACCCACTTACAACCAAGACATGCATATGTGGTTCGGAAGCACATAATTCCAAGTCTCATTTGATACAAGAGCATGATATTCATCTTCCATAGACCCCATCCACTTCTCATTCTTACATGCCTCTTTGAAACTTTTTGGCTCAAAGGAACTGGATGTTTTATAGAATGATTCATTCAAGACAAAATCTGGAAACTGGATGTAATAATAGGAGTATGAGTAACAGACTCAGATGGGACTACAACAGAATGTGAGGATTCTGTAGCAGAAATCTCATTGAGAGATGAATCAATAGAAGAAACAAAAGAAGAAGATGATGTATAATAAAAAAATTATTCATCAAAGATGACATGCCTTGCAATGTGAGGCTTTGCAGAGACAGGATCAAAACATTTATACCCTTTATGCAATGGACTCTTGATGGTCTAAAGACTGCTCCCTTTACAGAAAAAGATCAACAAACATATCCCAACCCGATGATTGCTACAAATTTTAACCAATTAAATGTAACACACGTAAAGTTTACTACTTCAACCTTTTTTTTGATCAAATCTACTAAATAGTTTATTACTTCAACATTCAACAATCTCAGAGGAGCTTTTGAAGTGCTCAGTGCATACTTGAAGACAGGGGACACCTTCAAGTATACTGCATTGCCTTCTCAGAGACAGGCCAGCATCCAGCCTCCTAAAACAAGGCCTTGCGAACAAGTTCTTCTCAAACGCCACTTAATAAAGTTTTGCTACTTGATCTAGAAGATCAGTTATCATAGTGATCAAAGATCCATAAATAATATCAATTCCTCTCTTCCAGTCACAAATTTCAGTCTAGAATGAAATTTGTTATCCTGCTTCTTATGTAGTTTAAACTAAAGTCTTGATGACCTAAAGATTTCCCTGTTTACAGAAAAGATCCACAAACATATCCAAACCCAATGAACCTAAAAATTCAACCAATTACATGTAACATACATAAAAGTTTACTACTTCAACCTTTTTTTGATCAAATCAACGAAAAGGTTTGCTACTAAAACATTCAATTCCAAATGATATAATATCATGTATTCAGTTCAAACAGCTGATTACCAAAACCAAACATATTGCTAAAGAATATCAAAACAATAGAACCAATGGTCATCACAATTACCTGACATTGCAATCTTGTCTTAACAACATCCAATGGAGTAGTAACCGCGCCAGCAAGAGCACCCGCAGCTCCACCAGCCATAACATGAACCATTAGTCGCTCTTCACTAGCATTCTCCGGCGAAATCTCACTCAAAACTTTCTTCATAGCTTCATAAGTAGCAAAATGCACAGCAGTAAAAGGTGCATTCATAACAATAGTAGTCCTATAACTCGCATAAAAAGCTCTAAACCCCTCTTCTTTAAACATTCTCAAAACACAATCCTTAACACCATTATAAGGACTCCTTTTCAACTGCAACCTCTGCTTAACAACATCCATAGGAGTCAACACCGCATCGCTCGCAGTCGTCGCAACAACGCCAGAAACCGCGTGCACTAGTGGATGATGCCCAGGCTCATTACCACCAAATTTCCTTTTACAAGTTTCATAAACAGAGAAATAAACAGCATGGGCAGGACCAGCGCCAAGACCCATTGCTGCAATTCCTCTATAAAGTCCTAAAGGACCTTCTTTTCGCATAATTGAAGTAAAAAATCTACCAATTTGATGATGATGGTGACTACTAAAAGATGCAGCAGCAGCAGCAGCAGGTGAAGAAGAAGTTGCAGCACCGAGCATTTGCATACGGGTTTTGAGTGTATCGACTGGGAACATTGCCATGTGTTCAACCATTCCTGCAATTGAACCTGCAACCATGAATTTCCAGAAACCTAACCCATCATTTTCATGAGAGGTGGTGATTGTTTTGGAAACTGGGTTTTGGATTTGGGTTGTGGTTTCTGTCATAACAACAATGAAGAGAATGTGAAGGGGATTTGGCTGTGTTGTTTCTGCTGGTGGTGGTGGTGGCTGTAATTGAGTTAATTTGGGGATTTCTGGGTTTAAGTTTCAGTAGGGTTTAAGGAAGAAGAGAAAAAGGAAGGATTTTTAATTTTGACTAAATTTTGGAAGGTTTTTGACTTGTCGATAAAGAAGAGGAATTTTGACCAAAATTTGCCATGAGGCACGAAACCGGCCTTGTGACGATCCAGAATTGCGCAGCCCGAAAAACAAAGATATACTTTAACCCGAAACCTTATGCGGTAAATTCGATTTGTAGTTAAAAATATGGAGTTTTGGGACGTCAAAATTTTTTTTTAAAATAAATTAGCGAAGTTATTAATATATTGAGTAAGAATTTAGCTTGTGTAAGCCCAATTAGAAACCAGATAATTTTATCATTTTAACGATGAAATGATAAAGAGATTTTGAAAGCTTTTTATGGAGTATTAAAGAGAGAGAACATAGAGGAAAGAAGGTGGAGGAGTAGAGAGAAGAGGCATTGGTGTTGTTCGTTTTAATGGTTTCTTCAATATGTTATACTTTCGAGAAAAATATTTTAAAAACCAAGCTTTTCTTAAGGAAAGAACAAAACCTTCTAATCATTTTGCTTTAATAGCTTATTAAATATGTTATTACAAAAAAAATTCAAGGTAACTCAGAGAGAGAAAAAAAGATTGGAAATTTTTGAACCTGTAATTAGGAAATGGGAATGGTCTCACAAATTGGGGATATTTAACAAAATAAAGTTGAGACATCCATATATACTGGGTAATCCAAACTTTCCTTATTTAATTATAGGAGTAATCAATTTATTTAGTAAAATTTAATAAAATGTTAGTACCTAGATTAGATTAGTGAGGTAAGAATTATGGATTGATTAGATTCAATGGATTAAAAATAGAGATCATGTTTCTTTTGAGTGTAAACTGATACCCCATTTAAACAAGTATATCACCTATGATGTATATGCCAAATTTAGGAATGAGTATGAACTTTGAAAAAGAACAGGTGTATAACCAATTTCAGAATGGGCATGGGATTTGAGTACGATTATAAGTTCAAATAAAAAACTTAATGTTTAGAGTCGGCATGGTATGCATCAGTTATCCATGTTGATCTTCTACCTTGATATGAATTACTTGATGAACGTCATGCATATTCCTTAACATTTGCACCTTTGGTATGAATCAATTAATGAACGCCATATTTATCCATGTATTTATGTCGATTGTCATTTGTGTTGATGATGAGGAGCACCTAAACACCAATCAATAGCAATAGATAAAAACTAAATGTAAACCATACATTTTAAAAGATATTAAAGAGTACACACTGTAGCTTGCTTGCTGATACTTTAAAGACCCTCAATTGGTTATTGTAAACTATTAAAAGAGACAACAACAACAACACCAAAAATATTTGTAAAGAAGTAACCAAAATTATGTAAGTAATATCGTACATAAAAAACTATTAAAACCAAACTCAGTAGTAAAAACTCAAATTCTTGTTGAAATTTATTGAAGCGGTTACAACCAGGAGAGGTCTAGTTTTAAAGCAATAAGAACAACCTATGAAGAAAAACACCATATAATGTAGCTTGCTTGCAAATACTTTGAAAACCCTTAGTTTGTTGTTGTAATCTTTTTCAGTAACCAACTCACTTATAAAAATTCTCAAATCAATCTTTAGATCAGAGACGAAGTTGAATGAAAGGATATTTCGTTTAATTAATATAAACTTATTTGATCAAAGATCAAACCAACACAACGTTTATCTAAATAATTAATATCATTGAACAAGCTCTATCCAAGCAACTTAACAAGAAGAAGCAACTAGACAATTTGTTTGATATTTTTACAAGTCTTATATTTATCAAAGTAAACTTCTTTTTTAGATGCCAGAAAATTTTATGTGCAAGAAGAATCACAAAATCATAAATAAAACAAATAAAAAAAAAGTCTTCAATGTTCAATCTTCACAGTAACTTCTCAAGAACTACTTGATTCCACTAATGATCAACACACACAGAATGGAGTCTCTTAACGTTAATTCCTAAATAATTCTATCTATCGATCTTGAGTCATTAGATCTGTAATAGTCAAACCCTTAAACAAACTTGAGTTTCCTTATATCAAAAGAGAATGACCAATAAACAAGTTTGATCTATCAAGGATAATTAGTTCAATAAAAATAATATTAGTCGAAAAATAAAATAATAGTACGATTTGGTTTCCCACCAATGGTACTACTAAAATCTTTTTGATCTCAAAAAAGACTTTAAACAACAACAACACAAGATGTTTCATCTATTTATATTACTAAAATCTATTTGCACAAGATGGCTTCCAACGTGATCTATCAAGAAGTGTGATCAAGGGATGAATTTGTAAGAATACATACTCCACTATTTATACTTTTATGACAAATACTAGTATATCAAGTGAACCAATCATCTACGTAGTCATATAAACTAAGATTAGTATACCAAGTAATAAAAGTCATCATGTAATATTAATGTATGTTTAGGGAACAATTTCAAGAAGATACAAATTAATTTTCAGAAATCCAGTTCAATTCAAATTACTATACAACTTGAATGCAATATGTTTTAGTAGATAATGTTCTTAATCATCCATTACTAGAACCTAGAACACCACATCGAAAATGTTCGAGTATACACAAAAGTATTAACATTTTTATAGTAAGCCTTATTGTAACAATTCAAGACTTTAGTCGGATACATTCCTCGAACTTGAAGATTAGTTATGGAAACTTATTATTAAAACTTAGGTTAAACTCACGTTAAGGACATGTTTTCACGTAAGTTTTTTAACATAGATCTCAATATAAAATACTTAAAACCCAAAGCTCAAATAACTTAATCAATTGGTGGTTGCAGAACATTCGCATAGTATTGGTTAAGTTTAAACATCCATATCATCTTTGCTGATACATATATTTCTAATTTCCCTATCATCTTTTTTAACACATATTGCTAATTTCCCTATCATCTTTGTCAAAAACTTGGAATTACCATCTAATCAAACCATCAATTAAAAACTTTAACTATATACTTTAGGCTTCCAGGAAAGAAAACATACCTAACAAGTAAACTACACATTACATGAAAGATTCGTTAATTGTCTGGAAAGATGGTACCGAATCAGTAAACAAAGTGTTAAAAACACACTAAGATTCGGAAAGTAAAGAGTACACACCTTCCGGATCGTAGAATAGACCCAAAATGTATTTTTTTTCAAGAAGGTGACTATTTGCACCCACAACTAGAGATTAGTAAAGCATACAAGAAGGTGACGATTGACAAGAACATTGATTCTAACAAAACCCAAGTTATTTTGTTAGAAACACACGGTATTTCCACTCTAAATCTAACTATAGAAGACTCGATCCGATTGATTCTATTCAAGATTTTTTCTCTCTCGAAATTCTATTCAAGATACACAAGGAAATTGACATTCAAAAGAGAAGATATTTCCAATATTCTGATGCGGCACTTTGCCTCCATTATCTCTAATTCTTCTTATCCTCTATCAGATCCATAATTTTGTCTCTTCTCCCAACTTGTGCATCAGATGAAGATAACAATTAGCTGATTCAGTTTCAACTCCAGAAGAAATTAAAACAACAATTTTCAATATTAACTCTTATAGGCTGCACCAGGGCCGAATGGATTTTAAGCTGGATTTTATAAGAAATGCTGGGATATTGTTGGACATGTAGTTATTAACATGGTACAATCCTTTCTCTCATCTGGTTATTTACTGAAATAGTTTAATCATGTTTTCCAAATCTTAATACCTAAATCTGATATTGTTCAAACAGCTTCAGATTATAGACCAAGCAGACTATGCAATCACTAATAGACTAAAGCCTATTATAGTAAATCTTATCTTTCCTTGGAAATCTACCTATGTCCTTGGTAGAAGTATATCACAGACAATACAATTATCATTGCTCATGAGACTACTACATAAGAATACTACACCAAATTCAGAAATTTGCAACACTTAGTTTTTCTGCTTTGAGACGCAATTATCCGTTTATATGTTAGCTTACAAAGTTTGTGTATCTCATTAATTCATATTTATGAAAAAGAAAAAGATGAGTTATGTACTTCATAAATTTGATGAAGGGTTGAAATGTCATTCAGACTATTAGTTTTATGATAAGAGACAAGATCAAGATGAAATAGGGAAGACAGAGATTAAAGTGGTTCAGTGAATTAGACCTACATCCACTGATAAAACCCTCTAGGGGTGAATTGTATTGATCATCAGTACTACTGAGATAATTACATTTACACTAGACAACCCTATTTATAATGATAATAGGATAATTCAACAAACTTAGAAGATAATCATAATTTAATTATATTGACTTGGAAATAGTACATAACTAGTTTGATAATAGGATCCTATAAACGGACTCGATCCTCTTTGTTGTACCTGCATTAACTTATGGTTGCGGTCCTTCTTTGCACAATAACCTCGGCCACATGTGTACAATGGTTGATATACTCTAACACCCCCCCCCCCCCCTCAAGTTGGACACGGAGAAAATTGAAGTGTTCAACTTGAAAAATATCTTGAAAATAATCTTGTAACATAAACATCAGTTAGAATCTTGTAACACGAACTTCCATTGTCGACCACGGTCACTTGATTTTATTCTGATCCTCAACAACAACATGTAGTCTCGATTGCTTAATGTCTCAAAAGGGCTTAGCAGAGTGAAATGGATTTAATGAGCTTGGTAAGTTGATTACTAACCAAGAAAATACATGATAGACAAAACAACATCTTTGAAGAATAATGGTCGTCTAAAAATGTTTTCCCAAGTGAAAACAAATTTCTGAAACAAGACTGAATGATAGCATTGATAGCTCCAGTCTAACAACTCAAAAAATGAATGATTATATTGAGATGGAAACAATTGTTGAGAATAGCAATTATCACCAGAAACTTATGAGTAAAGTTTAATTGAAACTTATGCTGGAAAAGCATAAAAAAATAAAAAATTGATTTGATCGATCAAAACCAATATTGGTGAAAATATATTTCATATAAAAGCCACAACTGATCAATCATCTGATCTTGAGAATAAAAGCCACAACTGTGGAAGAGTACCAACTGAATTCAGTGGTATTACCCAAGCATAATAGATAACCCTAATTACCATAACTATAAGAGTCGTTAGGCACTGTGGTGAACGTGTGAGATAATGACACTCATTTCAAAAAGAAAAGATGATGATTAGAACCTGTGATATGAAAACAAAGATCTAAAAATAATAATTTTAGTCTTGGGCTGGAAACGTGTCATTAAGGATGGAAAATGACTACAATATTTAAGGAATTCAAATTGAACACGGAACTATGTTCAAAAGTATCGAGATATCCAAAGATATGGAATGATATTATTCGGAAATAAATGGATATTTCCAAAGATATCGATTTAAAAGATTTATCCTTACCAAGGAAAGATTAATTGCTCCTCAGAAGGTGAGTAGATGACAGAGGAAATACATTGTTGTATAACTTTGATGGAGATTCACATACTTTGACAGAGGAAAGATTTATCCTTACCATAAATAAATATGGAGACAGGGTTATTTTCTCTCACAACTGTGTTGACTATTTAATCGATGCAAATCCATGTCGAACTGATAAATTTAAATTTGAAACTTGGTTTGATGAAAAAACCACTAGTTTTGAATTCAGATTTCTATTAACAAAATTGAATGGAAAAAAAATGATTACAGTGATCATTGATATATATCGAAGACAAAAATATTCAAAAACACATTAATTAGTTGTTTAAACAAATAAAATTAATGTGAGAGATCAATAGTCTGTGCATATGAATAAGGCACCAAGAATACCAAAAGCAGGTATATATAAGAAATAAAAAACACTCAAACAAGAGCTAAATGACTTGAAACAAATGATATTTGATTTGTTCCGAAGAAAAATCAGAACAAAGACAAGAAAGGACTTTGCTATGTACTTTGATGGATACAAGAAATATTGAGTGTTGAATATATATCAGAAGCACTTGATGTGATGGTAAAAAGACCTGATTTTGAGAGAATGAATCATGTTTTGATGATGCCAAAACAGAAAGACAATTACTGGTATGGGGATTACGATATACCACACCAACAGACAAAAAATGAGCATAAAATTTATTATGGGATCTTGATGCTTGATGTTGAGTTTGTCCACATATCTGTGTCAACTGTCAACCCAGTCAATGTTGATGTCCCAAGAAAATAAAAATAATGCGAACCAGAAAAAAATATCTAGTATGATATTTAAAACCCTATGCGAAAAAACAACCACAACATGTGGATTTGAAAGTCGAGACAGAATTCATGCCATCAACTATATATTCCAAAGCAATTTTGGTTAGCCAAAGAAAAGGATATGATGCTAATTAAATTGAGTAGAGCGATGATAATTTAAAACAAAAAAAAAGAATCATCAATAATGAAAGCCTATGAGTGCGAAAGGGGATTTGATCTGAGGAAACAGAAAAAGAATGGATATTTTCCTGCTCTGTACCATATTAGTTTTATGATAAGAGACATGATCAAGATGAAATAGGGAAGAAAGAGATTAAAGTGGTTCAGTCAATAAGACCTACATCCACTAATAAAACCCTATAGGTGTGAATTTTATTGATCATCAGTACTACTGAGATAATTACATTTACACTAGACAATCCTATTTATAAAGATAATAGGATAATTCAACAAACTTAGAAGATAATCACAATTTAATTATCCTAACTAGGAAATAGTATATATCTATCTTGATAATAGGATCCTATAAACGGACTCAATCCTCTTTGTTGCGCCTACCTTGACTTATGGTTGCCTCGGTCCTTCTTTGCACAATAACCTCGGCCACATGTATACAGTGGTTGATATACTCTAACACGGACATTTAGATATATCAGGTGAATTGTTTTCTATTTTATGTTTTTCTCAGAACCAAGTTTTATTCCTCTCTCTTCTCCCTCATTGAGCAAACCCTAGATGGTTTAGTGGTTCCTCAACTCCATCATCCTAAGTCTTTTTTATTATCTATTCCAAACAACAAAAAAGAAAACTTGCCCGAGAAGATTAAATATTGGTATGAAATCAAATCTGATTTTTAAGTTTGCAAGTAAATCTGATTTTAGGAACACCAATTTTTAAGATTTCTGCTGAATGTTAAAGCTGGTCAAATCACTTAGATCTACATGATGACAACAACAACATCAATGACATCTCTTTCATATTCTTTTTCTTGCATATAAAGTTTTGATTTTTCATAATTAGGGGGTTTTAAGTTTAACTCTCTGATCTATTACTATAATTATTTAACCGTGGAATGAATGGTGGCATGGAAATCATGAGGAGGGGATATAGTCTACAGTATTATATTCCACCAAGGAGATTTTATGGTGATGGTGGGGATAGGGGAGGGGAAGGAGTCAACCACCCATAAGAGGTATGGTGGTGGTGGATATGGTGAAGTAAGGAATCGAATAATGGAAGTTTATTGGTTCAAAACATTCCTATGAATTGCAGGTACTATCTTTTTTTATCTACTGGTTATTTGTGGGTTCTTGATGATTATGTGTGTTTACTAATAGTTTATAAATATTTTCAGGCCTAAAGACCTTCGTATTTAATTTGAAAGATTTGGACAAGTGGGGATGTCTATTAAATATTTTTACTTGGAGTGAGGTTTTTTGGTGTCTTGGTAGTATCAGTTTGCTCTGATTGTGTCATCTTGAATTTTTGTAAAAGAGTTTTTATACTTTGAGTAGAAATGCTATCTCATATTGTGTGCCAAATTTTATGCCATATATATGGCTTTCAGATAGCTAAATTCCTTCTTCTTCTTCAAATGATTAAGCTATTGTTGTTCTTAGAAAGATTTCTTCATCGAATAATTCGTTCATAGCAGTGATTTGATTTTTGTGGCAGATGCTATGTGCGTGTTCATCCCTGTCCTGTCAACTGCAGGAAGAAGAAGTGTGGACATAACATCCAGGTATTATTTGACTAATTTTGATGATTAGAGTTAGTATTAGTGTATATATCCAACAAGGCAACAACAAGCTGCGCAGTCTTGAAATCATGAAAACCTTAAAAACCAACATAGAAGCTAGCTCATGAACATGATGTTGTGCATCCTAATCCTATCTAATCTAATGAATCTGAATATGGTAGAAAAAAGATTTATGAAAATTTTGAATTTGCCAAAAAAAAATAAAAATGCATGCACCTAATCCAACACTGTTACGATGGACATGACATGTGATTGTGATTCAAGGACCATTGGTCTGATTTGGCGACTCTAAACGCCAACTCCACCAGAAGAAACCCATAAGGGATATGCGCATATGGCGACCATGAATGCACAATTCAATTCGTTATAAAACCTCGAGCAGTATATTTTCAAGGAATCCCAAATTGCTTTCATTCTTCAACCTAGCTATAATAACTTCATTAATCTTGAGAAGTATATTTTCAAGGAATTCCAAATTGCTTTCATTCTTCAACCTATCTATAATAACTTCATTAATCTGGAAATAGCTCGAAGCTTATTAGTTTTCAAATTATTGGCAATGGCAAGTTTAATCAACACCACATATTGAGAGATGGTTCTTCTTTTCCATATTTTAACACAAACTCGGATTTGGGAGGAAGAGGATCATTACTTTGATTCTGCACCTGTGATAGGCTTTCGGGATTGCCTATATGTAATAACCGCAATCGCACGGTGTCTACAATGCAGACAACGGCAAGTACGGGTCGTTCCCACGAGGAGCGGTGGAAATACCGTAACCAATAATTCTAATCGAGTAACCAGCAAAGATATTTGTGTATTTTTTGAAAGAATAAAAACAGAAAAATAAACTAAACGGAAAATAAACTAAAGTAACAAAATGAATCCAATGGGAAAGACGATAACCAGGGTTTATAGTATCCACCACTATTTCTATTCAATTACTGAAATGAAACATAATCCATGAATTATTTATTGTTCGTTCTATCGACATCACCTATTATAAGTATTAGCATCGTAAATATCGCTGGGACACCCTAAGTATGACACATCAAAAGACTAAACCAAAGCACGCGCCATCAAATTGCGTTAGCGAGAAAATTACACGAAACTAAATATAGGTTCACAAATAATACCTGGCTATTCTAAGCATACCCCATCAAAGGATTTAACCCCAAGCATAGAATATCAAATAAGTAGACAAATATATTCGCATCCCTAACAATTATGCACAAAGGTTATAGAAAACCGATGAAGCAACAACTAAATTTATCATTAAATAAATAAATATATATATAATCATGAAATTAATTTATTCAAATCAAAATAGCCTTAAAACCATATGTGTTTCAAATCAAAGTGGTCTAATGCTTAAAAGTGGTTTCAACTATGAAACCCTAGCAACAAATAAATTAGAACATAGCTATGGGTTTCTCAAAACCCATACAAAATATTAATCAAGAGATAAGAAAAATAAACCAATAACAATCGCGCTGTCACCACGATGGAATCAATTGCTCTCCCCTTTCGTCTCAGCACTTTAACAGCCGCGCCTCCTGACCAAACTACTTTCTGGCCGTCGGCCTCCCCCACTCTTTTTTTCATTCTCTGCAGGTTTAAATGTGCTGCGATAAGTCCAATCTGGACCTAGCAAGTAGTTTCCAAGGCCCAGCTCAATTCTGATACTAGTTTCCAAACTCGAACTCTCTTCTGAAGTCAGCATTTAGCACCAACCTCTGTTCCCTGAGCTTCTAGACTGCGTCACCAATTCAGACCCCAAGCCACTTTATCCGGCTAGGTTCCTTCTCCCAGTGCAGCACCATTTCACCAATCAGTTGAACCAAACACCCAGAACTCAAATCAGTCAAAAAAATTCCGAGTTCACAGTGCACGACCGCCTGCAATTTCTATTCTCTAACTTCTGTCTATTTACATCTCGCTCACAGAAACAACCCCATCTCTATACGTTGCTGTTGTATAATCAGAGGGACTTAATTTCAGTCCACACCACACGAGTCAACACCACCAACTCGCAACACACAGACCCTTCTGCATCATTAGTCCACAACACTACTAGCAATTCAATCTACCACCGCATGTTCTGGCCAACACCACTGAGCTGTATCTGATCGTCCGGACAACTACCAACTCCGTCCGTTTAAATCCCTTCACCCACAGGCCGCCAACGATTGCCATCAACTCTGCCTCAGTCCGTCCATCCAGCTTCAACTCCTTCCAGATTTTGTAGCTTTTACAGCTCGAACTAATCAAACAGTCCGTCTCCCAACTCCGTTAACATCAAAGCCCAGATTCACACCCGAACTCATCTGTTGTTGCTGTTGTTCTATCCATCTCCATGCACACTATACTGCCAGCACTCTTTCCTTCGATAACATTCATCAGAACTTGGTTGCGGCACAAAACAAGCCAGCAGCATCATTTTCCATTCGTCTAAGCATCTCAGCACATACAAGGGAGCTTTGCCGCAACAGTATTGGCATCTGTGGTCTTCCATGAAGCTGGTCATGAAGAGACGCAAGCACCCCCGCCCAACAATCTCCAATACTCAGTTCAGCTCTCCTCGGGTCTGCAATAACTCCTCCGTACATCTCCAGCTACGTCTGCTTCATTAAGAAACGAAATCTCATTTCGTTTTGAGACTGAATTCTTCCGACTGAGATGTGAGAAGGATTAATATCCTTACTGTACAACTAAGTAGTATATACTCCACTAGTATGTGTCATTCAAATGGAATAGGGAGTGGTACCCCTTAGGTGCACAACACTAGTGATTTACACGTATCAAACCTTGGTGGACACACAAAATTGTTTGTTTCCACTTTGTTCTCTATGCTGGCCACTAATTAATAAGAACCGGTGCAACAGTCAGCTTCCAGCCCATTCAACACTGTCTATTTTTGGTGTCGCAAATGCCAATTAGCTCTCATTTAGCTAGATATTCTTGTCATGATCGGATTCGCTTGTACTTTATACAAAAGCATTAAAATAGTATTATTAGCCAAATATTGAGTCATAACTAATATAAATATGAGTATAAAATATAGCACTTACGTGCTTATCAACTTGGGTATAACAATCCTCGCAATGCTCCTGCGATTTGTCAGACAACAGTTGATAAACCTGCATACGAAAATTATACACCTGCGTTTAATGTGTTTGAAGCACCTATGCATCGAATGAATACTTTGAAAGCTGCACTCTCAAACGCTCTACTTCATTATCCACACTTGGTAGGAAGGAACGAATTGCCTTATTTTCTCGTCGTGGTGTAGATCAATATCAATCAATCTCGTTAAAAATTACTTTGATTACTCTGTCTTGTTTTCTGCAACACTAAACAAATTGTTATCATTACAATGTAGAATACGTACATTTTTAAGAAGGAATTGGTCTTTGGTCGTACTGTTCTTAATAATTTTACCATTGGGTCGATTTTGAACAAATTTTTGCATCTCCAAGGATGGGGTGCAAGGGTATTGAAGAAATTCTTGCATCTTGAAAAGCTTATATGCAAGGATTTGGAAGCAAATGTTGCATCTACACCACTAGGGGTGGTCATAGACTAGTGTGTTTGGTCTAAGTTTGAATTTTGAGTAGTAGTAGATAAGGGAAGAGAGTGAGTTCTTCTTGTCATCCAAAACTACTGAAAATCATGGGAGATATTTAGTATTAGGGTTTCAATATATGGTTAATTATAATTTGAAAAGGCTGAAAGACAAACATGGAAATTGCAAGGGAGTTATTGATTTTTCACAAGGTCAATCAAACACAATTCAATGTAGAAATCAAGCAATAATCTCTGAAGCCATGAGGATTTTAAAGTCATGTATGGATTCATTTGTCCAAATATTTTTAAAATATGATTTTAATGGACAAGTAAAACTTAGTATGTGTGAAATGGACACAAAAAAAAATAGCAAGGATGAAACTGGATTCATCCTGGCTTAAACTTAAAAAAAAAACGAGGATGAAACTGGATGCATACTGATGTAAATTAAAAATAAGAAAAAGTATTTGAAAATGGGGAGGATGAAATTGTTTACATCGTGACTATTTTTACTTTAAACAGTATCAAAATCTAGATGTCTTTTTCACCTAGGAATTGTTGATTTTGGTCTTTTTAACTAATTTTGTGAATCTTTTTTGGGTTTTACTTTCAATCATAGGAGTAATAACAAGGTGGAAGATATTCTAGCAAAACAGGAAAGAAATCAAGGTGCTCACAAACAATAATGGAGACAAACGCCATCTTTCATTCAATCTGCTTTAGATTATGACTTTAATTTTTTACTTTATGTATACACAATCTGAGGACAACAATCTGTTGGTAGGTTCTCATATCTCAGCCTCGTGTAATTTTGTTTCTTCAATATATTAATTTTCAAAAAAAAAAAAACAAACATGGAAACAAAAATGGTTAAAGCACAGAAAAAATGAATGAAAAACCAGAAAAATCTTTGATGTTGATTTTTGAACATACACCAAATAACCCAAATTTGTTGTACATTACAGAAATGTAATTTGTGTTATTATTATTGTAGCTCCTTTGTGATGATTCAGGGCCATAGGGATATCAATTGTATCTTCAAGATTGTTGTTTTTGTTGTGCATAAAACTGCTATATTGCAGAATATATGCTTGTTGGTTGCGAAATTTGAAAATTTGGTGATAATGTCCAAAATAATTTAACGACTTGCAATAAAAACAAGAATCCTATTATTAGGGATCTAGGGGGAGAGATTTTTTGGGGGCTAATTTACTAAGTGGAGCCTAAATGTTATAGGGGAGATCAGATTTGTGTAAAAGTTCTAAAATACCCTCCATAATTTTAATTTATTCCCCTTATACCCTCTCATTAACTACCTAATCTAATAAAAAAAAAGCTGAAAAAAACGGACGAACTTTAAAAGAAACCCCCCCTCCTCTTCTTATTCTTCCTTCCTCTTCTTTCCTTCTTCTTCTTTTCTTCTTCCATTGAACATTGTTCAACGATTAATCATCGATTCAAAAAAAAATTCGTCGTCGATTAAACTCATTCTATAAAACCATGAAACCTAAGGAAAATCCAGGTCAATCTTCGTCGAATCAACCTCCTATTGAAGCAAAGAAATCAACTTCTTCCAATGAAGATGGAATTGAAGATCAAAAAGAAGTGAATGAAGGAGATCCACCGGGAGCAGAGACTCCTGATATGATAGCAATAAGGTATGAATCCAAGAACCCACTCTTTATTTAAGCGGTTCGTTAATTATTCAGTTGGTTTCGAAAATTTTAGGTCTGAAAAAACGGTTTCTGAAAATGCTTACGGCTGGGAGTTCTTTGGTTCCCAGCCGTAAATAGGTATCACGGTTGGGAATTATTGATTTCCCATCCGTTTAACAATTACACGGTTGGGATATATAAGAACTCTCAGGCGTAACCAAATCGACGTGTATGAGATGGAGCATTCCTATCCGTAACTAGTTGTATATATACAGCCGTATATTCTCCCGTGTTCATAATATTTTTAGCTGTTGTATTGTTACGTCTCGGTTTACCCATCCGTAGCCTTTTTTCTTGACCGTAATATCCAGTTTCCTAGCCGTTTTTAAATTACGGTTTGGAATTTCCTAGCCTTATATCATCATGTGTTCATAATTTTTTTGGTGGTTGTATTGTTACGTCTCGTTTTACCCATTCGTAGCCTTTTCTCCTGACCGTAATATCCAGTTTCCTAGCCGTTTTTAAATTATGGTTTGGAATTTCCTAGCCGTATTTATGCCTTGTGTTGTACTGTGAACTAGCAATATACCAACGTATAGGTTTTCCTATCCGTAATTTGTTATCAGCTTGGTCGGTTACTAAGTTCCCATTCGTAATTGAATTTTCGTCTTGGTTGATTACTATGTTCCCATCTGTAATTATTTTTGCTTCTTGGACTATCCAATTTTCCTAGCCATATGGTGTTTTACGGTTTGGTTCTGTCAAATTTATAAGACGCATGGACTATTTACTTTTGGTTTTTTGCCTTGTTTGTCTTGGAACAGAGGGAAAAAGAAGAAGAAAAGATCCCAAGAAGTAACACCTTGTAGTAACCCGACTGCGCAACCTCGTCACACAAAACTATTGGGTGCAGACGCAAGGAAAACAAGCGGAGTTGCGACTGCTAGAGAAAAACAAGGTGGTGGAGATGAACTGAAGTTGCTGTTACTCAAGGAATTGAAGTTGTTGGAACTTCTAGTGTTGTTAGTCAAGGAACCGGAGGTACTGAAGTTGTCACTTTTAGTGGTGCTATTATTGATAAAGGTAAATCTGTAGTTGAGGAGGGAAAAGAGGAGGACAAGAAGGATGGAAATAAGAAATATAAACCTAAGACAACGCCAAGAGAAGTAATTGATGGTATGGAGGCTTTACCTCCCAATAGGAATGGGAGACCTTGGGGTGAGCCAAGAGATCGTTCCGTCTTAATTGGCTACACTTCTTCATGGGATGCTAGGGTTTGTGGCACAAAGGTAATAAATCAAATTACATATATGTTATATTCATTTTGTTATGGATTATTACTTTACAACCATTTTTATTTTTTGTAGTTTCCGGACAAAGCGGTCCGTAAACTAAAGCACCAAGAAGCAAAGTTTTGGCCGTTGGATGATGAGCATCCAAATGTGATAGCTTTGATAAAAGCTTCGGGGTTATGGTCTGGAATCGAGGCTTTGCAGAAGACATATGATATTGTGAAAGTTTGTGGTTTTAGAGAAAGATTTTGGCCTGAAACCATGACTTTTAATCTCCCATTCGGCGAGATGACTATCACTCCGGTTAAAGAAAAGCAAACCACTGGTCTAGCTTTGGAAAGAAAGGAGGTGTTTGAGGATTTCAACAATTCCATGCCTTTTGATGTGCTTTGTGCCTTGGCGAAGAACTCTCTTGGGTGGATTAAAGATGAAGCGGAAGAAAAGTTTGAGATAAGGTATGGAGCACCTCCTAGATCTAAAAGGAAATTTAGTGCACCGGGCGAAATTGGTACAATAGTTAATATGTCAAGGAAGATTAATTTGGGTCGTCTGAGGGATAAGTTTGGGGATTCTAAACACAAGATGGATAGGGGATTGGTGGTTATGGACGCAGAAAGAGTTATACATACGGCTATAGCTTACTTTTTGAATGCTCTTGGGACCGTCCTTTTCCCCGATTTCTCATGCAATAAGGGAAATGCATGTTACTTGCAGTGGTTGAAGACTCTCGGTCTCGATAAGCAAACAAACGAGGTACCTAGGTACTCGTGGGCCACCGCCCTCCTGTTGATGTGTTGGACTGTCTTTGCAAAGCTTTTAAATGGAACGAAACACAAATTACGGGATGTGTTTCTCTTATCCAGGTATCTTTTTGTTTTAATATAACAAATATTTATTTGTTTTACATTTATATACTAATTTGTGTGTAATAACTTATTTATAAACATTGTTTTTTTATTTTTTACCGTATTCATGGGCTTACGACCATTTTAAAATCTTGAGGCCTGCTCAGAATACATATTGGGATCTAGATAAACCTACTGGTGGGAGATGCCCCTTTGGAGGGACCCAACACAAGGCTAAAGAGACGTAAATGGTCGACATGAGGAAAAAATTGGATGCTTTGACAATTGAAGAGGTGGTTTTTGATCCATATTTGAAACTTTATGAGGATGGAGAAGAGGAAGTTGGTGATAGAGTATTTTCTGATGTGGCAACCTATACGGGACCTTTGTTTTATGCAACCGGGTTCATCATTTTAGATCCTCGTAGAACGCTCCGCCAAATCAGTATTGTCCAAAAAATTGTGCCCGAAGAGACTCGTTTTAGACTGAGCGTATCCACCTCCTAATTTAAGGACAAACATGTGAAATTGAACTACGAAAATTCACCGGCTATTGTCCATCAGAATGCTCGTTCCGAAGAAGTAAACCAAATGAGTAGAATACTCCTTGAAGCAGAACATGGCACTTCTCAAGCGGATGCGAATTACATGGAATGGTATCGAGAGTGGGCTCATCCTTATGTTGAAAATTTGGATCCGGAGGCGCAGAGACATTTCAAGAATGTAGAGAAATAGAGTTCAAAGACATCAAGGAATGAAGAACATGATTGGGAGAAGATGGTGGTATGTATACTACTAATTATGTTTGTATATGATTTTTTTTTTTAATTATCAATGAATAATGGGAGTATGTTTGTTTGATATGAAAAATAGGTGGACCGAGTTTATTGGGTGGCTAATTACATCAGCCGTATGATTAATTTGGGTGAGGATATAACGGTAGATGAACTAAGATTAATTTGGAATCGATTTAGAGGCATAATTATCCCTGAGAAAGGAGGTTTATATCCTGTTGAAGCACCAAGGAGAGCTAAAAGGGCTAGGTCTCCTTCTTCTAGCGACGACTCGGACACTCCCCCCTGTGACCAAGTTCAATTTAAGAAACGAAAATCTGGTCGAGGTGGTAGAGGTGAAAAAGGTGGAACAAGTGCTCGAGGTGGTCGAGGTGCAAAAGGTGGAACAAGTGTTGTAGGTGGTCGAGGTACTGGACCAAGTGCAAAAGTTATCCATGCTGGAAAAAGTGCTCGAGGTGGACGTGGTGGAGGTAAAAAGGCTCCAATTCAAGGTGGCAGCGGTCGAGGTAAAAAATCTAGAGTTATAGAACAAGTTGTGGAACCTCAGGCAAGGGATGATTTGGATGATTTTTTGGAAAACACGTTGGAGGAGGGATCAAGTGAAAGACTATTTACTTTTTATTATACTAGGTATCACCGGGGCCTTACGACCCCGGCTCAACCTCCCATGTTAGTGTCAGTTTATATAATGTATTTCTTTCTCATTCCAGGGTACTCATAATTTTATAACATTAGTAAATACCTATTGTCACAGAAGATAGAATGCAAAATTCACATTGCAAACAATAATAACAGAAGAATCCAGTTTTGACACTGTAAATAAGTGTATGGCATATACTTCTTTCAAACATCACATTTCATCGTGCTTGTTGGAAATTTGTTATTTCTGATACAGCCGTAAACATAATATTCTAGATTAACACCCACAGTTTAGTTCAAATATTAAATTAAAAAACCATAGTGCTAAAACCGTTGCTCTTCATACATTTTGCAAAGATACCCTTTCTCGACTATTGCAGGTTTCATACCATCTACTCGTCCAACACACCTGCGGCAGAGAAGCCTGAGTATGGTAGGATGGAATATCAACTGTGGATGGTGTTTTAACTGCTGGTGCCCCTGATAGACAAAATAATGAAAGCTTAAATACTATAAGAGAAGATGCAGAAACATTATAAAAATATATTGTACATCCTATATTTTTCTTGGTTAAATCGATAATTTCGTGGACATGAATTGATTTTTATAGAAAGAGAAAGTGTGAGATAGAGAGGTAAGACTTGATTTAAATTTGTTCAATTCTTGATGATTGTCCAAAAAAGCTAGAGGTGTGGATATCATAAAGTTCATGTAACCAATGTCATTCTTTTTCTTTTAAGTGAACCCCAGTCACCTGATTCTCAAATCGTCGTTCTCCTTCACCTCCCTCTTTCTCATTACACTGTTGTGCTCTCTTCTCCTGCGTGTTGTCCGTGCAGATGATCGGAATACCTGAAAAGTCAAATAATAATCAATATTACGTTATATATGGATATCAATAACACAATAAGAACATGTCTATACCCAAACCACATAATCATATGAATTTTATAATTGCTCCTTACCTAAAATTCTCAAGGTACATGGTGTTTCGTTCTATTTATGTTATTGGGACTACTTTGTAGTGAACTTCCTTTTTATGAAGGTAGTATCATATTTTTATTCTATCATATGCAAGTCCTTCAGATGATATTGTAGACAGAAACACAATATGTAAATACGTTTGGATAATATATGCATGAGAATAAGAATAGTTAAGCAGCAGTATCAAACCATGGTTATTGCTCTGAGTATCTTCTCCTGAAATGATTTTCTGTTACAACGTCTGTTTCTATGATATAAGAAAAACCTTAATATTAAGTTTTACTTTTAAACTAAAAGCCATTTCAGATTTGTATCCTCAACAGTTAATATACCCATCTCCCATGATCAATATCTTAGACAAAGTTCATGCTCAAAAAGCTGCCAGATCTCAAAATTCACCATTCTACATCTATTTCATACATGAGAAAGGAAGCAAAATCGGAACTAATTGGATCAAAGAAAAATACCAAATAGAATGTTGAATTAACAACGAATTACAATAAGAGTGAGTTTTACCTAATAGCACTATGGATTATCAAAGTTGTGAGATTTGGAATCAATGTTACAAACAAAAAACAAAGATTGGCGGATATCAACCTTTACAGCCTCAAGAATGTCTCTTCTCTTCTTGCTACTTCGTTATTTATGTTCTATCTATGTTTGACCCTGCAATTAGTGGTGGTGGTGTTGAATTGCTTGCCTTTAATATGTGGCTACAAATGACATTACTCTCAGACATGCATCAAGACTCCAATTTCCTAGGAATTCACCCATCTCCCTTTCAGAATTAGGTAAGTGGTAAAGATTAGACTCATCAATAAAAAACCATTTGCAAGACAAATCGTGAAGAAGACAGATTTATGTACATCTCAAAGTCCATTTCTTGTAATTACAGACTACTTTGGCACTGTATTAATCAGCTAGCAATGAACTTGGAGATATATGGATTTACATGTACCTGCCTGTAATTATAGTCTAAATTCTGCACTATTTCCTATGACTTTCCGCATTGTAAATAAAAGTAATTCTTCTATTTCATATGGATTTCAAGTAAATTCGCAAGACAAATTCAAAGAAAATAAATTTTCATTATAACAATGATTCTATTACCTTTTATTTTTTATCAACCTGCCTATGCCAATCTTGCTTTCCTATAAAAAAACTCGGGTTAATCTGATACAAAAATCAAGAAAATACAGATTATGATGAAATCCTACCATCTAGCCAATGTTCAAATAGTAATACACAGTTTATGTGAATAAGAGTTTAGAAAATAATATAATAACTTACACTCTTAGCAGAAAAGAGACATATTGGCGTATCTTTTCTCTTCCATAAATGGTTCATATAGTGGCAATAGAGATACAAATGATAGTATTAGATTATCCAACTGATGTTGGGTTAGTAGCATCTACAGTTCCAATCCTAAGTGCTCCTAAAAGCAACACAACAATTAGACGTACTAATAGTAACTCATTTCTATAAGGGCTGGTCTTTCTCTCTTTCTGCACGCATGCCATCAGTTCATGTTTCATTCCCTTCTTTTCAATTCATAGCATGCACTACTTTCAGTTTCACCTGCTTTGATCCTCTTGAGTACCACCAACATACTCCATTTCTAACCACACCACTACCGAACCATCTACAACTCCACCATTCAAGCAAAGCTGCATTTCATCTTCAACAATTCTCAGCAGAACCACAACTTCCAATTTCAAATCACCATTACTGAATTTAACATAAGCTAGAAGAACCCATCACTCCATATTAGAACTAAATATAGCTTGAAAAATACTTGGGCATGGATTAAGTATTCAGATACAGTGGAGACATGAAAGTGACTGATGCAAAGCTCTAAGTTTATTTTTCACACCTCTGATTGGCAACAATGCACTCCTTTTCAATTAATGCATTGAAGCATGGAATAGTTTTTCATGGTACATTCTCTCATAGTCGCATACCTATTTTTAATAATTTTGATTACTCTATTTGGTTGTTAGGTAAATTTTGTGCCATATAGTCTAGGTGGATATAGTAAATTAAATAAAAATAGATTCAACACATGCAAAAGTAATGAATTTATACCATCACGTGATCAACACTATCATCTTCCAATGGTGATACATCGCGCGCTAAGTTCTGTATCTTCCATCGTGGATATGCTCCAATCTTTCAGGGAAATAACTCCTGGACTCTTCTCCTCAGATAGAGTTCCCAACAACCTGTCAGAGACATCATAAGGAAATATAACCGCTAGAACATGCAGATAAAAAGAAAGAGTAATAGGTGGCATTAACAGACATCACAAATGTTCTACACTTCTGAAAGTTCTTTTCAATCCATACAATAATTCCCACGACAACTAACCTACAAAGTTACTAAAAGTATCCACATTGATAGTATCTTTGTACACAATCATGGAACGTGGTCTATAACCATGATATCTGGACTGATGAGCTAGCTTCTGTAAAATATGACACTGTAAAAGAAGCAACAATGTAATGTGTCAGGAAAGCCAAACTGTGCCTAAACCAAGAGTTCAAAATACCTAACGATGCAATTAACGAATTGTAATAACTCATGTCATCACTACATTGGTCATATCAAGTCGAGGACGCGATGTTATGTCAAAGATATACGTATTCTTCTAAAGGAGTCTGGCAATTCCTTCCTACCAAGCATACCCAAGAATAACCTCACATCATGTGGGAGTCTTTTTAAATATAAACTATAAAGTAAGCCAAAAAATTGCCATCAATTCTAGGAACTGATGAACCAACAATCTGACAAATTCTGAGATGTGAATCAATGAACAATACCCATAAATATTACAGAAACTTTGTTACCTGAACTTACAAAAAAGAGGAAGATCTGAAGATTTACAGAGAAAGTCTGTATCTTTATACTGACGCTCTCCTTGACTACCAAAAAAATTCATTTATGCTTAACTAAAGGTCATTGGCTCATAAGCATTTGATCTTCCAGGTTTAGCTTCCTATTAACGTGATAGGGATGCTTTATATGGAATCAAAAGAATTGCTTAAAATAATGACGTAATGTATATATTGAACTTTGAAAGAGAGAGAGAAAAAGATAGAGTAGTGCAAGTGAGTTGCAAGGAATGAATTGCAGAAAGCAATATAGATATGCTCTGTCAAATTGATCGAGTCATGATCAGTAACAAAACTATGAGACATGAGAATAATATATAAGAACATACTCTGATTAATGAATGTTAAAAGACGATCAAAGAGGAGGAATCCACTTCATGAACTGGTTTTCGGATGACCTTGGATTAGTATTAGAAAAACAATAAAATCAACAAAGTAAAACGTTTAAAGAAATCATTAAACAAAAACGAATCAAACCAACCTAAGTAACACCCCTTACACCCACATTGACCATACTCCCACCATCAAAAAACCAACTTAAGTGACGCCCCTTGCATAAAGGTAATCACATTGAAGACGAATTGCAAACATCCACAACTTAAGTGCAGATATTTCGAAGATGAGCCCCATTGACCTGCAACAGAAATATGCCACATCTAAGATTACATCGATGACCCTATAAGAGATTTGCAAGAGCCGACAGTCTGTAAGAAAAATATTGAACATATTAAATATTAAGGAAAAGACCACAACATCTGAAACTTAACATCACATAAAAAAAAAACTGAAAATATCTATTGAATTCCTTTGGGTGGGATTTAGTTGGGGAATATAAACCTAACTGAAGATAGAAACCTGAACTATCAATTTTAATCTTCCCAATTCCAGTATCAACAAATTTTTATTGTGTCAAATACCTACAACTCAAGAGCTTAAACGATACTTAAGATTTAAAATCATATAGCAAGGGTTTGACCAATCTTTACCTCAACAACAGCAGCAATTACATTGGGTATATACAATCCACTATGTGTCATTTAAGTGAGAAATAACTTGAAGTATTAAACTGGGTTAACTCTCCTAAAAAATCTTCCAGAATTTTTGTTGTATATCTTGTTCATTATGACCTAAGATTGAAAAGGAGAAATAAAGTAAGAGGAAAAGTTGCATAAAATGCATTAGCTATAAAAAAAAAAAAACAATAAAGGTTTGTATTATAATTAACTAGGTACAACAGATCATTGGAAACGGATCACGCTTTGTATGCATACATAGAAGTCGACTTAGTAAGTTGGATATGAATAAGAAAAAGTTAATATTTTGATACTCATTACTTAATTAGACTATTAAACATAATTATTTATCCATCTTACTGTCTTTCCTAATCATCCCCATATAGTAAATTTATACTACATATAATCACCATATTTATAGACTAAGGTTTGGTCTCATACATTTCAATGAGTACCTGCATATTACAAAAGCACATTACTTATCCATTCGGACAAACTATTGAGAAACCAATATGGGAAGTTGAGAATGGATTAAACAAAAATAATATTGCATACCTTAATTGTTTTTTCCCATAAGAATCCTAGAGAGACTCTGGATGCACCACAAAATATCTGTTCTCACTAAATTTGAACACCACTATCGTTGTGTTCATCACATATTTTTCCTAATGAGTGAGGAAGGAATTGCAGCAAACTGACAACAAACCTATGTCATTGTTCGTCCATAGGTGTAATGCTAATCAGTCTTAATGCCTATACATCACTAAGAAGGTGTCAAAAAGAAAATTACAATACTGGTTGCAAATGATAATGAGATTCCAAAAAGGTTAAGATATTGTGCATAAAAATTTATAATGATAATGATATATATCCACAACGCATTAGCGCGTGCTTGATGAACCCTCCTAAAGTAATATCATCAAGCTCATGTTCTATATTTGTTAATTAGTAATTGACTGTATTCCTTTTTAAACTCATACGCACATTCGAAATGCAATTTTATATACTTACATTACACACAAAAGAGAGACACAATTTCCGGGATCACAACCATTTACAATGTGAACAATTTCTTCCACAATCCCGTCATTCGGAAGGATATCCCATTATAAAATTACCAATAAGCATATCTTTAGTATTTGAAACTTAAGCCACTTAATTTTCTACATTGAAGTTTGGTCTATATACCTCAAGAACTGGACATTGCTTTTATATAAACGAATAAGAGAAAATAGGAGAAAAAAATAACAGGGTTAGGTATCTCTATTGGGTTTCACTCTCTGCTCGAAGGATAAAAAAGAATTACCTCGAATCCGATCTCGGTCAGTCTAAACAATTATTGATATAATTTCTATGTACAATTATTGTACCTGGTCTGGTTTGAAATAATATCAAGTAATTGTAAAGAAAGAATGAACAATAGCAGCAAAAAATATAAACCCAAACTGAACCAGCATTCCTAAACAGAAATCTCCTTAACTGAAAACCTCTAATTAGTATTCCTTTAAGTAATATATTGCATCTGTGTCTGGTCTTATTTGAATTAATATTGCAAGCACCCTACAATGAAAGCTCACTTGCATAACTCGCTCCGTGTATCTCGGTTCATAGTCTAAATTTCCAAAGTTCACGGTTTACTGATTAGATCTACCTTTGTGCCTGAAAGATCTACCTTTGTGCCTGAAACACATAATTAAACTAATTTAGCAAATGTAAGAAAGTTTGATTTTAGAGTTGCAAGTTACAGTTACGGATGGTGGTGGGGAGGAGGGGTAATACCAAACCCTAGAAAACAAATCGCAATAATCTCTAAATCAACCAGAAAAATGAAACTCTAATTTCAGTAAAAAATCAAAATCAAACTAAATCCTTTCCTAGGTATAAAAATCAAAATCGTACCTCAGTTGGTACTATATATGAAACCTTGGATTTCGAATACCCTTGGCAGACCTATATAAAAACCCCTTCAAATCTCTTCAAGTTCAATTGAATACGAATGATATAGATGAAGGTATGATATGAGTATTGATCCTGGTGGACCGTGGAGGTAGTGGTGTATGAACAAAATAGAAAAAGAACTATGGATGTGGTTTCTTTCAAGAATTTGGTCCAGAACAAAACCAATCATTCCCAGACGTTGAAGTCAAACAAAATCAGGATGATAAGGACCGCGAGATGACCCTCTTCGGTGAATCATGTCCACCGATTGACTATTTGATCAAGGAGTCAATTACCACATCTTTTTGTAACCATGACTCTAAGATGTACATACGATATGTCTTTTTTACAATAAAAAGATAACTTAACATATGTATCCAAATAATGATCAATATTTATCTATGTTAGTTTTAAAATCAATCATTATTACTGAAGCCGAAATATAGAAATCAACGGAACAGATGAATTTATGTTGGCAACTATAAATTAGTTTGGTTTGGTACGCCAATGATGATAACGATGAGGGAGCAACAAAACTTTTTTCTCCGCATAACATATTTCAATACACTTAGAGAATGATACAAAAAAAAAATGCTCAAATTGGGTCAACTCCATGAAATACTAATCTGCTAGTGTTTTAGTTCGAAAGTACAGTATAGTAGTTTTTTTTAGCTAAAGAGATGTGATTTAATTTACATTTGATTGTCAGTCTAATCTAGTTAAGATAAGGCGAAACTAAGTAAAGGAAATTTAGTTGAGTGCATGAACTACAACAACGTGACACTAATGCATCGATATGTCTAAACTCCTAGTTTAGCTAAAAAAAATTGGTTTATCAGCCTACTCAATTTGGAACTTAAAAAATATTCTTATTTATAAGCATCTGTCACTGATTAAAATAGGACAAAATTACTTAGACCTTTAATGATCTTTACATGTTATTGTTAATTCACTAAAGATACTACTCTTTGTGAATTAATGATGCTCCTCATCATGAAAACACATGTTATAAGACCATTAATGATATGGTGTATTGCATGGAAAAAATAATATAATATCGTCTCATTAAACACCTAAAATATATATCTCACACAACTAAACGCTATGTTGTTGTACGCCGATGACTAAGTAAAATTTAACTTCATGATACTCTTTTCGACTTTATAATCATACACTGAGAGCTGAAGGCACTGGTGCTCCCACGTGAACTTATCACCAACAACATCGTTTCGTGTCAGTTTTGGTCTTGGCATATCCTCGAAATCTTCAAGAGACTTGCCAGATTTACGCATCTTGTTATCTAAAAGATACTACCAAAAATCAAATACTTTTTCATCATTGTGTTCCTAATATTATTATTTGTGCCTGTTAAAAAATGTAGATCATTACATATGTTAGTCTAAAATTTGTCCAAAATATGTCGGGATAATTTGGATTGCGGACACAAAGAATAATCACGAAAAAATTTCCTTGCTAAACTCCAGTTTTCATCACTGCCGTCTCTTGTAAAAACTTAGACCCTTCATTGTTATCTCCTGAAATTCCAAGCGCAACGCACGCTACTTTAAAAGTATGATGCAATTTCCTATCAACACTATCCTCGACTGCTTTCAAGTTTTCGAGTGATTTGGACCGGCAACAACCATTTGTAATAAACGTAGTTAGTACAATTTACCGGCATTGGGACTAACAAAGCACATACTTGCAATTGCAAAACCCTTCTCCCTAAATTTCCATTATTTCTTGTCCCATAAAAAATATAGTGAAAACTCTTGATAATTATATGCTTGGCAGTGAGATTTTTGCGATAATACTCAAAGAATATCATACAGTTCACTGCAATAGTATTAACCTTGTCAATTGAGTCAGTTGCATCATACACGATTCTTTATTGGCATAGCCGTTCGAACTATATTAGGTTCTTCCTGAGGCATTGAGTGACCATATAAATGCCATGCAGCCTTCGGTGGACCAATATACCTTACATCAATGTACTATTTCACCTCATCACATTCACCTAAAATTAATGTTCCACGATCGTGACCTTTATAGATATACTTTTGAATGTATTTAATAGCCCTTACACCCCCGTAGATATCAACATTAATGTGGAAGTTAAACATCCTACATAAATATGGGTTGTACAAAATAACATATGTGTTGTTCGCTTCGTATTCCCTGCAGACAATCACCTTCTTCCCAACATCGTTGCGATGATATATTGGATATCCACCTTCATCTATACGTTTACTCTCGATATGTTTCTTCGGATATCCTTGGATGCATTTTCCATTATTTAAGCACATGTATTCCACACCAAATGGACTGTTTACGACCATGCATTTCCTAACAATTTCAAATGAAACTGGATCGGTTTTTTCATTCGAAAATTCTTCACACACAAATTTATCAACCTGTTCAATTGTATTAATTTTTGAGGACCATCGAAGAATATAATAACATGCATATGAGGTAAACCACGTTTCTGAAATTCAATTGTAAACACATGAGCAACTACTTTTCTGAATACATTCCATTTCTTTATTTCTTTTATCAACTCAGCTCTCTTCAACTCGAAGTGATGGTCTAGGAAATCAGGACGAACCGAAGCATATTGATGGGTATAACCTCATCTTGAAATTTTCGGCCAACCTTCACATTCATTGTTAGGGAGATATCTGGATGATGATTAAATCATGTAATGTCCATTTAATCTTGATAAATCTCATACATATGTCTGGGATCACCAAAACAAAATCGATGGTAATGCGCATGGATTACCTCCATCATCAGGATTCATCCCAGATTCCACCGAGTCCTGATATATTTTTAAAAGAATCTTCCCGCAATTTATCTTGATTTTTCTTAAGATAATACATGCGATTTCATTCAGTTGATGTACTCGTGAAGCATTTTTTTTGCTCTTAAGACGGTAGAATGAGTGTATGAACGCTTAAAAATACGGAAACTGCGAAATTGTTTTAGAGTTAATCGCTTCATAATATATTTTTCTGTGTCCTGACCCAAACGTTTCATATCAGGATGCCAACTCATGTCGCCGTATGGAAAGAATAAAACGTAATGCAGGAGCAAGTATGTAGGGTGACACTATGAAAAAGGTTCGAATCCAAGTTTCCCCTTCCGATAAAGTGTGATATCTCTGAAGTTAGGCTTTTGAGAACCATCTCCAGGTAATATAACCGAAACTTCTTTAGCCGTTAGCAGATTATTACGCCTTTCATATGTACCTTTGTTAATTATAATGCATGATGACTTTGGCATTTTGGTCCTCAAGATTGACATTGCTCGGTATCTCTTCTTCATGGTAATATTTAACGACACATTATGTTTTGAGATGATTTTCTGAATTATTCCAAGATCGTCTTTATCCAGTTGGGGATTCTGTTTTGCACGAACATCCAGGTCTTGATTAGGATCATAGACATACAACTTTTGATAAATTGGGTCTTATCCCTCGTTGGGTAGTAATTTTACAGTTTTTTGCCGAAGTTACCAGTGAATTGTGAATGATTTCGGACCGCTACCCTTCAACACTATCTTATCCACTTCTGCAACAAAGACTGCTAAAAGCATTGTACTCTTAGATATGATCTCTCAAAAAACTTGAATTGGCTTCGCTTCCATCAAGTAAATCCATCAATTTCGAGGAGGCTCTCGCAAAGCAGGGATTATTAATTTTCCTTTGCAACAACATTTTATAAAAGATAGTTTCTTCTTGGATGTGTCTGACATCCTCTCATCGATCCAATGCAATGTTCCACACACTGGGCAAACAATATATATTTTACAAAGATAATAATGAACATATAAGTGTAGATCATCTTTCTGGTTTACAATGATTTGTGCAACAATATCTTCCTCATTATCTGAAAGACCAAAAAATTCTTCAAAATCTCCTAATGTAAAAAATAGACATAGTTAGTGTAGAAGTTATGTAGACAAATATAATAAACTATAAATCCAAAGAATCATGTAGAAGTTAGGTTACGTTTGAGTTTATCATACATGCTCCATTAAAGCATTTATAATCATATTGTCATCGTCGTCCGGAATGCTTGAATTCCTCTGTATGTTAATTAACCTACAATCAAACAAATATTTTTAGGTACTTATGCTTGTGAAAGGACATATGCAACAAAGATAAATTGTTTAGATATCCACTGGACTTTTTAAGACAATACCCCTACGCAAGTGGTTTGAATGGCATGTGCGCATCCGTTTGTGGTTGGGAGTCTTTGACATGCACATGTAATTTTTTTCAGGAACATATACCATCCAATAATTCAATGGAAATAATAACAAAAGAAGCATCCAGACTTAACATGATACGTCGATCTTTCTTCTGATGACCTACTTGCAGAGCAACTTGTTGATTCTAATACAAAGAAGAAGAAAAAAAAAATAAAAAAATAATCCTGAAGTTGTCTAATGAGTACTGTTACAATTTTTATTTTTTTACTCCTGCAAATAATTTAATCAACCCAAATTCCAACAAATAATTATGTATTAAACCATGTAACCTGCCAATTAGAAAAATTATCTATACTATATTACACGTGGATACATTTATGGGAAAATACCCAAACTATTCATCAACTTGTGGAGATGATCAAATTTTGCAGAGATCGCATTGGTCCATTACTTTGAATGAGTTGTTCTTGTCTTTTCTTTTTCCTAACATTTCCCCGGCTTAAGGACCTTTTATACCAATGTTATGAGAATCATGCTCTGGGGACATGTCCGGTACATTAAACTGTATACTTGGAAAGTCAAGCAATTATCAAAACTTCGGATATGAATTACCCAAATGACAATGCATCTATACAATAATAATAAAAAACTACATTCTTGGGGCGAGGAAATATTTAAGTTGAGCTGATGCTGTTCCGAGTTGAGTCGTTTTTCAGTTTCTTTTTTCCCAATGCTTCAGCTGTCCTATCGACCGTTTACTGCTAATTTTAAGATAATCATCTTTCGGTGGCATGTTTGTTGCCTGCATATAATAGAGTATCTTTTTGGTAAGACAACGTCAACGACGAAGGAAATGCAAAACATATGTTACCAATCCTTCCATGGAGGTTGAACACCATCATCCGATCGAGATATCTCCATTATAACACCAGCTTGAAATAGGGTTGGTTCACCTGCTTCAACAATTGAGCACATTAGTTACGATAAATGGAGAATGATTAAGGCCAATAAGAAGAAACTTGGTTCTCCTACAAAAGAATAAAACCAAAATCACTTATTCAGTTATTCATACTACTATATCAACTATGTTTCAAATTTCAATTGCTAATTAATTTTGGTTCAAGTTGAAGAAGTGTGTCACAAATATTTGCTAAACATGAACCAATTTGCTTGTTATGAAAGACTTGTAAGATCTTTCATGGGTTTGTTGTACACACTCGCAAAGTTGAGATCATAATAGATACTAGTGTTCCATGTTCTAATACATTCATGCCATCAGTTTGACGACCAAACACATAAGGACTTTGCCTAATGATCTCCTCATTTTTTTCCTTCAAAAGTGCGTGACAACTTATGGCTCAAGTAATTAACATGAGCAACTACAATTTTAATAGTGTAAATTTATTTCATTATTCATTTATATAATGACCCTAAGAGACACATAACAACCTCAACTAACCTAAAACAGACATGTAAACACAATTCACTCCACTGATTTGGTGTGTAAACTATGGAACAATGAGCATAATAGAACTGAAACATGGACATGATAAAGCAAAAGTTCGAGTAACTTATCAGGAAGATCCCTTGATAACTTGGGTAGCTCGATAAATCTTTGAGACAGAAGTCGTAGCATGGTTGTGTCCTTCTCGATATGCTTGAGGTACAATCAAACATCGACTTCAAAGATAACTGAAATTCATTAGATCATTGAATTTCAGGATGCCAACGATCAATTCAAAAAAATTATAATTAACATCAATTTCAGGACGGCTAGCCTATATGGGTTGTTGTAGATATCAGCTGCATATTGTTCTGCAAAACCCTAGATTCCATAGCTTCTCAGCTTTGAATCGATTCACAAAAGTAACCAACCTTTGAAAAGTAAAAAGGTAAGATATACAAAAGTAAGATACACTATAAAAGCACTACAGTTACCAACCTAAAACCTGTAAACTTGCCTGTAATCAAAATCAAACCAACAACCAAATATGAATAAGAAACAAAACTTTGAGACACAGAAAAAGTATAAGAACACACCTCAATTAGATCACTGAATTTCATAAGGCCAACAATTAATACAAAAAAAGTAATAATTAAAGCCAAATTCAGGATGACCTGCTTACATGGATTTCAGAGGTAGAGAGAAAAAAATGAAGTTTTATGTGACAGATGGAAAACACCCATCAAACCCACGACCACAAACAATGAGAATATCATCTCCTTCATCGACGGTCCCAGACATCCCCGAGAAACACCTTTGGTTGAACTTTAGTTGCTAAATTTAAGAAAGAGAAAGTGTTACTTTTCTTAGGAACACCTCTAGTCACTTATTTTCTTAATTGATCACCAATGCAGAGAATGGAAGAATTATCAATTCTACAGGGAAAAACTATCCGAAAAAATAGAAAATTTGATTCTAAATACCTGCAACTTATTGCTAGATACACAAAGACCTTTATAACAACCAATAATTTTCTTATTGAGACAATAAAATGCTCTTTTCAAATTCCCACGTCCTCGGCTAGAACCTCCCATCACCCTAGAATTCGCCATATTCATGATTCAGCTCTCATTTTGATCACCATAACCAACAAATCATCAATAAAAAAACCCTAATTTGGATTAATTGAACTATCAAATTGGTTATTTCCAACCAACTTAGATGGTATGTGAAAGTAATAATCAAATCCAGTGGTTCAAGTGAATGTCGATAGTAAAATAACTCTAGCATGGTGAGCCCGGCTCCTTTGTCTCACCTGCTCCGAATGATCCAATCTTATGATGATTTCGACCATTTAGTCTAAAGACATTAGTGACGTGCCAACGTGAATGCAAACATGGAAATATATATCCTGAGGATGAGTCTATAAATAGGAGTCTATCTCTAAGTATGACAGTCTTGTTGTTCCTTCAGCACAACATAAAACCAAATTTAGGATTTGATTCTTGCCAAAATATTGCTTTGTATTTGGAGAAAATAGCAGTTTGAGGTCCAAAATCATATTTATCAAATTCATTCCTGGTCACGAATACAAAGAATGCTACAATGATTAATGATAGGAGTTTCAAAAATGGAAGTTCATTACGTGTGTAGGGGTATTCTTCATTAAAATCATTACTACTTTGCATCTGGTACTTGTATAGGGGTTTCAAAAATAGAATTTAATCTTTTGGATCACCTGGGTTTGTATGTTCCGCAATATGACATTCTTCTAAAGTATTCTCTTTATTTTACTAAACCACATAAGTACTTGTCTCAACTATACCTTGGAACTCCATGATTATATCTGGTTGCAACTTCGACACTTGAAGTACAACCTTTTTTCACATAAGATAGGCCTATCACCACGGATGTATGTGGTTATCCTCAACTTCTTAATTAGGATCACACTACACTATGATTCGTTGGCCTGTCTTTGTGCATGGAGGTGTATCAGCCTTGACAACCGAAAGGATCGATTTCCCTACTTTTTAATCAGTTGGAACCATCTAGGAAAGTTAAAATAATAACAAAGCAATCAGAATAACCGTATATGTATGTAGTAATGCATAAAGTAGCAATCAGAATGTGTATAAGTAGTAACTAATATGCATGGATCATCTGATCTGTAAGAATCCATTAAAAAATTAGTTGAAAAAGCTGGTAGTCGACTGAAACTAAAGATGTAGTTCATACCCATGTTCACAATCTAGAAACTTGATGCTTACATTAATTTTCTTCACAACTTACGATAATCCATGTACAATGAGCATCGAATATGAAACACCATTTCAAGAAACTAAAACCTGAATTTGGCTAGCCCTACAAATTCAGCTGGGGACTAAAACTAATTCATCATTACTGAAGTTGGTTTCATTTGTGGCAATTCTCAATTAAGAGCAAGCATAAACCCCAAAAAATAGCATTATAAGTAGCATCCTCTCAACTCTAGGACACAATAATCACATAACAAAATAACATCACAAACATATAAGGTAAAATCTTGGGGTCTGATATACCCAAAATATTTATGTAATTTAAATGCTGAGCTGGGAGATGAAAGCATGCAATCTGTAAATAAAGAAGAAGATTATTACTTGCTGGGTGGAGTGCCACCAAACTCTAGGATGTAGTGATTCTCCTTCTCCCATTCTTTGAAGGATAGTAATAAATACTCCACACCTTGCAATTTATCTTAATCATTTGGACCTTCATTAGATTGCAAATATAAAGTTCCGCGTATATTCTTGCACTACTCAGAAGAACAAAAGATTAATTCTTGTGGCCATTATATTCCTAACAGACGTGCATAGTAGGTCAAAAAACCAAGTCCCATAATACAACATCAAAAGAAAAACAAAAATAGTTTGGAATTAGCAAGATTTATGTTTGAATCTCAGTTTCCAAATCCATGACAATAAATATACCCAGATTAAATCAAATTTGTTAATATGCAAATATGGATAGCCAAGCAACAAAAGAAATTCTGTGAACAATGACATATGGAGCAACAATATGGCAGCAAGTTCCAAGAAGATAGCACAAATTGCTAAGGCATTTGTTGATAGACATCCTCATTGCTTTGAGTTGACTCTTATATCCCAATTCAATATGTATTCTTGACCAACCTTTTTATTTTTCTCTTCAAAGAAAAACATGTTACTGGAAAGTAAACTACGAATCTAAAAATAACATGCATAATTTTACATATATCTAACTTTGATTAGTCTTAAAATAAAATAATGAAATATCTACTTATGTTACTAAGATGTTAATGACTATGATAACTAAGACGTTACGGTATAAGCATAATTGATGGATGAGTAGTGCAAGAACCACAGTTGCCTCATGCTCTGGAAGGGGGAAAATGGAAGGAAAAAAACACCAGGATTCGCGCAACCTCGACAAATGACTTCCCAAGTCACTCAGTATTAAAAGGTGTAACCATAGGCAACTACATCTAATAACTTAAAAGTTAATAGCTCGTATGAACTTAACATTAGTCAATATCGGGGGAAATAGTTATGATCCTTATGGAAGGGGCCACACTTTGTCTCTCTCAGTATCCCTGATCTGAGTTCTCCAGTGGTAAATTAATGATACTACTAACAATTCTAATAAAAAACTTTCCCGTGCATCGCACTTCCTTCTTCAGCATCAGTCAATCAAAAATCCTAATCAAAACCAACAAAATAAGCAATTAATCACGGAACAATTAACGAAAACCCTTATCAAAAATTATCAAAATAAGGAAAAAAATCGAAATTGAGATATAGCACACTTCAAAATTGGTACAGAAGCTCGAATTTTCTTAAGCACGTAGATGATGAAGAAGGGTTTCACCGATTCTTCAACAATTTCTTCAAAGATTCCCTTGCTGCGAGTAAGCTAGAAGAAGAGAAGAGTGTCCCAGTAAAGTGATAAAGTGGAAGATTTTCCATCCATAGCTGCTAGATAAGATCAAAAGGAAGATAAACTTGCAATTAATCAATAGATTTCCAAACGAAAAAACTAAAAAATCTTAGAAAATAATCGTTCCCCTGAAAAAATCCAACATACCGCAATCAATAAAATTTACAGGGAACTATATTAGAGAAGCGATGGAGAATCGAAATAAAAAAAAATAGACTAATCTAGGGATTTTGCGTGGGAGAAAAAGTGATCGGGGAGAGAACAAAAAAAGTAGTAATCCTCGAAGGTCACCTCACCCTATTCCTGTTGACCCACATTCCCACCCGTAACAGTACTAAAAATTCGTGGCCATCCCCTCCAAAAAATAAATCCGGACATTTCAGACCGCCGGATGACCCTCCCTGATATATCCTGGCCATTTAATGACTCTGAAATCTCAGAGTCAAAGTGCATGTCTTTTTATAACATTCATTACTTCATGGATCTTTTATTATCTAAGACTTTGTCTATTTACTGTTTTTGTGTTTGGTTATGGATTTGGATGGAAGAACTTTTAAAACTTTGCATTTATTAATGAATGTTTTTCTTTCCAATTGTCTAATCTAAGAAAACTGAGGAAACAATCAAGATTCACTAAGTTTGTGTGCACTTTCGGCTAGGTCGATCCTTCACACCACCTAGCCGAAAATGCACATAATCCTTGTCAAATATACTTGCACAGGATTGCGGTTGGGAAGTCCCGACCATTATAAAATAACGGTTAGGAAACCTAACCGTAACTTTGTTACGGTCAGGAAATACCTGGCCATATGCTTCACTAGAGACTCAAAAATTAACTAAGCCTAGGTTACGGCTACGTTTCCGAGCCTTGTATTTATTTGCGGTTGGCACTCCGAGCCGTAAAACTGACATAAATTTGCAGCTCTGGTTTACGGTTTGGTAGACATTTGAAGTTCCAGGCCGTAAAACGATTACGGCTTGGAAATTCCAATTTATCCAGGCCGTAATTCTGACAAAAAATAACAAGTATTATTTACGACTTGAACTACCTAGCCATAAACCTGACACACCACAAATCCTGCAAGTTTATACAGAATAACGGCTAGGTCTACACTGTTATTTCCAAGCCGTAAATACCTATAATTATGTATTCCACATCATATCCGCTAGTTTTTTGAATTTTGAAAAATAGATCCATTTGAAGACTGATCTATAGAAGGTTCTAGCTGTTCAACCACTTATTTAAACTTGAAATAACCATATAACCACCCATTCCTAAACAAAATCACACCTTCTACATCAATAATCTCCACCAAAACTCCTACAAACTCAATGCAATGTACTCAAAGGATAAACCCAACTTCACTTTGGAAGAAGACTTATCTCTTTGCAACAATTTTGTACTATGCTATCCAAAGAAGGGAGAAGAACGAAAGCAAGGTGGTTTAGCCAGTAAATCGTATTAGAGTAATATTTTTGAGAATTTTTGTAGTGAAACAGGTAACACTAACAGCCGCACTAGGGTTGAATTGTATCTTCGATTTTCAGACATACGCAAAAATGTGGAAGAATATATGACTTTACGTCGTATGTGCAACCAACTTCGACTTAGAGGTGAGATTGATAGAGAAGTCGTGGCTCAAGCTAAGAAGAAATGGAGAAAATGGAAAGGTTATGATTTCAACTTGGAAGCTCAATTCGCCATCATCAAAGACTTCTTAATACATCGAAAGGGATGTTATTAAAACTAACTTTGTAATGGGGATCTATTAAGTATGTAATGGGTAATAAAATACGTTATTGTAAACATTAACGTATTTGGAAGTAAAGATACTGCCAATTGTGTTACTTTTGAGAATTACATTGATTACTGATGTGCAACGCCATTGTAAATAGATAGCCTCATCGCTTAATGTAACACGTACAAGTTATGTCGGCTTTTTCTCAATCACGGCTGCACAAATCATGCATCCTGTCTAAGGTTGGGCAATTGGCTCAAAGGTGTTTGCGACATCTCAAGGCTATATAGACCCACTCAATTTATCAATGTACTCTTTTAGTTCTTGCATCGACTCAGCTAACAAGGAAAACAATAGCCACGATGAATCAATATCAATGCAGGGCCGTAAAGGGTTGGTTTTCTATCTTGAAGGATTAGGTAAAATTCATCGTTTATTTACTGTCGGCATTGTCTGATATACATACGATAGTTGTGTTTTCTGAACGCAACATGTATATATAGTATTGTTTTGCAAAAATTATATTGGATCAAAAAGTGTATATAGGTTGAGTTCAACTAAAAACTTGCACTGCTCACTTTTTTTTTCCTTTCTACCTAACTTTACATGTACAGAAAGAAAAAAGAAAAAAGAAAAAGAAAAAAATCTTTCTTCTTCTATGACTCCAAGGCTTCTATATGTCCGTGCCAGTCCAATCAATCATTTTTTCAGTCTTTTGTTTTAATTTTGGAACAGAGTCCATGAATTTTCCCTCTTTGGGGAAAAAGTATTGCATTTAGTCCGGGATCTAATTATCTCATTTAAACATAAACCATAAAAAATTATATTCTCAGACTTAGTGAAGAGTTCACGTTAAATATTAAAGTGATGGTCAGTCATTTCTTATCTATCAAATTTGTTCTTGTGAGATTTTGCAGCAACATTTGTGGCAGGGTTGTCTTCGTGGATATGACCTCGAGATTTGTCCTAGGATAAGAAGGGAAAATAGTTTTTCTAGAATTAAAATTCCACTGCGTCGTAGAAGTAGATCGAGACCTGATTATGATCTGGGGAAACAATCAAGATGTGTTTTTCTAGTGGTAACAGATTACATTGAGTCCTGATTATGGACGGAACTTAGGAGATCATTGCCTAATAATATAAATTTTATCCAGGGTAAGAAAGATAAACATAGTGGCATAAATACCACTTGCTTATCAGGATTTCTGTATATTCAGATTGTTTTTTGTCCCATTCTTATTCTTATTAATTTGGTTTCTAATTTTGACTAAAGATCTTTGTTCCTTACCAGTCGCTCAACAGTTCAACGCTCATTCAATGGATTGTTCACCAGTTACCTGCTCACCTATTTGTTGTACCGGTTCCCCTGCTGGAAGTTCACCTGTTCGTTGATCCCATCCTAAATGCTCAGTTATTTTCTGTTTTCTCATTTGTTCGTCATTCTCCAAATGACCATACACCGGGCGGTTCTCAAAATGACCTTTTACCAGTTCGTCGATTTGAAGTCGTAAGGATTTGAATAATGTGTAGGAAGGTTATCTCTAAATATTTTAGTGCACTCTTTATAATTCTTATTAGTAAGTTATTTACAATGATCAATATATATATGAACATGAAGAATAATACTAACTGATGCCAAAACATAATGGAGGTTAAACATAATTGGATTCATGGTTGTTGCATTGTGGATGCAGAAAAACCAATGTGCATAAGCCGTGGTAGAGGAGGTGGCATTTTTTTAGGCCAGGTTGGCATACTTCTTGGGCAAGAGCCATTGGAAAAATGATTTCATCTCAAAGGCTGGCATTGTCTCTGACGCTCTGGAAACCGAGTATTTTCATACAAGAGCAAGTCTCAAAGGATGGTTCTTTGATTAAACATATAAGATTGATATTTGTTATATTTATTTTTTTTGCAGTGGGTGATCATATAAGAACCATGAGGTAATTGATTTGATGTGCTTGATTATGATGCTTTTATAAGTTTCTGATTCTCACCTTTGCAGGTTCACATCAACCACTTAAGGTGAGGTTTTACTTTTCTGTTTAAGGTGTATATTTTCTATAATTTTTAAGTTTTCTTATTTTTTGATCCTTTTTATTTTGAAGTTTTCGTACTTTTTGGTCCTAAAAAAACATAGTGGAGTTATAGACGAGTTGTTAAGTAAAGTGTAGTGTCAATCGAGCATAACTTTAATTGCAATGGCATAAAGACCAGAGAGCAATTATTTACAAGAATGAAGTGTAGATTAGAAATGACGGCAATGGGAAATCCATGACTACGAAAAGCGAGACAACAACATGTGAATTTAGCTTAATGATGTCATTAATGATAGTTAATATTCAAAAATAGGCAATTCGCCTGATATGTGTGCTTTACGTGGTTCTCTGATCTGTTTAGTTATCCATAGTAGAGCTTTGAAAGAAGTTCTTTCGGTGTTTATTAATATCTATTGCTAGGTGATCCAATATAAATTTAGATACTAACCTTTGGCCAATGAACTCAATCTTCGTATTATAATTGAACCATTTATGGTACGTCAACTTATCTTTGATGGGATAGAATTTTTTTTTCACATTTACTCTATTTCACATACTATATAGGCACGCAATCTACCGGCACAATTGCCTTAAAAAAATATTGTTGTCTCTATTCACAACATTAATTATTGTCCCCCTTATGTACAATTCTTTTTTTTTTGTTATCCGAAACTGTTGGTATGAGCTCAGATGGTTCTTTCTCAAATTAGATCCTTTCGATTAAAATTCTGTAAGATCTAATTTGACAATGAATTTGCACGGTTCTTGCTTAAATTCCCTAAGATGCATCCTTTCGATTCAATTCGATGACAAAGAGAATAATGTTCTGAAATTTTTATCATTTCAAAGGAATACGACCATTTAAGGAAATAAAAATTGAGAAAACGAGAGAAGCACCCGGGAATCTTAAACATTGTGCTTAGGTTTCTTGATTTGTATTACAACTTGATGTCCATGCCATCATAACCTTAGATATTTTGTTCTTGCCTTCATTGGGCTTCTTTCATTTGTTCTTTCATTGTTGTTCAAGGTGCACAATTATATTTCCTTCTAACGTATTGTTTCTTTTGTTATACGACCGAAATTTGAAAAAAATATATTGGTTTAATTTGTTTTTCTACCAATTGTTTTTCAAATAACTACGTACCTCCATGGTTCTACTTTCACTAATTCGAGTCAAAATGTTGGTATTGTAAGGTATTCTGCTATATGTCATAGCGACCAATGTTTCACGTATAAGATGTTGTTTCATCTGAATGTGATCATGAAGTGTGTTGATATATTTCATTGCCTCCCTTTCAGTTCACTGTGTGTACTACTTATCTACTGTGGAGAAAGAGGAAATCAATGCCTAATGATGTGTGTGTTGCAATAGCGAAACCATCCCTAAATTGTACTGAGTTTGGTATTTTTACTTTATATCGTTTATGTTGCTTTTAGAAGCACCTTGGATTAGAACTATAGATACTAACCTAACCTTAGTTTAGGCAATTCAGAATTCTTTTTAAGGTTAAAATTAGTTCATAATATATCAAGTATGATGATATACTATCGATAATATGTTAAAGTTTTTGTAACTGATAACTTAATCCTTTTCAGCGACACTTTTTTTTCTTTGAAGTTACAGACATGTTCACAATATTTACTTACCATTCTTTCTACCCAACTATGAAACCCATGCATACATCACTTGAATATTATATATGTATACTTTGTTGGTTATTTTCTTGCCAGTGCCAACAGAAAATTATTCAGAACATGTTCTTCCTCATTTCCTTTAGTATGTGATTTAATTATCGTATCAGGAATCAGGATTATGCTTTCAGTTACAAGATCCAATGGAGATATACTCTTAATTCACCAACTTCCCCAAGGAAGTAGATGTTGAAGTTTCTCTGGTGAAGATGACAGCAAAGATCAATCACATACGTACTTGCTCACATTAATTTTGCTTGATGTGCATGCTTGAACTCTATTTACACGGGTTACTGCTGGAAATAGCTGAAAACAGTTCCACAGAGAATGAAGAAAAGTGAAAGATGGTGAGGAAAACTAAAGATGAGGACAATGAAGGATACAACTTGAAGTGGCTCTCAATGGCATCAAGTATTTTCACTGTGGTTATTTTCTGTATTTCTCTGAATGGATTTCAATTGGGTTCTTCTACAATTTATAGAATTTCATTACTTGGGAGGTTATAAGAGTTTGAGAATAATTATGGTAGAATAATATACTTGATTCCAGATGTTAATAATCATAGAGAGAAGATTTGAATTTTTCCAGGAATCTACTGGTTAATAATGTATTCAATCGCAAACTCTTCATTGACTACTTCTTGAGGAGATTTTATGTACATTAGGAAACAAATTAAGATTTCTTTATTGGGAGAGGATCCTAATTTTGTTCTCACACTTTGGATAACGATAAACGATAATCATTTGAAACTAATATTCTGGGACACGTTTATTATACAAAGTTTTTTATACCTAGGGAAAAATAAGTGCATTTTGAATCAATTTTTTTCATCATATAGTGGGACACTTGAAAGTAGAACTGTTTGCTAGGAAATATTTAAGAATACACTCCCCATAGAGACATGACTTTAGTGAACTTATACTCTAATACATAAATTCATTCTACCAGAACCAACATCCATTTATTATATTAATTACAATACTAAGCATGCAAATGTGATGGGTATATTGGTGGTCATTTCAAACCCAAACTTAGGTATACATCTAATCAAGCTACAATTAAGAGGGATATTTTGATGCAAAATGAAAAAGATACAATATCTCCAAGAAGCAGCGGTGATGAAAACAAAAGTCCATCTAAGAAAATTCTTTAGTTGATCAACTTATTTTAAATTAAACTCCTTTGAAAATGTCTTTTGTAAAACTTTTAAAGTTGATGATTATCCTGACCTCCAAAGACTAGCTATAGTTGGAGGAAGATCTCAAATTCCTTAACTGTGGGAGGCTCCATCACTCTATGATATTTGTAAGTAATTTTCCTTTTTATCTGTAAAAAAAAAAGCTAAGAAAATTCTTAGAGATTATTCTTTGAGGTTGTAACCCTGTCCAGCCTAAATTTCGTATCAAACCTTGGCCTGGACATATACGATGATGCATATGCCAACTAATGAACAAGTACTTGATTTTGCTCCGAATGATCAACTACGTGAATCTGTCATGTCTCTTAGATATTTCAAAGATATGCCAAAATTCAAAACTAAATTAGTGTGATGTCGTAGATGATAAATTCATGTGAGAGCATCAACTGATCCAACTTGCAAAGCAGAAGTGTCAAGTCGATGAATATATTGAGAAATTGAACTTTGCCAAGTTGAAGGCGTAGCATGTAGTAATTAGTTCCGTGAAAGAAAGTAATGGTAAATTTATTTTTCTCAATGACAATACGAGAAATGACAAACTATGCAATACAACTCACTATCCACAAGTTGTCGTAGAGGTAGACATAGTTCTGAGTGATGCTTTTTGTAGGAGGTCGTACCCTAAGAAATAGTTGAAAACCAGTGTCTGTGGAGACAATAAACAATAAATAACATCCAAATTCCAAACACCTGAAACATGTGCATTTAATTATGAGACGCAGTTCCAACGCAAGGTTGTTAATAAAACACTTTGTTATTGTGTGTAGTCTTAAATACCGTTTGGTGGAAATATTGCATGTTATACCTGGAAGATTTCGGGAAGAAGTGGTTGGGTCATGTATTTATGATCACTATTTTGAAATAATTTTACTGTGTTGGTCCTTAATCAAATAGATGTACAGATCTACCTAATTTTTCTTTTACCGCTTAGTTGCATTTTTACATAACCTAACACTTATATCTACATATACTGACTATCAAAGGTCGATGATAGCCTCAAGAAAGTTTCCGATACCCCCGAGTCAGTAAGTAGGTGAAAAGACATGTTTGAATTAATAACCTGCTTTTATCCCTGGATAGAAGATAAGAGAATAACTCCAATACTTTTTATGGTGCCAGTCATACTATAAACACACAATGTAGACGAGTACACATACCTTTATGCAGCCAAGCTAAAAGTGGATGTCATCAACAATACTTTATAAATCCAATGTATAAAGGTGAATTTCCATATATACGCCATCTCATTTTCTACCATCATCTAGAAGGATCTTATTTATATAGTTTGGAGCTCTGGATTATGTATATTGAATTCCAATTAACAGTTAGTACAAAACACTAAAAGACAAAAAAAAAATAGGCCCGAACAATGCAAATAATATGCCCTGTCGATTCACGAAATGAATATGGGGAGTTCGATACACTAAATATGGCATTGTTACACCATATAAATCCTAATTCCTAAAAAGCTTTTTATATTTATTTTTGAAAAGATTGAGTAATTATAAATCCTAAAAGGTCATAACTATTGACGAGGGAGAAACCCAACAATGAACTTAACGAATCTTATTTACTAAGAAAATATAAGCGTATTTTACAAAGTGTTGTTTCTATAAATAAAAATAAACGTTTTTTCACATTATATATATATATATATATTCCACCATAAATCAATCTTTTAGTTAACCATATGTACTGGATATCTACCAAATAAGTGTTAGAAATTAAATTCTCGAATTATATAAAAATATACCATACACTGAGTTAACAAGATTTATATTGCAAAATTGAAAGATACAGGATGATATCCTTGGCACGTTATCCATTTTTCTTTCTATGAAAATGTGGTGATCATATTTACCTAAGTTTATCCCAACAATATACCCAAACTCGATTCGTTCAGAATGACTCTGTAGACCATCCGACCTTGAAGAACCTTGAAGGCGCATGTCATAGTTTTTCATATATGTCATTCTATTAAATCAATTTAACATTATGCAAATGAATATTGATTTTAGGTTTGGTCTGTTGATGGGTGTTTACTAATAATAATCTTTCTACAAAATTATTATGTATTAGATGTGGTGCAATTCTTATTTTCCGAGTCCAAGTGATAATAACAATACAAAAGCTATTTAATTCCATTATAATTTTCCGTTTGTATTTCATTTTCCTATGAACATGTAACGACAAAGGCAGTATGAAATTACTCCCAGATACAAAGATGATAATCGAACCAGGCATTGACGACGTGTTTTATATTTCGTAATGCTGCCAGGGTTGTTGCGTAGGCCTAAAATATATAAGCCAAAAGGAAAGGTTGAGCCTAGGCCGTAAGGCCTCGGTGATACCTAGTTCTCTTAATAAAGAGACATGTCCAATGACTCTGAAAAATGATGTTGTTGTTTTAGTCACATACTCTCCATACTAACACCAAACCTACTCGCCAACGATCCAATACTATCCCCATATTTCAACACATAACTCACCAAATAATTTCACAATCCACTCGAACAACCACATAACAACCTCAACGAAATCATAGCACCATAACGAGCTGTACGATTCGACTCGTTAATATAAGCAAGTTCTGCATAAGCTTATCTTACCATATCATAAACTGATCCTTGATTATGTCTCACTGTATACGTCATCGTCGTCAAATACTTATAAATCGGTGAGAAACATGAACAGTTATTCTTAATATATACATAATCACGATTATTTTCTTTGATTGTTATATCATTTGGTAACAAATAAAACATACTTTGAATTGTTTCAAGATTTTTCTCTTCGTTTTCTCCTCCTTTGTAATTGTAAGCTATAAATGATGTACAAACTCGAGATGTATCGGAACAATTCAGCGATGCCGGATATGAAAATGCAGTGCGTGAGAACGAGAAGAAGAAGAGTAATAAAAATGGAATCAGTTCATCAAACCTCATCGGAAATTGTGACGAAAATGAGCAGACAAGTTAGATGAGTTTTTACTGAAATTGAATAGAATGTGTGATTTCCGACAAAGTAAAATGAGCTGTAACCCTCTATGTAATTTTCCCTATAAATAGAGAGCATGGTTCCTTGTAGGGGGGGGGGGGGTATTTTGGTGAGTGATGAGATCTCAGAAAAGGGAAACTAGTTAGGGTTCTTGAGGGTCTCTATACTTGTAATATTCATATCCCTAGAATCATTATCACAGTAAATTAATAAAGTATTATTTCTATTTCGTTGTCTGAATTATGTCTTAGATACTACTGGATTTCCAGTAGCTACAGTGTTAATATCTTTCCAATGGACGCAGAACTTCCTGGACACAAAGAACTCACGGGAGCAAGAAACTTGAACAATATTTGATTTAATTTTTCCGATTTGCAAGAGATACATACAATATGATTAGATTCTCCTTTGAAACTTTTAATACAAGAATTTGTAAGGATTCCATAAATATCTGGGTCAAAGAGTAGATCACAGACCCAAGTTTCATCAAACTATCGGATAAAATTGCAATCATCTCATGGTTCATTTGGAAACATAGATGTTTAGTAGTGTTTGAAAAAGTCAATCCAAACCCGGTCAACCTTATGGAACAAATCAAGAAATTCATGCATCATACTTTCAAAAAAGAAATCATGAGACAATTATGGTTCAAAGAATAAATATTCCCAGACCGAAATAGTCGGACTTAAATTCAGATTGGATGACCTTTATTGATGCTTGTTTTAAGAAATAAGACACTTCAATAAGTTATTCTTTTATCCTTTACTTTGTAGACAATGAGGCCTTCATGCATATCTCAGCGGGTTAGAGTGGGTATCTTCGGTATTTCATGCAGAGTCGAAATCTTTGTTAAAGGATTCTACAGAAGACAAAACATCTTTTCAAGTGTATCCATGGTAACAGACTACAAAGCATTGGCAGATACAATTCACAAGGTAAGAAAGGATTCCCATTGGAGTTCGGAAAATACTATATAAGAAACCTCCACGATTCTGGAAAAACTACCACAAGAGAATCTTAAGTACATAAACAGTAAACATAAGTACATAACTCATCTGCGGGCTACAAATCTAATTAAAGAATCTCGAATATAGAATCTATAACTCATGTCAACCCATCTACAACAAAGAGTTTTAAAATCAAGTGTTTTCGATAAAAACGAAGTTGTAAACTTATTATACTATATTTTCTAGTTAGTATATTTAACATTTCCATAAAAATAGATAATAGAGTGGACTGGCATTATAAAAAAGGAAAAAATTGTTTTAGTTATTCTTGAACAACTACTCACATCCATAATCAAGATTTGTCATGCATTTTTGTGGTTTAATGCCAGAATTAGTTTTATGGTCTCGTATAAATCCACTTTGTTCGTACAAAAAAATAATAATAATCAAGATTCCAAGTTTTTTATTGTATTAGTACACTTTATTTTGACGTTTCTGTATTAGTTTTTTAAAAAGCCCTATTACAGCCTAAGTGGGACTTGACTTGAATCACTTGAGATTATTTTTATCAATTTCCACGAGCGAAGTGATTAATTGATGAATGTGAAAATATCTATAGTCACCAGCACCGCATATCGAATTTAGTCGTCAGTCATCGAGTGTGGTCACGATTCCTTAGTATGAGCATAATAATGCATTTTTCTTGATGACTAATTTCTAAGAATATGCAAAATAAGTCTAACTTGCATAATTTCTAAGGCCAAGCAGTATGATGAAGGATTCTCTCTTGGCTATGATTTAACTGAAGCTAAGCGAAAATCGAAATGGGTGTAAGGTGCACCCCAGTATGGAGCGTGATACCACTTATCTAAAGTTTCCCTATATAAAATTCCAAAATTATTCTAAGCATAAGTCGTTTTTGTGGTTTAGGAACCGCACTAAGGATTCAGTGATAGATTTTTTGCCACAAAATGCTTGATCCAACTAGAAGATTAACTATTTCCTTGAAGATTTATGTAATCCTGAAAATGTTTTGTATGGGTTCATTGTCTTGGAGAACATGTCTAAGTCAAAAGAGGAAGGGGGACTTGTGTTTAGAACCAGTAAGGCCAATTATTTGGCCATGATGGCAAAAAGTGTTTGGAGACTGGCGGAAAACCCAAACTCCCTCCTTGGTCAGGTGTTGAAAGCAAAATATTATCCTATGAAGCATGGATACTTCAAAATTGGTGACGTATCCGTATTGGTATCAGATACTTGGGGATACATATTAGATACTCCATTTAAAGTGTCACTTTTTTTAATTACAAAAAGGGTAGGGATACTCTGGGATACCTTTCAGATACTTTATGAGGGGATACTTCCTATAATCTAACATTTATATTTTTTATACAAAATCTATATAGTTATATATTTATACATAAAATCTAAACATGTATAGATATTTGTACTCATGAACATATATCGAATAATTATATCTTCTAAGAATAGCATCTGATCATGCCCCAATATATACTTCTTCAGAAAAAAACAATGGACTGGCAAGGAACAAAAAACTACAAATTCGAACACCTTTGGCTCTCTCATCCCAGTTTAAACAAATAGTCGAATCAGCTTGGGAACAACAACAAGATAACGAACCTACACTCAGCCTCCAGCTAAAGCTCATCATAACAGGACAAACTCTCTTAGAATGGAACAAAGAAACCTTTGGACACCTACGAACGAAGATTAAGAATTCAACAGCGAAGATAAAGAACGCCCAACACCAATGTGCACACCAGACATGCTCAGATCTAGAACACTAGTTAATTCAAGAAAAACAGTTGAGAAAAGAACATGAAGAACTATTACAATGTCATGCAACATACTGGAAACAAAGATCTAGAATTCAATGGCTTCAATTAGGCGATCTCAACACAACCTTTTACCATACTAAAGCTACCATCCACAGAGATTGCAACAACATACAACAACTACAAGACTCACAAAATAACTGGATTAGCAAAAAAGAAGACGTTGTTCAACTCATATTAGATCACTATTCTCAGCAATATACGGCCCTGCCTACAGAAATAAATGAGAATATTTTGAAAACATCATACCAAGGTTGACTCCCACACAATCAGACTAACTTACGAAGGAAGTAACTACAGAAGAAATCAAGAAAGCACTTTTCTCCATAAATTCTGAAAGTGCTCAGGGTCTGGATGGCTATACAAGTAAGTTTTTTTTTAAGTTTTCTGGGAAACAACCCATCCTCAATTGATAGCAATGGTTATAGATTTCTTTGAGAATATTAATATGCACCCTCTCATGCATCACACAAACATAACACTAATACCTAAGGTAGATCACCCTTCAAAACCATCACAATACAGACCAATAGGACTCTGTAACTTCACATATAAAATCATCTCAAAAATATTAGTCAACCGAATTAGACCTATTCTCCCCTTTCTAATAAGCCCTTTCCAGAGCGCTTTTGTCCCATAAAGATCAATTCACGACAATATAACGATTGCTGGGGAACTATTCCATAATATCAGAACCTCAAAACCCACCAAAGATCCAAAAATAGCTTTAAAATTAGACATCCAAAAATCCTATGACAGCCTAGATTGGGGATTCATCAAAACATCATTTACAAAACTTGGATTCCCATCAGCCTTTATAGACTACATTATGCTATGCGTCACAACAATTACTTACTCCATCAAAATAAATGGTACACCCCATGGATACATAACACCAAGTAGAGGCATTAGACAAGGAGACCCGCTTTCGTCCTATATTTTCATCATATGTGCTGAAATCCTATCTACAAACCTGGGAAACCTTCAAAACCAAAAATTAGTTCCAGGACTTAACATATCACAAAAAGCACCTCCTATAATTCATCTAATGTATGCAGATGATATTCTGATCACGTATAAAGCATCAGATTAGAGTAACCAACATCTTAAAACCCTCCTCCAAGCCTATAGTTCTTCTGCATGGCAAGTAATTAATACTACCAAATCAATAATCATCCACCACCCTAATTTAGACCCAATCAAAATAAATGACCTTCAACAATTCTTTAATATGCCAACCTCTTCAAAATCTCCAACCTATCTAGGCATACAGTTTAAACAGGGAAGAGCATCAAATCGAACTTTCACTCCCCTTCTACAAAGATTAGCCAGAAAAGCAAAAGGTTGGATGATAAAATGCTTAACACCAGCAGGAAGACTCGTTCTCATCAAAACCTCCCTAACCCCAACCTCAAATCAAATAATGCAAACACAAAACCTACCCATAAATATACACAAACAAATAGATCGAACAACATGAATTTTTTCTGGGGACATGACTCAACAACCAAAAAACTCCACCCGATAAGATGGGATAAATCAACCAAACCAATAGCCAAAGGAGGATTAGGAATAAGGAAAAGCATTGATCATAATAAAGCCCTTCTCATGAAGAGAATTTGGAATTTGCATGAACAACCCAATTCTATTTGCGGAAGTCTTTTTAGTGCAAAATACCTTAATGAACAACCAATTCTACAAGAAAACATTTCTATTCCTTCCTCTTCCAGCCCTCAATGGAGACAACTCACATCAATTATCCCTACCATGCAAAATTTAATTTTCCATCATTTTGGAAATGGGTTATCGACACCAATAGAAGCTAACTGGATTCCACACTCTCCAAATATAGATCCAACACATTACTACCCAATCCAAATGGTAGCAGACATCATCGATACAATCTCCCACTTCGGGATTCATGAAAAATTGAACACCTTTCCCAATAAAATATTTCAAAAAATCATTAACATCCACCTCCCACAAAATAATACCCCAGATAAAATTATCTGGCCACACTCAAAATCTGGATACAAATGTCTAACCCATGGTCAACCAACCCACACACCTCTACAGCCTACCAAATTCTTTTGGACTTTACCATGTCCACCAAAAATTCAGTTTTTCTTGTGGAAAGCCATCAATGAAGGACTTCCAACCTTCTCTCTCTTACATCGAATCCATTTGACCAACTCAAACACATGCCCAAGATGCAATTCGGATACGGAATTAGAAAACCACCTTTTGATCCACTGTCCAATAGCAACCACTTACTGGAACATCTTATTCAATCAACTTTCAAATACACCAAACACCAACCATACCCAGACCTTCACCTTAAACCTAAAAACAACTATATCCTAAATTTTGCAACAACCAACATCAACTTCGACAATCTCATCCTTCTGTTTTCTATTATGGACCTTATGGCTATACATAAATGATCTAATCTACCAACAAAAACAAACAACGTTTTAAGAAATCCTAGCATGGGCACAAAAACTACAACAAGAATATTCATGGGAACAACATGCTTCACCACCAATCATACCAAGAGCTACACCAACAATCAACCACACACTAACAGATAAAAGAATAGCAACAATTTCTATAGGCTGGTCCGCTCCGAATATCAACTAGATTAAAATCAACACAGATGGAGCAGCCAGGGGCCACCCGGGATTTGCAGGGGCGGGATTCATCTGTAGAGATTTTGATGCAATAAAAATAATAGCTATGGCTCAACCACTAGGAATTACGACTGCACTAACTGCAGAAACTTGGGCCTTTCTATTGGCTTTAAGAACATCATCAGAGAGAAAATTGCCTAGAATTCTCTTTGAAACAGACTCGGAGAGTCTCATGCGCTTCATTACATCAACTACCACACCACCTTGGCACATAGTAGAAACGATTAAAGAAATAAAAAAATAGACTTAGGTAAATCCCGCAAGTTGCTATACAACACAATTACAAGGAAGGAAATCAAGCAGCGGACGGATTGGCAAATCATGCAGCAGATGGAAGCCAAACAGGAAACTATTCAACCAAAATCTGGGACCAGTCAATCCCATCTTTTATCAGTCACATTCTATTTCAAGACTCTGTGGGTACCACATACCCACGACAAGTTGTAATCTAAGCTTTTTTAATAAAATTATGCTTCAAAAAAAGAAAAAAGAATAATTATATCTAAACCTAATAACTTGTTGACTATAAAGAAAAAAGACTTGGTATTTATTTTTATGGTGCTTCAAAAAAAAATGGTGTTAGAAAAATCTAGCTTTAAGGATTATTGGGCAGTCGTGTTCTTGATGTTGTTTAGAGAGAAATCAGAGTATATATGATTTTATCCATTCAATTAACATAAGTAAGGACGAAACCCAAAATGCTGAAAATTTAATGTTTGCTCACTTTAATACTCAAAATAGTATCTATCGAATTTTTTTATTTTATGATTTTTCAGTAGAATGAATTATTATTATATTAAATATTTTTTTAAATAAATACACGTATTTCACCGTATCCCGTATCCCCATTTTATGAAAATTGACGAATCCCCGTATCAGTATCGGTGCATCATAGACATTATCCTAATATGAATGTGCTCAATTATAAGTTCCCCGCAAAAGTTTCTTTGGCTTGTAAGTGCCTCCACCATACCATGAGTAAGATTAAACCATTTATCTCATGGGTAGCAGGAGAGGGTAACTTTATTGATACTTGGTGCAACAATTGGATCCCTGGAAAAGGGACTTCCTCACCCAAAATCATCAATAGTCATGATGTAAATTTTAGAGTAAAAAATTTGATAAATCATGATCCTAGAACTTGGGATACAACAAAGTTAAGTGATGTTTTTGATTAACCCTCGAAAGAGAAAATTTAAAAAATCCCCCTCAGTATTGTACCTTCTACATATAAAAGGGTTTGGATACCATCTAAGGATGATAACTTCGATACTAATATGCCTTACGTATTAGTAGAGACACATCCAACTCTGACTTATGGAAGAATGTGTGTAAGTGTTAACTCCTTGCAAAAATTAAACTATTTGTTTGGAAAGCTTTGAAGGAGCTCTTTTAGAACCTCTTTTAGTAAATGAAATTCTTCACCAACACATCCATATATCTGATTATAGTTTTCCAAGATGCAAGCTTAAATTTGAAATAATTTTGCACACCCTAGTAACTTGTAAGTGTCCTACTAGAGTTTGGAGACTTGGAAATGTACAAACTATTCGGTTCCAAAATTTTACGTTTCACAAGTTGGTAAGATTTTGGCTTTATCTCCATCCTTATAAAGATGCATCAGATATAGCCGATAATTTCCCATTAATTGCGTGCTTGATGTGGTCCATATGGACAAGCCAAAATAATTTAGTTCATAATGAAAAATTATAAGAACCAACTATAATTCTAGCAAGAGAAAAGTCAATGATGATGAGCTTTATTAAACCACCATTGTTACATATTATATATACAATCTCTTCACCACAACCAGCTTCATCGTGGATAGTTCCACCGAAGGATTGGACCAATATAAACACTGATGGTGCTTGGAACCTAAATTCTCCGAATGGAGGAATCGGTTTCATCCTTAGAGATTCAACCCCATAAATTTGTTTATGCTCAGTCAACTTACTTGGTATATTTCTCTACAGAAGAAGCAGAGACTCGAGCAATCATAGATTCGTTGATGGTGGGTTTTGAGAAGAGACTTGATCGACGCACTAACTATCTTGAAGAAAAACAAATAAGAATACTTTCACGGGAGATCAAAGAACACATTGTCTATTACATGATATTAAAACTATAATTTCCAAGTTTAAGTTTATCTCTTTTATCTTTGTTGACCATGTTGCAAACATAATTGCTCACGAACTCAACGGCGCAAAACAAATGTTAGCCATATATGACTTGGTCGGTACCCTATCTGTCCCCTACCTTCTTTATTTAAGGACCATGAGGCTACCTAAATCTTCCTAGTTTAATTGGGGGCATAAATTTTAATTGGGGGCCTTGATATTTTATTTACACCCCAGGGCCGTATTCATCCGATTATGAAAATATTGTCTTACCCTCGATTTTTTTTTTTGCCAAATAACGACCCTAATTAATGACTCTTCAAAGACAATAACGACTTTAAGGGTCGTCATATACATAATAAAAACAATAACGACCTTTCCAAAGGGTCGTCAGGTTATTGATCTTTATATGACGACTCCAAACTGTCGTACATTTCAGCCATTAATGATTCTTCAAAGAAGATAACGACTCTTCTATATGAAATAACGACTGTTTAAAGTCGTCACTGAACCAGTCTTAACATTAATGACTTTTTAGAGTCGTCACTGAAACAATAAGGACTATTTAGAGTCTTAACATTAACGACTATTTAGAGTCTTAACATTAACGACCGTTTAGAGTCTTAACATTAACGACCGTTTAGAGTCGTCAATTAATCACTTCAATACCATGACGATTTTTCATACGGATCTGGGCAAAAAAAAATCCATGATCTTAGCAATTTTTCATACACATATGGATAAACAAAAAAATTGAAGGAAAAAAAATTAAACTCTAATTAAGTAAGATTATCACTAATTAACTAGTACAACCGTTGCCACGGTGGCATGGCCGACCGAAGAAGAATCTAAAGATGAGGTTTGTATGCGACTATTTTCACTCTGTTTACAGAAAAGTGATATTTTCGTTGTGTTTCAGAAAAATTGATATTTTTACCCCATTTCATAAAAAGTGATACTTTCGTCCCGTCTCCGAAAAACTGATATTTTTATCCTCGTTTCAAAAAAAGTGATACTTTCACTCCGTTCCAGAAAAAGTGATCCTAAACGAAGAGAAAGTATCACTTTTCCCTAAACAAAGCGAAAATATCACTTTTTCCCGAAACGAAGTGAAAATATCACTTTTTTCCGAAAAGGAATGTGAAAGTATTAAGAGGAAAATTGGTCGATCCATAAACCAAAATATGGTTGCATGATGTGTTATGCGACCTTTGTAGTTGTTTGCATAATAGCTATGCATTTAATTTTCAAGAATTGTGCCTAAAATAAAAGTATCACTTTTCTTGAAATTGAGGGAGTACATCGTTTTATTAGTTACAAAGGAAAATTAGTTGATGCATAAACCAAAGTATGGCTACATAAAGTATTATGTATCCTTTGTGGTGGTTTGTATAATGGATATACATTTAATTTTCTAAAATTGTGCCTAAAATGATAAAACTTCCGAATTTTTCGTAAAAACTCTATATTTGATATTATTGTTTGTGCTCGTTGGATAGGTTTTTTTATTAGCTTTCCAACGAGATAAAATTTGTAAAATTTCAAGGCACGGATTTTTAGATATGTTATATCCAACAAGATGATAATTGAAACTCAATACTTGATTCTCATTCATTCTGGCCCCACAAAAAGCTGATGTGGATAATTTTGGTTTGAGTATTGTAAAATAGTGCATTGTCATTCAATCTGGACTCACATCTATTTACAAAATGAATATCCATACACCCTACTTACACCATCCGTTGGCAAACTTCTCCCCGCTTCTATTCGACGGTTTCGACCAAATGTTCCCACTTCTACTTTCACCTTTCTAAACTATCCCAACTTCCTTTCTTCATCTACTTCAAACTTTGAATCAAACTACAACTACCCCCACTTTCTCCACCACCTCCTAAATAAACAGGAAAGAATTCCATAATCAAAATTAACCCCGTCTATCTCTTACTGCTCAACATCTTCTTCGTAAAATCAATTCAACCCCAAAAGTTGATCCTAAATTCATACTCAAGTATGTTTTGGTTTCTTCAAATGTAGTTTTTATTGAGATATTTCAATTTGATTGTACTAATTCTGGGTTTTTCAACATTCAGTCAATTGATATGTTTAGTAAGCATTATATTGTGTTCGTTTTTGGTTTTTATGTTTATCTCATACACTTTCCTGTTTGTGGAAATGCCAAACAGAGATTCGTCTTAATTTTTTACTCCATCGATTTGTGATACCATCATATCGATCGGTAACGTTGAGGCTAAGATTCAGGTAAGTATTCTTCACTTTTTCAATTTCCTTTTAATACCCAGCGTGATTGTTTTTGTTGTAAAACAATTGAATTCCCAAAATAATAACGTTGAGGCTAAAATTCATGTAAATTTGATGAATATCTGTGGGTTTCTTAAAAATTTTAGATGATATGTGCAGTGCAATTGATGATTACTAAATTGGATGCAATGTTCTTCTTAATATTCAAGTACATATATCTAATCATCCACTCATTTAGTTTTCACAGTACTGATTTCGATTCAAATAGAGTTGTATTTGAGACTATTAGATGCATAAAATATTCTTCACAATTATGATTTTATCTTACAATGTTCTCACAGTATGATGCTATTTAAAAAAAAATTATAATTAATACCGGGTTGTTTAATTTTGCACGAGTATGATGCTATTTCCCTATTAAGTTAAAAAATTAGTTCATTCATAAGTTCGTTCTGATATGTTTGTGTCAGATTATGTGCGAATGGTAAGCCTACTATATCTGATTTGGTCCAAGTAAGACTGTTAATACTCTCTCGGTAATTCAGTATTACCCTGTATTCTGCATACTGAATAAAGATGCATTGTAGTTAGTTCCCGCAAGACTGATGTTAGAGATGATTATTTATTATAAAAATGATATCCGCTAGGTGGAGCAAGATGCAATAGTAATGATGTTCCAACTTTCTTAAGCTGCTGACTGTGTGACCACCACTGTACAAAGTTTATCGCGTGGGAAACATGAGTGAATAGATTCAATTTTTCGAATAACACATATCTACTGCGATAACTGTAAGTTCATATCTGGAAACATGAGTGAATAGATTTAGTTTTTGTATAAATTTCTTATTCAGTATGCGTTGAGGATCAGAGTTTATATCTCTACCCGTATATATGTATTGAGAATCAGGAACCCGTTTTGTGTTCCACATATATCTAAGGTGGATTGGCATCCATCTACTTAATCTTTGCAGCTTCATAAGCACCTGCCACTGTGTATATGAATAATAATCCACGTTTAGATACGAAACAACAAAGAAAAAGAGAACAAAGGGTGTGAAAATCAAAACCAATATCGAAATGAAAATTCTAAGATGATGCCCATTTGGTTTTTGTTATTTTGTTCGTAATTTCTGTTTTCAGGTAAAAGATGAGGCTAAGCATATAGTGTTGTAGAAATATGGATTGGCACCGGACAAATAGGTACCATCTATATTGTTTTTCAGTATATAACTATTTCAACATTAAGGAATTATGCGAAAAACCTCACTTTTCCAGGAAATATTGGAGAGTTAGAGTGTGACGGTTGATTAATATTACTGTGTTTCTAAGAAGCAAAGTATTCATATCCGCTTTGCTTAATCGGTCTAATTATCCAGTTCATCTACTTATATAACAAGCTCATTTTTTTCTCCATAGGATTGTCTTGCAATTCTTAGGAATAACCTGGAGTATCGGTCTTTGATCCATTCATCATATTAGTTTATGTGTTCTGGCTTTGATTCACAAATCTAAACATTCTTACTATGATCATTCATGGAATATTTGTTGTTACTTCAAGTGGTTAAGTGTTAGCTTCACAAATAACTACTTCATTTTTGATGCAATTTAGATGCCCTTAATACAAACTGGATTACCAGTTAGAAACTCTTATGTTGGTTTTTGTTTGCTGCTCAAGGATGGAGTGTAGTTTTATGAACTGAAAAGATGTTACGACAACAATGACAAGCTACGACACCGTGTTTACTAATTCTGTTGATTTCCACCGAAGATCCAAGTAATATCTTTATTTTCTTGAAGTTGTGGAATCATGATTAACTATTGGATCCAGACCTGTAGTGTTCTTACGAATGTAAAAGAATATCCTTGCACGTCGTTTTAAGGTTTAGTATAATTATAGTGACAGATGATTACTGAAAAATCAAATCACCATTACACCTCTGATGCAAGTAGGTTGAGAATCAATATAACCGGATCACATTTACAGTCAGTTTATGATCATTGAATTGTTTTTCAAATGTGTAAAGTGAATATATGATAGTGTAGTAGTTGGAGCACATAATGCCAAAGAAGATTGAACTTATGCTTATGGATTTTTTTTTATTATAAATGATAACGCCATTACTTACATGTTCCTGGATTTGTTTATAGTTTGATTTTAACCTAAGTATAATCTACAATATTTTTTCTGAGAAAGAGGTTCAAAATTGATATCAAGAATCCAAGATGATGAGGAGGCATAAAAGAACATAGAGAAAGCTAAAATAAAAAACAACAACAGGTACAAACGGGTGCCCAAGCTAAAGATTGCAGATCGCACTAGACAAACATGATTGGCACTACTATGTACGAGGGGCTTTGGACTACTATGGGAACTGTATTTTTATGTCTTCCTCTTTCGACGTTTACATGATTACTGATTTGAGTACGTGTATACCAATGGATAAAATATTATCACATATATGCATTAACAAACATTGATTGAGTAAATCTACCCGGTACAGAGCACGGGTTACTATCTAGCTAAAGTTTGGTTGCCAATTATACCCTTAAAGAATAGGATACATGAGGAATTATAGTAATTTGACTAAAAAAGAGGGATATTTTGGTATTATCAAGTGCACACTACCAAAATCTTTTTATGAAATTGAATTTTTTTGTTAGGTTTCAATTTACAAAAAAGTGGCCATAAAAGGGACTACTTCCCTTCGGGCCCTCCGGTCGGTCGGCCCAATTAAAATTAAAATTAATTACTTAGGGGCATTTTAGTCATTTTTTTTATAAATAAAAGATGACCCAAATTAGGATGTGAGATTTTTTTGTCCTCTAATGGAGGGCCGATTAAAATCGTTGGTCCCAAATTAAACTATAGGTAAATCTTCCGTCTCTTGCTTATAGAAAAAAAGTACGGGTTCATTGGTCCCCTGATCCCACCCAAATCTTGAAGGCTAATATTGGGGCGTCACACTCCAATAGAGGGGCTTCAATTGGATTCTTAGTGTCCAAAAAAGTGGTTATGGGGTATCCTAACACAAAAACAAAATATCTAGATTACCCTTGAACTAAAATAAAAACTTAAAAACCTAATCTTTTTCTCCTCAATAAACCACCGGACGATCAAATTCATCACCAACAACTGAATCAAGAATTTGAATAATCACGATTTCAAACTCCTCAACAAGAACCCATGGTTTATGTTGGGTATTAATCGATAACCCATCTTGTTTTTACTCGTTTTTGTGCTAAAAATAGGTTAGATTGAGTGAAATCGAAGTCAAATTAGGGTTATAGTTGTGTTTCTGAAGGTGTTACGGTTGGCTTCGCAAACTGTAATTATAGTTTCTGAAGATATTACAGTTAGGTTTGGATGAATCCAAACCGTAAATCTAATTTGCATGTGGTATTCCCTGCCGTAAAATTTGTTTTTCCAACCGTAGGAATAAAATCTAAATCACATGAAAATTTACGGTCGATAACGAAAAATTTGAACCTAGCCGTAAATTGAGTTACGGTTTAGAATTGTGTAAAACCCAACTTTAAACTGGGTTACTGTTAGGTTAGTAGTGCCATTTTCCCAACCGTAATGGTTCTACGACTGGGTTTTGTCTCATTGATTACCAGTTACGGTTTGGAGTTCATCCAAACCTAACCGTAAATAGGGATTACGGTTGGTTTCGAGCCTTAAACCCAACTGTAACTTTTTAAAGTACTTTTGCTAATTTTGAGCGAAATTGAGCTCATGGGAGATAGTTTAGAGGCATACTTGTTGATTTAGAATCAAAATCTAGGGTTTTGAAAGAAATCTCAAAAAAAAAAAAAGTTCTTCTCTATAGTTTTTCTTCCCACAAAAACTTTGTCCCAGAACTCACCAAGTATATAATAAAATTCATTAATTTGATTATTATCTAATTAAATTAAATTAAAATTAACTAAATAAGGGTTGTTTGGTCATTACAAAATTATTTGAGATAAGGGTTTTTGAAATTACTTGTGGGTGATCCGTTTTTGTGCACGAAGCATGAAGCGCCCATTTTTTGTTTTCTTTCTAATTTAATTAACCCAAACGGAAAATAAAAAAATACTTAAAAATTCTTTATTCTTATGACGTGGGACCCACAACAGGAAAACGCATAGGGAAACGGAGAACGAGAAAATCACAAAAGAAAGGAGAAAAAAAAAGAAACTCGCCCTCACCTCCACTCCACCTTCTACTCATCCGATATCCGCATTATTAGGGCTACACATGGGTCGGTTTGGGTCGGTTTTGGCCTCACCCACCACCCAACCCACTGATGGCGGGTGATAGGAGTTGTCACCCGCACCCAACCCAACATTACAACGGGTCGGTTTTCACCCGACCCACATTACGGCGGGTTGGATCGGGTGGGTGGTGGGTTACCCACCATAAAACACATTAATTACCAAAAAAAAATAAAAAAATAAAAGGGTTGTTAGAATTTACTGATTAAACTCTCAAACTTCAATCCATCAGCAGCAATTCAATCTCAATCAAGACCAAAATCTCACAAAGTAATTCTCGAGCCACAAAACCCATCTTGAATCTTTGGCGGTTCCATCTCATCCTTCTACTTGATTTCCCACTTCAAACTCAAAACTCCAATCGAACCCAACAGATCCAATTAAATCCCTTTTGACAATGAGAACATCATCATCTTCTAACCCATTTTACCGAGCCTCAACAAAGCAAAGAAGCAAGCCATAAACCACATACAAACAACATCTCCCTTCATAAACAAAATTCTTCACTTTCCGGGGTTTGAATTCAATTAGAGAAGTACCCATACAAACACAGTCCAGATTCACGGCACAGAAAGAAAACAAAATTGAAACTTGTACTAATCAAAAATTACAAATTTCAATTTCAATTTATGATAATAAAACAATCAAAACTTTAGAAAACAATAAAACCCTCTATTCAGAAAGGAAAATGAAAATCCTTCTATTAATTTCAATGTTACTCACCATTTTCGTTTCAAAATTAATCAATCACTTGTGGCTGTAGCTTTATCTTGTCCCTGTTAGGTGATTATTCTTAATCTTTGTAAGGTGGTTGGGGATGCTTCTGCATGTGCAACTTAAATTAGAATTCTAACCTAAGTGAAGTGAAGAAGACTGGAGAAGATAAGATAATAGAAAAAACGAAAAAAAAGAAGCGACTAGGGTTAGGTACTCAGGTTAGAATTCTGTATTAAATATAAGCATTGAACGACTAGGATTAGTGGTTGGGATCTAATATAAGGGTTAGGGTATGTTAAGCGGGTGGGCGGGTTGGGTCGGGTGAAAATAGGTGCCACCCACAACCGACCCAACATATGCGGGTGAAAATAGGTGCCACCCACAACTGACCCATGCCTAGGTGGGTTGGGTCGGGTTCGGGTAATTTCTGGCGGGTGCGGGTTGGGTCGGGGTGCAGCCCTACGCATTATCCGGGAAAAATGGGTCACGATTTCCGCCCCTCGTCTTCTTATACTAGAAAATTCTTCTTCTTTCTCATTTCCAGTCTTCCCATTTTCTCCTCCTCTTTCCCTCTCAAAATTTCTCTGAAATTCTTCTCTATAGCTCTAGTTTTTCCTCACATCATCATCATCAAGCGTTTGATGAGAGTTCCAGTAGACGAAGAAGACGAAATCGAACCTGTAAGTCTTACTTTTAGCTGAAATTAATCTGATTTTGCTTTCTCATTTTCTCCTCTTGAGATGATTTTACTGTTCTTAGAGATGATTTTTTCAGATTTTTTTGATGGATTTTTGATAATTGGACTGTCGATTGAACTTAAACTGATTTTCGTTTCTCTATTGAGTGATGATGATGATTGAGCTTCATCCGATTTTGGTGTTTACTGAGAAATTTCTTTACAAGTTTGGTTTTCCTTAGTTTTGATAAGTTTCTAGGGTTAAATTTCGGATTACGATGATGGAAATGGAAGTTCAGTTTTGGTTTGAGGTTTGATGAAGAAAGCTAGTTATCATTTTGGTTGTTCACAAATGCTGAAATTAGTCATTTATCTAGTAAGATCACCATCACTTGAGCTTTATTTTAATTTTGTTAGATCCAAATCTCACTGCATGTATGTACTGTTAGCTTGCCGATTTCTTTTAGTGAGGAATTAATTCTTGGATTAGTTTGTTTCTAATTGATATTGTTAGTTGATGAGGTTCTTACAAATTATAGTATTATCAAATGCTACTATTTATAGATATTGTTGGTTGTTGAGTTTCTTACAGTATATTGTTATCAAATTCTACTATGAATGCATGGATTAGATTGCTTAATACTAATAGGAGAAACAACTGAAACAAATTTGTTTTAGTAAACGCCTGAATCTTGAAGTGGTTGTAATGTTTGTATACTAATTGAATTTTCGATGGGTTTAGGTTTGATTTGTGGCTGACATCGAAATTCTGATCACCTGAGAGCATTATTACCATAATGGCATCAAGGCAGCACGATTTCGAAGCATCAACGTCATCAGGTCCACGAGGTTTGACCAGTAGGCCGTCAACAAGTACTGCCACAACAAATTTCTCGTTGGAAGTCTTTGATAATGAAGTTGTGCCATCTTCGCTTGGTAGCATTGTCCTTATACTCCGTGTTGCAAGTGAGGTCGAACCTGAACGCCCTCGTGTTGCTTTTATTTGTAAGTGTCATCACTATACTTAACATACGAGTTTTCCATAGTTAGTTCGTTGTGGTTTTTTGTCTCTTTTATCATGTTGATTAAAGTTGTTTTCGAACTTTAATTACAAGGTCGATTATACGCGTTTGAGAAAGCTCATAGATTAGATCCGAAATCCATTGGTAGAGGTGTACGACAGTTCAAGACAGGTCTCTGCCAGCGATTAGAACGAGTAAGACATTTCTCTCTGCTCTCTTTTATGCTGTATGTGCTGTCATTTTCAGTTTCAGTTTTGAACGGAAAAAGGAATATCTAGCAACACAATCTACCCAACAATAGATATTTCCACAACCTTGTACTTCATGGTTGAAGACCTCTGTTAAAATGTCTATTATTCGGTTATTACTTTTATTGTTGGAATAATTTATCTTTCTTCACTGTTAATTTATTCCTCTAACTGCTCTGTATATTGTCAATAAGATTTGAAAGCTGAAAGACTGGTTCAGTACAGTTGACACCCCCTCCAAATAAGCTCCAACATATAGTTGTTACACAGCTGCTCAACATTTGCTTGTTTATCTTAATGTGCAATTCTTAGATCCAGATTAAGACTTTAAGTGAGCAACATAAAGTTATGAACAAGCACAGTCATCATTTGATATTTTTTGCTTGCATTGTTTTGCTATTGTATATGATATATAGTCATGTAAATATTTGACTAATTAGTTTCTAAATTCTAATCAATTTAGTTAAATATAGGCTTTGACAGTTTTATTTACGGTTTACCTGGTTGATTGAGCAGGATAGGGTATCAACTCTCGCTTACAGGGTTAAAAAGACTGATGAACTGGAAATTGAGAGCTTTTATTGGCAATACTATGAGCACTATGTTAGAGCCCTAGATAAGGGGGAGCAATCTGATAGGTAATTTATGTTAAGTGTGTCCTATTCCTGTTAATTGGTGTGAGTCGTCTGATGACGACAGCCTTAAAGGAAACCTAAGGTACTTTCCCTAATCTATCTCATGCTCGAAAGGAAATCCTTCAGGCTTCAGCAAACCCATATATCATTCTATTGGTTAGGCACAAAACAGCACTTAAAAATTCAATCTAAGTAACTTTGTCAATCCACGTGCATTGCCTCGATCCAGTCTGATGATAGACCATGACTGCAGTTTTCTTTTCAGGGTGAAAAATCCAGTAAAGTAGTATGCCTGTTGGAGTGATTTCCCAAGAATCACTCGAGGTTTAAGTATCCGAGTGACTTAATTTAGACTTACCCAACAGAAACTTATTTGTTGTAACAGTCAGCTATGATTCCCTTTGGAAAATGAGCATAGTCAGTTATCCAACTTACCCATTTTTGCAGAACTATGGATACTTAGTTCGGCATATATGAGATGGATTTGCCTGGCCTTTTCTATTCCGAAGTGGATGACTTTTTAATTGACATGTTGCCTACAGAGACAAACTTGGCAAAACATACCAGACAGCTGGAGTGCTTTATGAAGTGCTGTGTGGTGTTTCGAAGACTGTTTCTCCTGAGGTTAGTCCTTTTTTGGTGTTCTTCTTTTTTGAAATTTTTTGAGATTTTCTTTTGTTATTTTTCTGCATATCTCAGATATTTTCAATTCTTGGCATATTTGGGGTGTTGCTTTTTGAGTAGCTCATTGCTGCTGCTAAAGATGTCCACGAAAAGGAGGCAATCTATAGACCATATAACATTCTACCATTGGGTGCAGCTGGTGCATCTCAGTGTATCATGCATCTTGATGAGGTACAAGGTTCATTGGGTTCCTTCACCTGCTGGCAGTTAATATTGTTCTGTACTTTATTTTGGCTGTTTTATATTCTTTTTACCCCAGGTTAAGGCATCTGTTGATGCTCTTGGGTATACTCGTGGATTGAGATGGCCGTCTTCATTTGAGCAGCGTAGGCAAGAAGTAGGAGAGTTGGACCTTTTGGACTGGCTAATGGCTATCTTCGGATTTCAGGTAAAAAGATCTGCATGCATATGATCAAATTTTTATTAACATGGATGAGACTTTTACATTAATCACTGTTTTTGCAGAAAGAAAACGTTAAGAACCAAAGGGAGCATCTACTATTAATTCTTGCGGATGTTCACATAAGACTAGAGCCCAGGCCTGAACCCCTTAACAAGGTCTCTTCTTATAAGACTTAGTATTCTCTCTCATCGTAGATTTAATTTTCCATGCATTTGTCACAATTCAAAGATGGCACTTATCCTAGTCTGATGCGTTGCTATAGTAATAACTTAAGTTCCATGAACTATACTGTTTCCATAAATTGCATAACAGTTTCCATCTTCTGTAATTTCTGTATTTACGCGTGTCATGGTCATACACTCTTTAGAGAGTCTGTCACTGAGGTTGACTCGTGAATGGTTGTTGTTTTTTACTTCTTTATGCTAATTGCAAAGTTAAGATGGTAGAACGAGGTTCCACTCTATGTAAAAGCTGTTGTAACTTCTAGAGGTTGTAGTTTATCTGTTGTTCAATTTCAACTTATTTCTATATTGAACCACTTGGACTTTCGTTAGCAGAACTCTGAATGTCATGCAATATCCTTCGTCAACACCAAATCGATAATTCGTTTCTTTTCTCTTTACCTTTATGTTTGTGCAGCTGGATGCGCGAGCAGTAGATGCAGTGATGAACAAGTTGTTTAAAAACTACAAAACCTGGTGCAAATTCTTGGGAAAAAAGCACAGTTTGCGGTATGATTTAGTAAATTGTGTTTATTACCAACCTCTTCCACATATAGAATTTGACCTTCGATTCTTACAGGCTCCCTGAAGGACAGCAAGAGATGCAGCAGAGAAAAATACTCTACATGGGTCTTTATCTTCTTATTTGGGGTGAAGGAGCTAATGTTCGGTTCATGCCAGAATGCCTGTGCTATATCTTTCACAATGTGAGTAGCATTATGTGGTTCCCTTTCCAGTGCAAGTTATTTTTGCCTGGATAAATATATTAAGTTGCAAGATTTGAATGCATCTCCAGATGGCAAATGAACTTGATGGTCTATTAGCTGGAGTTATCAGCATCGTAAATGGAGAAAATATCAAACCTTCGTATGGGGGGGAGGATGAAGCATTCCTCAGAAAGGTTATAACACCAATATATCGTGTAATTGATAAGGTAGCGTTCTATGAAATATGTCAATTTAACCATTTGGCTGCCATTTGTATGACAAACTAATGATGTTCATTATCCAGGAATCCCGGAAAAGCAAAAACGGAAAAGCCCCTCATTCAGCCTGGTGTAACTACGATGATCTAAATGAGTATTTCTGGTCTGTATAGAATTTGATGAATCAAGAGTGAAACTGAACTTGAATTTCCTCTAACTGGTTTAACAATTATGTCTGTAACATATTTTCAGGTCAGCTGATTGCTTCTCTTTGGGCTGGCCCATGCGTGATGATGGTCATTTCTTCAAATCAACGCGAGATAAGGCATGTATAATCTTCCTTTCTAGTTATAGGCAGCTATGACTTGATCAAGTTTTCATTTAGTCTTTTTGGATCAGTCAGAGAGGATTTGCTTTTTCTTTTTGGTACATTTTTGCACCTGAGGAATCTTCTGACCACTATAAAACTGATTTCCAGGGGAAACAAGCAACTCAACAAGAATCTGAAAGCACAGGAAAATCTTATTTTGTTGAAACAAGAACATTCTGGCACATATTCAGAAGTTTCGATCGGTTGTGGACCCTGTATTTGTTGGCACTTCAGGTATTTTTGGTATTTGGGTGGTACTGCTTGTAAGCTGCACAATGTTGCTCGTCTCTTAGCAAAAGAATTACCAAACTTGAATTGGTTGTAATTCTTAGTTGATCATGGTATGTACTTACTGGTGCTGATAGATGTCTGGCAAGGATATACTATTAGCTTACCTGTCTTGTAACTTTTGGTTGCAGGCTATGATAATTGTTGCATGGCGTGGAAGTTCACCATCAGATATATTTGAAAAGGATATCTTGTATCATGTTTCTACTATATTCATCACAGCATCTTTCTTGCGCTTCCTTCAAAGTAAGAATGCATACAAGATTCAAACAGTTGTTTATGTTTCTAGGTTGCCGAGATATGACCGTCTTTTTTTCCCTTCCAAATTCCTATTTCCGAGTCACAAAATAGTTATTTTTCACTCACCAGTATACAACAATAAAAATAGTAAAATACCGTCAATCATGTTAGAATAAGCACTTCTCATATGGCTGTAGTTAGTTTAGTGTAGGGCAAACTAGGTGAGGAACTCTGATCAAATTAGGTAATGGAAGGTGCAACATGCAGTTACACTCTTATTTAGTCCAGCGCGTTGCTATGTTTCATCAATGAAGAATCGTGAAATCAGCCAGCATCTTTGAAAGAGATCTATACAGCACCTTCAATTCGGGATTGCTTAAAAGGTTTTCCAAGTGTTCAAAGTAAACTGTGTAGTGGTCCTATCTTAGGTCATCTTCTAAAATTTGATTTGATGATCCACTTAAAAGCTGAAATTTGGATACACAGTACGAGCTGCTGATAAATTATTGGAAATGCTATTGAATACTGGACAGAGTTGGAGGTGTTCCTTACCACAAATTTAAGCTGTAAAATGCTATTGATGTACAAAATAAATCACTCTGGTCTGCAGAGTATGTGATGGCTTTGCTAGAAATCCAGAATCTTATCATGTTCTCTTGATGGAAAAATGACATATCAAAATTTAGTTTCTGTTTGCTGTTCTTATACTAATGTTCTTATTTTTTATGCTTCTGTTGTTTGCTCTTACCTTATGTTCTACTTTTATTCAAAAATCGATGTTTGAATTCACCAGTTCCATTTCTAAATCGTTGAATAGATGTAGAAAGTATGACACCAAATATCTCTTACTTTACCTATGATTCTCATATTCCATTTCAAGATTCTTTTTATAATCCTGTGATTGTAATTGTGTATCACTATTGGAGTTTGCTGGATTGCTACTAATTTACTGATCTCTCTCTCCCTCCCTCTCCTTTCATGTGATGTCAGGTGTTTTGGACTTCATTCTGAACTTCCCAGGCTACCACAGGTGGAGGTTCAGTGATGTGTTGAGAAATCTTCTAAAAATAGTGGTTAGTCTTGGGTGGGCAGTTGCCCTTCCTATTTGCTACATGCAATCGTTCTCTGTGGCTTCTGAAAGAATTAAAGACATGCTGACGTGGTTTCCTCAAGCGAAAGACATACCAGCTCTATATATGATGGCGGTGGCTGTATACTTGCTTCCGAATATACTTGCAGCTGCATTGTTTATTTTTCCAATGCTTCGAAGGTGGATTGAAAACTCAGACAGGCATATGGTTAGGTTTCTTTTGTGGTGGTCACAGGTATACCTGTTTTTTTTTTTTTTTCTCTTGACTTGATTCTTTCATCATTTTGAATTTGTTCATCTCATAGGTATATTGAATGTGTGACGAAAAGGTTACGTTTCTTTAGTAGAAAACTGACTTGTTTAACTGGAATAGGACTTTTTAGAACGTTCAGTAACTTGCCATAGAAATTTAGGAAAGAGTAAGATGGAACTCGTGAATGTGCATAAATGGTAGCTTACGTATCTGGGACTTATCTCGAGAATCTTGACTGCTCATGTTATTTTAGTTTTTAGTTATGATTCTGATTAGAACAACACACAGGTGCTTTCATAGAGTCAAAGCAAACTATATCTCTTTGAGCTAATGTGGAAGTTGGTATTATGTTGATATATATTGTCTGCTTGAATACTTTTCTTTTTCCTTTATTACCGTTGTTTCATTGTGTTTCTTTGCAAGGCTGCCAAATGAATGAATTCCCGTGGAACACTTTTGTACAACCTAGCAGTATAAAAAGTTTTAGGGAATTTTAATGTTTAGCAGTATAAAAGTGCAGCTAAACATTAAAATAAGAAAGTTGAAATGAGTAAATTTAGTGTGTCTGACCTGACTAAACATATACGACTAAAAAGCCACCTAAATTATAACCACGTCCAAGGTGTCTCATTCCTTTATACAACTGTGAAACTTGAGAATGACTTTATGAGATTAATTTGTTAACAATGAATACTAGACTCAATTTGTTCCACAATTATGTCTTAAATCTCGTTCTAGTATTATTTGTCATTATTTTAGCATTGTTGTGGACTGAAAAATGATCTCTTGTGGAACTCATTACATTTTTTTTTAATGATATCTCATTTTAATCCTTGCTAAATGTGGAATTTGAATCATTCTTTATTCAGTACTTTTCTACCAAGAGAATATGCATAAGTATATTTTCTCGCCACTGTTTTGACATATTGGGCTTTATCGTTGTATAAGTGTCTAATGCCTATATGACCATGTTCTTTGATTGTAATATTTTTTTTTTATATTATGTTGTCCTTTAAGACATGGCCTAAGGTATAGTCATGTACAATGTTCACCTTTAAGTGCTCAAACTTTAAGTACAGTTGGTGGTGTGCATCTTGTTCTGTTTTGATGCATTAGCTGTTATTGTTGATCATTTCGTTGACGTACGTACAGCCAAGAATTTATGTGGGAAGAGGAATGCATGAAAGTCAGATTCAACTTATCAAGTGAGTCTTAAGATGCACACTTGTAGTCACATAATTTTGATCTGACATGAGTTGGATTTATATCATGTTATTTTGGTTCAATGTTTTACATTACTTCATATTTACCTGCTGTTTCTTTGAAGGTATACCATTTTCTGGTTGCTACTTCTATCTTCAAAGTTAGCCTTCAGTTACTACATCCAGGTGAGTTTTCGCTAAACGTTTTTAATTTCTTTAAAGTCTTTAGAACAATTTAATGGTCACTAAGAAGTTAGTGTCTTGTTAAAAGTTACCTTTAATTAGATTTCTTGTTTCATTCATCTATGCCTTTCAGATTAAAAATTTGGTGAAGCCAACAAAAGATATTTTAAATATTCGCCATGTTCAATATGCTTGGCATGAAATTTTTCCTAATGGTATAGTATTTAATTTCCCACCTATTCATGAATACACCTTCGAGTTTTTATTAATGCCTTTCTTATACTCTGGTAAATCATAATCCTTTCTGGTCAATGCAGCTATCCCCAATTATGGTGCAATTGTCGCTCTTTGGGCTCCAGTTGTTTTGGTAATTTTAACTTTCTTACCAAGATTTAAATTTTCAGTAGTTTATTTTGATTCAGTTTGCGGCGAATGACTACTCCTTTTTTGTTAGATAGCTGTTCTCATAAGCGTGTTCTATGTAGGTTTATTTCATGGATACGCAGATTTGGTATGCCATATTCTCAACTTTGTATGGTGGGTTTGTTGGAGCTTTTGATCGTCTCGGTGAGGTAATTGGTTCCGGCATATTATTGTTTGAAAGAAATTAAAAGGAGGGTCGATTCACACATTGTTGGTGTACTAAAATACTAAGGAACGGATACCATAATATGGGAGACATACATCCTCATCATTTTACACTGTTTGCTAGTTTCTAAAGGAAATTAGTGTGCCGTCGTACTTTAGTCAGAAAGATCTTATCTCAATAGCTCGATTTATGCATTTTCAGTTCTGATTTTAATTTTTTGTTAACCTGCTTTTCACTTGCCTTGTCATAGATAAGAACTCTCGGCATGCTAAGATCGCGTTTCCAATCTTTACCTGGAGCTTTCAATGCAAATTTGGTACCCTCAGACATGAGTCGAAAAAGGGGTTTCTCTTTGTCAAAGAAATTTGCTGAGGTTGTATTTCTTGTTTTCAAAACTAATTATTCAGCAAACAATATGGTGAATAATGTCCATATCTTTGTTTATGTGGTCAACCTACTTGTTTAGGTTCCAGCAAGCAGGAGAACTGAAGCAGCAAAATTTGCTCAGTTGTGGAATGAAGTCATTGGCAGTTTCAGGGAAGAGGACCTCATAAATGATAGGAAAGAATCCTAACCATGTCAAAGAATCAAAAGTTTCTATGTGTACATATTCAACTCTTTGGTTTTAGTATCAACTTAGACTGATCTGGGTTTTGCTATCGGTCCAGGGAGATGGATATGTTACTAGTTCCTTATACATCTTACCCCAGCTTAAAAGTAATACAGTGGCCTCCGTTCTTGCTTGCTGGCAAGGTTGTTTCTCTCGCCTATTGTTTTTATTTGAAGTCGTCCAGCTGCATGTATTTACTGCTGGTACTTAATTTTGTTGCAGATTTCGATAGCATTGGAATTCGCAGGTGGATTCCGATCCAGAGACTCTGATCTCTGGAAGCGTATATGTGCTGATGAATATATGAAATGTGCTGTGATTGAAGGATACGAGCTTCTTAAGCGCATCCTGGATCTCCTGGTTGTTGGGGAGAATGAAAAAAGGTAACTTTTGTTCCCGTTACCTTTTAAGACTTCCGGGTGTCTTCTTTACAAATTGTTACCATAATTAATTACTAGTATAAAAACGAGATCAACGAGATCTACATTGTTCACTTTGTACTGTTGTCAGCTAGTTTGAGGTAATTCACCGAGGTCAGATGTTTCTGGTTAGCTTATTCTATGTGTAACCCTTCTTATTACGGCCCTCTTATTCCTGGATGAGGTCTGGTTGGAGATGCTTTATGGGTCAATATATAAAGAGGAAGTTTCCTTGTTATTTTGATGAAAATCATTTCTCTAAGAAAATCTCCATATGAATCCGTCAAGCTGGAGTAGCGGAAGTGTATGCATTGTTTTAATGGTCGTTAAGGAAAAGTAGCATGTTATCCCTCCAATGGATGTAGTTCTTTGATATGGGAGTATGCTCCCGAGTGTGAAGACCATCAAAACATGTGCATAGGGCTCATATGAATAAGAATTTTCTTTCATTTTTCTGTTATTTTCTGTTTCATTCTGAAATTGTACTCTTCAGACATCCAGGTTTATTATTGACATTATTTGTTTATCTCGTAGCAGGACTATAGATGGATGTAACTTGTGTTTAGTTTTAGATATCTTAGTTGAAAGATCGATGTTCATCCTTTAAAAATTGTAGTTCGGGTGTTAAAGATGATATGGGTATCTAAATCAAGGTCTCATCCTCTTACTTTTTATGGCTCCGAGTGTGCAAAGACCATCACTCATTAAAACAGGTGCTTGTTGTTCGAATGAATGTGCCAAAGAGCTTTGTCATATGAATAACAAAAAGAATTTTCAAAACACCATGTGATTTTCTTCAATCACTTCATAATTTTCTGTTATTTTAAACAAGATGGATAGTTCAAGACTTAAGGTTGTTATTCTGCCTCCTCACCAAGGTTGCTTTGCCACCGGTTCGGGTTTAGGCTCCTCGGTGGAATCGATCTCTTATTCTTCATTTGAAAGATCGATTTTAGAGTTAATGAAGATGATGATGGTCAACAAATGTCAGATATATAAAGAGGAAGTTGATCCCATAAATGTTGAGGAAGGTAGGTCAGAAAATCGGCTATCACCTCATTTGTTTTTAAGAAATCTCCTGAGGATTAGGCCGGCTACATTTGAAGAAATGGAAGCTACAGACAAGAATGGCACATATTGTAAACATTCAAGTTTTATGGTTATACTTTCAACTTATGGAATTGACTATTGTCTTGTTATCGGCGTTGACAAACAAGATTTACATCGGTTCGATGTGAAGAACGCCTTTTTGGTTTGGACGATTCCACCCCGGAGATATGGATTTTGGCAAAGATCATACCTTATTCCTCAAAAAACCATGTTGATGACATTATAATGAAATGACGGAAGAAATGGGGAAGGTAAAATCTTACTTGCGAGGAATTTAGATAAAGGACCTAGGAGAATTTGTCAGCTAGTTTGAGGTAATTGTCGGGAGAAGATATTGATCACGATGTGCATATTGCTTATTCTATGTGCACATAACCCTTCTTATTACGGCCCTCTTATTCCTGGATCGTAGATATTGTTCTTTGGAGATGCTTTAAGCGGTTTAGGCTATGGTCATGGAAATATATAAAGAATACTATTGGGAAGTTTCCTTGTTATTTTGATGAAAATCATTTCATTTAAATCAAAGAGAAATTAGAGAAAAATCTCAAATCGAGATATGAATCCGACCATTCAACTCTTTCCTCAAGCTGGAGTACGCTTTTGCTTGAGGGGGAGTGTTGGAATGAGTCATGTATGCATATGTTTTCCAATGGTCGTTAAGGAAAAGTAGCATGTTATCCCTCCAATGGATGTAGTTCTGTGGTGGTAGTTGAGATGTAGAAGTTGAGGGATTTAAAGAAACAGATATGGGAGTATGCTAGTTGTGAAGTTCTCACCATCAAAACATGTGCATAGGGCTCTATAAATGTTAATATGAATAATGTCTTTAAATTTCTTTCATTTTTCTGTTATTTTCTGTTTCATTCTGAAATTGTTATACTCAATGGATGTAGTTCTTTGATGGAGTATGCTTCAGACATCCAGGTTTATTATTTTCTGTTTCATTCTGAAATTGTACTCTTCAGACATCCAGGTTTATTATTGACATTATTTGTTTATCTCGTAGCAGGACTATAGATGGATGTAACTTGTGTTTAGTTTTAGATATCTTAGTGTATTTTTGCGGAAGTAGGAGCGACTGAAAAGGGATTTAGAAACCAAGAGTAGTAGAACAACTTCAGTTTCAATATACTTGAGGACTAGGGATATAAAGAACTACTTCAGTTTCAATATACTTGAGGACTAGTGATATAAAGATTTCTCTTAAGAGTATAGCAATCAGTTATTTGATTATGCATGTTTGTTCAGTATTAAAATCTCTCACACCATTTCTATTAAACAGGATCATAGGTACCATCATAAATGACATTGAAAGTAACATAGAGAAGAATACATTACTTGCAAATTTCAGAATGAATCATTTACCCAGTCTCTGCAAGAAATTTGCTAAGCTTGTGAAGATTTTGGTGAGTCATCTTCAGAATGTATAATTTGGTATATCTTTCCTAGTTTGTTTTCCACTTCTGTGAGTTTATACATCTGCATGCTGTTTTCTTTTTCTTTTGTTTGTTTCAGAACGAAGGTGACCAATCAAAACGAGATGTTGTGGTATTATTACTACAGGACATGTTAGAAGTAGTTACCCGTGATATGATGGTTACTGAGATCCTGTAGGTGAATTGTGTTTCTTTCCTTCAGTTGGTTAATAATTAGAGATGGTATGTTTTACCAAGCTAACTTTAGGTTGCTTTCTCCGAATTATTTTACAGTGAATTGGCTGAACTTGGTTACACTAACAGAGATCAGCTTTTTGCTGTGATTGACCCAATACCTGTTATTGTATTCCCTCTAGTAGCAACGGCTCAATGGCGAGAGCAGGTACAGATGATCTACCTCACTCTCTCTTTTCTACCATCAGTGTCATCATAGTAAAATTACATAGCTCTGATCACTTTGTTTCAGATAAAGCGTCTCGAACTCCTTTTGACAGTGAAAGAATCTGCACTTAATGTTCCAACTAACCTTGAAGCACGTAGAAGGATTGCGTTCTTTACAAATTCTTTGTTTATGGAGATGCCACGAGCTCCCCGAGTTCGTAAAATGCTCTCATTCAGGTATGGATTGTATTGCTATTGACACAATTAGCTTCAGTCATTTTTCTGTAGTCACTTTTCCTAGGTTTGAATTGTATTTCTATTGACACAATTAGCTTCAGTCATATTTCTTTAGTCACTTTTCCTTTTCACGTCAGAAGATGTGGTATAGCACATCACATTATTATAGGCTTCATAGGAGTTTATCAACTGTTGGTTTTCTTGCAATCATTATTTCATTGGTGCAGATAAGAAATTTATTGAATTTGTTCTTTAGTAGATAGTTAGCAAACTAGTTCTTCGCTAACTTAGTTATGTTTGTAAGCTTATAGGTGAACGGAAAGGATGTATTCTTTGCAAGTACCATTTTGAGGGGTTGCCGAGCTCTCTAGTAATATTCTCATGTTTATTCCTATTTTGAATTTATGGTGTCAGTGTTATGACTCCTTATTATAGCGAGGAGACGGTGTACTCTAAAAGTGACCTTGAGTTGGAGAATGAAGATGGTGTATCCATTATCTTTTACTTGCAAAAAATCTTCCCAGGTATGAAGTGTTATCAGATAACAAGAAAGAATTGACAGTGTGACTTACCTTAACTACTTTTTACAATTTTAGTGTTTGTGATTGGTATCACTAATGTTATCTTGGCTGTTACTTGATTCTTCAGATGAATGGAACAACTTCATGGAAAGGCTCAAATGTAAAAAATCGAGCCAAGTGTGGGAAAATGAAGAGAACATCTTGCATCTTCGACACTGGGCATCTCTGAGAGGACAGACACTGTTTAGAACTGGTAGCTAAATGCACTTGATTTTTCTTTTTCTTTTGAATTCTTATAGGACCTACCTTCTGAATCTTTTCATATGAACTATATTGGTGTTTCAGTTAGAGGCATGATGTACTACCGGCGGGCATTGAAGCTTCAAGCCTTCCTTGACATGGCTGATGAAAGTGGTAAGCAAAGAACCACATCTTCTACAAATTTATATGTCTGACAAAGTTTAAAGTGCCTAATAAGTTGATGTATTTGAACTTCAGAAATTTTGGAAGGCTACAAGGCAGTCTCCATTCCATCAGAGGAAGAGAAAATGAGCCAGAGGTCCCTCTTTGCTCAACTAGAGGCTATTGCTGACATGAAGTTTACGTATGTTGCTACTTGTCAGAATTATGGGAGTCAGAAGCGAAATGGAGATCGCCGTGCAACGGACATTCTGAATCTGATGGTTAAGTATGTTCCGCCATCAATAAGTCAATAGACTTCCTCTCTCTTTGTTTTTGCCAACTCTTGTTGAAACTTGAAAGGGCTCTATTTTTCTTCAGAAGCTAATATTTGGTGCTTCCTCATACAGTAACCCATCTCTCCGTGTAGCATATATTGATGAAGTTGAAGTAAGCGAAGGTGGCATTCTACAGAAGGTCTATTATTCCGTATTAATCAAAGCTGTTGATAACCGTGACCAGGTAATTATGCTTTAGTGTCATTCTCTTTGACTGGCTTGGGAGACTGAACAAAGAAACAAATGTATCCATGATGTCTAGCATCATCATTTCACCTTTTTTAAGCTACAAATTTCTTAAAATGATTCCCATTTACTTGAACAATGAATCAAGTTCAGATGCCTAGTCAGCAAAAGTGAACTCCACCTTAGAGTCTTCAACCAGTGATGAAGAGGTCGTTTTATCTAATGGTGAATAAGTTGTAGTTTTCTGTATCATATATCATGCCCTTTTTAAAAAAAAAATATTTTATGGGAATACAAGTTATAGTGTTTGGTACACCATATATTGTGCTTGATATCTCATTATCTCATTACATTCATGGTCTCATGTGAATAAGTACCATCCTAGTTACATATAATTACAGAAGAGATCTTAACTCATTCTGTGAGGCTAATTCCTGGTTTTAATTTTTTTTCTGAATTTCCAATCTCTAGGATAGAAATGATTGGGTCCGGCTTTTTGTTCATGATCAGTCTTGACCCAATTTTGATGGTGAAGGTTCTAGGTTTCTTTTGTTTTGGAATTTACTGATATACAGGGTTATTTAGTACCTTCTCAAATTGTATTGTCATTATCTAGTTTGTGCATAACATTTTTGGTAGAGATGACATTACTAAACATGGCTTTTCATATCTCATGTTCCAAAAGATTACTCCTAGTGCAGCTCTTATCAGTTTCTTATGGTTTTTATTTTCTTTTAAAAGGAAATTTACCGGATAAGATTGCCGGGGCCAGCAAAGATAGGGGAAGGAAAGCCTGAAAATCAGAATCATGCTATCATCTTTACCAGAGGAGAAGCTCTTCAAACCATTGATATGAACCAGGTAAATCCTGTTGCAAGTAACTTAACGTAGCTGTGCTTTAATATGTTTTCCTCAGCTAGTTTATGTAGTAGATTTGTATTGTAGGACAATTATTTAGAAGAGGCTTTTAAAATGCGCAATCTCTTGGAGGAATTCAATGAGGACCATGGAGTGCGTCCGCCTACAATTCTAGGTGTTCGTGAGCACATCTTCACCGGCAGGTTGATTGAGTTGATTATTTCTTAATAATATGCCATGAAGTTGCTTAAGTACTTTAATTTGAGTTATCTATAATCATCTTTATTTGACATGGAATGCAGTGTTTCTTCATTGGCGTGGTTTATGTCCAACCAGGAAACAAGTTTCGTCACTATTGGTCAAAGAGTTCTAGCAAGACCATTAAAGTAAGTTTCAATTGTAATTATACTTATGGTGCACTGTTAGTCTCTCCTGCCATTTTCCATTAAAGTAAATTCTTTTTTTCTTTATTATTTGACTGAAGGGAATTTTTACTAGATTGATTGCCATCAACCTGAGTGGTGCACTTAAGGAAATCTTTTTCTTCTCTCTCATTATGCCAAGTATATGTATGCTAATGATGGATTTGGATTTAGCCGTTATCATATTTGTACTTCCTATTTTAGTGTAATATATCCCATGTGATTACAGGATGGTTCATGGTTGTTTGAACTTTTGTCCTGTCAACATAGAAGCAGGTTCCGCAGTAGGTATTTGTACAAATTACTGATACTTGCGTGTAGGATAATATCATCCCTGTACCTTGAAACACTGGTGATCTAAAAATACAAATTAATGCTGAAAATTTAAAGCATATAATAAAAGAGAGAGTGCATGCAGTATAAACATGATGTCTTTCTGTGCCTGAGACCTTTTTCCTGTTCTGACATGAATGCATACACGCAATATAGGTAATATCTATTCCACAGTTATCTCTTCTGGTACTGGTATTTTACTCAGTCGTCCTTGGTAGAGTTTGTTCCCTTGGGCATGCTCAATCTGTAAATGATCTCTTAGTGTGACTAGCTGATTGGGGTGATGAGTAATATTCATCTATTGCTTTGTTAGGACATTTGTAGATCTTTTTCATTTCTTTCTTTGTGTTCATATCCTTATTCCGTGGTTTCGACAGGGTTAGGTTCCATTATGGGCATCCCGACGTTTTTGATAGAATTTTTCATATTACTCGAGGGGGCATCAGCAAGGCTTCTCGGGGTATCAATTTGAGTGAAGACATCTTCGCCGGTAATACATTCCGTCCTTTTCATCAGCAAGGCCTCTCTGAAATACTTCTTCTGTTCCAGATGCACTCAAACTATTTTTTTTAAAGGTGGCTGTACTCGCCTTTAACTCTGTCCCATATTCCTTATCAGGATTCAACTCAACTTTAAGACGTGGAAATGTTACCCATCATGAGTACATTCAGGTTGGGAAAGGACGAGATGTTGGGTTCAATCAAATTTCACTCTTCGAAGCGAAAGTTGCATGTGGTAATGGAGAGCAGATTCTTAGCAGGGATATCTATCGGTTGGGGCACAGATTTGATGTGTTCCGCATGATGTCCTGTTATTACACAACAGTTGGGTTTTACGTCAGCTCAATGGTAAAAGTATTTTCAGCCTGATTACAGTTAACACTATTCAGTAGTACTTTAAAGCTAAGTTGAACTAATTCTGGAATGGATGAATGACCAAGTTAGTCTTTACAACTGCATATTTTGTTGCCTTGAGCATAAGGAAACTATATAAGCACACAATATAGGAGCGAGGTGTTTTTATGCTTCTTTAAAAAACTTCACCTTTTAATTGAAATTAGTCAGATAGATCTGGGAGTTTTCCACTATAATTTTCTGGTGTAAACATGGAGGCAGAACAAACGAATTCCGTTTCTTAAACCCAAAGTTGTTCTTTGATTGTGTCAAAGCTTCACCATCCATGAGATGAAATTCTAGAAGTTCCCTAATAAACATAAGTTTTTTTGTCATGAATGTAAAATGAGCTCATAACACATAGTTCTCTACTCGAGCCTAATTTTTACTGTTACACCATAGTGTATAATATAGGAGCATACTGGATAAGTCGCACTAACCAGATCTGACTGTAGTAAATTTGTATCTGTGGACTTCTTGGTAAAATGCCCAATTAAGTTTTAAGCTTTGGCTACTAATATCTTTTGTGGTGATTCATGGTTTAAATGTAAGTAGCAAAAAAGAAGGAAAAAGATACACAGAAGAAAAGATCAAAATATAACTTACTTGCAGATTTCTTCCGTCTCTTATGCCAGTATGTTTATCTATTGTGCAGATGGTGGTGATTGTAGTTTATGCTTTCTTGTATGGGAAACTATACTTGTCATTGAGTGGACTAGAGCAGTCGATAATGAACTTTGCTCAAGTCAGGCATGATTATCCCCTAGAGGCTGCCATGGCATCACAGTCCCTTGTTCAGATAGGCCTGCTTATGGCGTTGCCCATGGTGATGGAGATTGGACTTGAGAGGGGTTTTAGAACTGCCATGAGTGACTTTATCATCATGCAGCTTCAGCTTGCAGCTGTGTTCTTCACATTTTCCCTTGGGACAAAGACCCATTATTTTGGGCGTACTGTACTGCATGGTGGTGCGAAGTACAGGGCCACTGGAAGAGGTTTTGTCGTTCGGCATGAGAAATTTGCTGAGAATTATAGGATGTATTCGAGGAGTCATTTCGTGAAAGGGTTGGAGTTGGTATTGCTGCTGGTTGCATATGGGATATATGGTTCCGCCACTTCCGAGTCCCATGGCCACAGTTACATGTTTTACACGGCCTCGATCTGGTTCTTGGTCATTTCTTGGTTGTTCGCACCGTTTCTTTTCAACCCTTCTGGCTTTGAGTGGCAAAAGATTGTTGAGGACTGGGATGATTGGTCCAAGTGGATAAAGACTCCAGGAGGTCTTGGTGTTCCAGCAAACAAGAGCTGGGAATCGTGGTGGGATGAGGAACAAGATCACCTCCATTTCACTGGGTTCTCAGGCAGGTTCTGGGAGGTCGTTCTTTCCCTTCGTTTCTTTCTATTTCAGTATGGGATTGTGTATCATTTACATGTCTGCAACGGAAATAAAAGCATAATTGTGAGTATTATTTCTGACAACTCCTCTCTTGTGTATTTATTTGCAATGACGAGGACCATGAGATTCTGCTTTTAAAGTAGTAACTTCCATGTTTATATTCCTTTTTCAGGTATTTGGTCTCTCTTGGCTGGTTATCGTTGCTGTGATGTTCATCTTGAAGGTGATGTCCGAAGTCTGTATTCTAAAAATGTTCTCAACAACATATTAATTTCTTCTATGAGTGCTGATTGTGTATGTACTTTTCTACTTTCCCGGGCTACGCAAAATCAGATGGTGTCGGTGGGTAGGAGAAGGTTCAGCGCGGATTTTCAGCTGATGTTCAGACTGCTAAAGGTGTTGATGTTCGTTGGATTTCTAGTGACGGCTAGCATCCTCTTTATGTTTCTGAATCTTACAGTTGGTGACATCTTCGCGTGCCTTCTTGCTTTCACGCCAACAGGATGGGCCCTATTGCAGGTAATGCCTTCCCCTCCCTCTCCCCCCATAACTAGTTGCAGAATACTATTAATAAAGAATAACGACATGTAGCTTGACCTCTTACCATATTCAAATCTTGATGCTAGCAAAGCATTATATTTCCGGCATAAAAATAAAATGAGTTCGTTCTTCTTAAATGGAAATGGAATTATTAGCTTTGCACAGTTGCATACTCTCTGAACACTAATAATAAAGACATGTAGCTTTGCACACTGATACTGATGGGCAACGCAAGAAAGTCATACTGTGATTTAATAGATACACTTTGTTGGTGCTTGATTTTGGAGAGAGGTTGTTCACTTCTTACTGGAAAACTAAAGAAAGTAAAAAGAAAAGGCTAAGATGCTAAGATACAGAGAAGGGAAGAAAAGAGAAGAACTGCATCAATTTTTTGTTTCTCTTACAAACCTAGTTGCAGTTTTTACCGTTCAACTATATGACAATGCAGAAACTAATTTTGTTAGCTTTACGTCTTTCTGATGTGAAATTAATTTTGTTACCTTCACATAGCATTGGACAGTTTAAAAAATATTTCTGTGTTGCATTAAGATAGTGTATATATTTGCTCTATTCTGTTAGTCTTTGCCCGTTGAACTAAATAATTGTTTGTGTTCTTGGTGAGAGTGGCATCAGATATCACAAGCATGTAAGCCGGTGATGAAGGCACTAGATTTGTGGAGTGCCACAAGGTCTCTAGCCAGGGGATACGAATACGGGATGGGACTCGTTATCTTTGCGCCCATGGCTGTTCTGGCTTGGTTCCCATTTGTGTCTGAATTCCAGACACGGCTGCTCTTCAACCATGCTTTCAGTAGAGGCCTTCAGATTTCACGGATTCTGGCTGGTGGAAAGAAGCATAACTGGTAAGTAAACAAATTGTGACTTCAAGTTACGGATATCAATATTGGCAACATTTTATCATTTTATTATGTCCTCCATAATGTGAACATAGTTGTCACTTCTTACTAATCCTAAACTTTTCAAATCCCAAATATACAGTTTAAATCAACTCACGTCTTAGGTTCTGTAAATTTACCTTTTGTTGCTTGAATGAATGCAGACAAGGCTACTACTCGTCTCAAGGAGTCTCATCTCATGTATGTCCAGTGAGGGATGAAGCTGTCTAGCTGGGAGTGTGGAACAGATGAGCTCTACAGGTCTGTCATGTAATGATTGTACAAGAAGATGTTGGAGGTTGCACACAAGTTAGAATTCTTCATTGTGTTAATTTTATTGTGGCTGTTGTTGGTTTACTATCGAGGATGATTCTTGTTGATGATGACGTCAGTTCTTGGGATAATGACGTCATTTTTAAAATGATTATTTAACTATTAATAATGATGACGTCAATATTTTGGGATAATGACGTCATTTTAAGTTTCTTGATTTTGCCAGGTTACTACGTTTGAAGAACGACTGGAGATTACCTTTCTTAGGATGCTCATTTTTCTTTCTAGTGTCGGGTCTTTTTTCTTTCCTTTTTTTGCTATACATTTATCATAAACAAAGTAGCTTCAATAAAATGACCAACTAAGCCTTGCCCTTGGCTGTGCTCTGCTCGAGTCTTAAGTTAGCTCAAAGTCTCACCTCAAGGAATAGGACATGGGGTATCCACCTAGATGCATTAAAAAAATTCCTGTGAGTTGTTTTTGCCACAATCGACAGGTGTACATTCATTTCTGCCGATTGTCGAGTGTTCTCGAAGAATATCAAATGAGTATTGGATCACACTCAGTTTCAGTTTGAAAATGCAGACTTGAGTATGGGATTATACTTGTTTTGAGAAAGTTCATCCTTCACCCCTGTAGCGCATGACATAACGGGATTCGGCCAATGCCACTGGACATAAACCTAGAAACTAGCTTAGTAGGGATTGCATAGAGGTAAAGCTGGTCAGGAGCGTTCAAGTTACAATACATTTGTTCGTTTGTCAAGTCTTTTGAACTTGTGGTTTACATGAACTCTGCAATTTGGGAAGTAATTTTAATTCAGTAACATACATTGACAAGAAACATCCCTTCACCGGTAGTGTTTCTATCAGGGAATGTATTCTATCCGGCACTTTTTCACAGCGCAAAAATTGTGCGAACCATCATTGTTAGGAGGAACTTCCTCCACTATGCTAAGAATTACCAAAGGCGGTTCGATAATTAACTAAATATTTCCTGCTAATTAAGTGCTCTTTGATTTATACGTCTTGCAGCAATATTAGTTAGTATCTGGAAATAATTTTGAATGTCTAATCATCTAATCCCCCGTTTAGCTTAGTTGCTTTGTCTCATATTTCATTTAAGCTAGCAATGCAATTATATGTAACCACGGGCGCGTGCCAGTTTTGTTTTAGTAAATTTATTAAGAAAATTTACTAGCTTGAGATCATAGCTCATGCGACAGAAATGATCAATGTCCAGGATTAATAACTAGCTTGAATACACCATCTAGCAAACCCATACAATTTACATGATTACATAGTCAATTGTTTTGCCCCCAGTTCCCTCAAACATTTTGTAAGTTGCGTACTGAACTTTTTTAAGTTAAGCCAATTTAGTATATCGTCCGCTAAGCTCAAACTATCTCCAAAACAAGTCCCTAATTATAAACAAAATCAACGAACTTAAAGTTTTTTTTTTTGAAAAAGGAAAATTTCATTAAAAAGAGTAATTTGTCATAGAGGCATGACAAAAAACAAGCAAACAAAGCAGTTGAAAGCTTAAGCTAACACCGCATCCCAATTACAAATGATTGTACTTAAAGAAAAATTCTCAAAAACCTTAGTACATCTACACCAGTTATAGATTGTACATTTGACTGCAATGGTTAACTGGTTTACATTCCTTCTCCTGTTCCCATATAGCCTATTATTGTGCTCAGTCCAAATATTCCACCAAATTGCAAAGGGTAACAATCTCCATAATTTCTTGTGCATAGCATTTCCTCTCTTAGCAGGCCATTCCCACAAAGTAGCTTTGACTGAGTCTGAGAAAACCCAACTAGTGTTGAAGCTTTTCAAGAAATAGTTCCACAACTTCAAAGTCTCAGAACACTGCACAAACAAATGGTTGTTTGTTTCCTGAGCAGAATTGCAGAAAAGGCACTCATTACCACTCACTCTGCCAGCATTAAAAAGAAAATCCATCGTCGGTGCTCCCCCATAGCAAAGAGTCCAAACCAAGAAAGAAACTTTCATTGGAATTCTATGATTCCGCAGCTGCTTATGAGGAAATAAGAGAAAACCATCCAAATCCAAAGATTTATAGCAGTTACTGACAGAGAATTTACCTCCCTCCGCAGTGCAAATCCTTTGATCTTCCTCCCCTGAGTTGTTTGCAAAAATTGCAGGGTCACCCAGATCTTGAAGCATATGAACAATCTCACCTAATTCTGCCGCGTTTAGATTTCTTTTAAAGTCCAAGCTCCAAGCTGATTCATCAGAAATACACTCTTTAATGGTAGCATGTTTTCTTCCAGACAATTTATATAGTGCATTATAAGAAGTTTTCAGTTTATTAACACCATTCCATTTATCCTGCCAAAAAAGAACCCTGTCACCAGAAATCACAGTCAAAGAAGTATTATTTATTACATGATCATTAGCTTTAAGAATCCCTGCCCAAAGACTACTCTTAATAGCCCTATTTGAATTCTTAGGAAAGAAATCATTTTGAAGACCACCAAACTTTTGATGAACAATTTGTCTCCAAAGAGATCTTCTTTGAGAGCCATATCTCCAGATCCATTTACAATGAAGTGCCTTATTTACTAGCTTCAATTTTTTGATTCCAATTCCACCCCTCTTCTTAGAAGCTAAAGCTGTTGACCAATTTACCCAACTTATCTTTCTAGTGTTTGCAATAGAACCCCATAAAACGAACTTAAAGTTAAGAAAAGAAAATAGCAGACGAGACGTCTAACTAGACACTAGAGTTTATCTTTCTGCAACGATAGTAGTACTGCTATTTCTTTTTAGCAGCTTCTTCTTTCCCTGAGTCACCGTTTCTTAATTCTTGTCATCTACATTCTCATAGATATGACATAATACCAAATCATACGGCTTCATGCCGCTGCATCCTGCTTCTTCTTGTTGACGTTGTTCATCAGATATTTCAAATTCTCTCATAAGCCAGTTTGTTTTCCCATTCTTACTTTTCTTCTGACCGGTGAAGAAAACAAGGTCACTCTTATGGCCAATCACCGTACCATCGACTCAGTGACGGAACTGGGGGTGGCTTGGGTGTGCTCCAGCCACCCCAAAATTCAAAATACAACCCATTTTTTATTTTTTCAAAGGCAAAATTTTTAGGAATTTTTTTTAGCCCACCCTAAAATTTGATTTTTAGCCTAATATATTTGATTTAGCCCACCCAGATTGTTAATCCTGCTTCCGTCGCTGCATCGACTCCTTTTACAGGTTTCTTTGATACCGACTTATTCCAGAGTCCAGAACCATCTTTTACAGCCCGGTTAGCTATATCTCCATGTCCGAATTTCTTCTCTCTTAGAGAAAAGAAATATGCATCTTTGTTTCCTTCTGAAAATCCATACATATGTAACAGACGTTCGGGATGACAGTCGTAGATATTGGCATCAGGCATAAACTCAACGTGAAATCCTTGTGGATTTTCAATATTTTTCTTCAAATATTGTAACACCAAGTCTTCGTCCGAAGGTTTAAACTGGAAACCTGGAGGAACATCATCTGGACGCCGAATCACGACTATGTCTTGCATGATGCTGTTGCTGCTGCTTGCCATCTATCTCTACTAGAGAACACAAGAAGCAAGATTTCTTTGCTGCTCTTTGTTGTTTTGAATAGAATATTAGAGGTAGAGGTATGACCCTGCTTATATAGGAGTAGATCTGCCGACTTTGACAATTATAATCCTGACGGGAAATAGGCCAAACTTTGCATTTTTAAGCAAGCTTATTATAGGGGTGCCATGTTTTATTAGAGGGGCGGCAGTGTGATAGTAATGTCCCTTTAGTTGGTTAGGGGGCATCCTAAAGGTGATGTAAATTGACTAGATTACCCTTTTCATTTTAAATGGACTAATTTGCCCTTTTTTTTAATTGAAAATACTGATTTTTCCTCTATCATATTTAAACCTAGAGAAATCAAAATCAGTTTTTTTTTCTTCTTTTCCTCTTCTCTTCTCCTCCATTACAACCGTAACCACCTCCATTTCAATCGAAAATTTCATCGTTGTTTTGGAAAACCCAGTTAGTATTTTGTTTATTGTGTTCAATTTAAGTGTATGCTCCATCAAAAATTAGGGTTTTAGGTTAAAAATAAAAATAAAAATTCTGGATTTCCCGTTTCTACGGTTGGTATTGTTTTAATTACTAACCGTAACTGAACAATTTGATGTTTCTAAGGTTTGTACTATCGAATTCATCAAAGATACCAACCGTATGTTCTTGGGTCTGAGAAATTTTCTCAGTTACGGTTGGTATTTGAAACCGCATTATGAACCGTAGGTTAATTACGGCATGTAAGGTTTGTTGCTTCTTCAACCGTAAATTATCCTGAGTCTCAAAACTAATTTTCAAGTGTGTATACGGTTGAATACGAAACCAAAGTCACCAACCGTAAGTTCCTACGGTTGGTATTTGAAACCGAATTATGAACCGTAGATTAGTTACGGCATGTAAGGTTTGTTGCTTCTTCAACCGTAAATTATCATGAGTCTCAAAACTAATTTTCAAGTTTTTATACGGTTGAAGACGAAACCTAAGTTACCAACCGTAAGTTCCTACGGTTGGTATTGTTTTCCCAAGTTACGAACCGTAAGTTCCTACGGTTGTAATGAAACAAATTATACCAACCGTAACTGGTATTATTTTTGGGTTTTCCCCAAAATTGAACCGATTACGGTTGGTAATTGATACATTACGCATCAGTAACTTATAGTTACGGTTGATAATGAGCTCAATTCCAACCGTATGTTCTTTGAAATTTTAAAAAAATCGATTTTTTTACGTACTTTAGAAGTATACATGTTTTCCCTATCATATAGAGATTCACCCATCTCAAATTTGCAACTGGAATCACTCATTTTGGTTGAGTGAATCAAAATCTAGGGTTTCACAAATATCACAAAGTTTTTCTTTTTCTTCTCCTCTAAATTTTTTTCTCTCCAAAAATCTGATTTTTGTAACTCTATTTTTTTTTTAACACTAAATCACTAAACTAGGTTATTAAGAATGAGGGTTAAATTTGTCATTTCCAGATTTTTTTTTATAAGGGGCACCTTAAATGATCATGTAATGACCCTTTTTATCCTATTAGAATGCCGTCCCTCTAATAATTCATGCCACCCCTATAATAAGTTTGTTTTTAAGGGGAAAACAAAAAAGGGTCAGCGTTGACCATTTCATTGCGAACTTCCTTTTTTAAGAAAAAAGTATGGTCGACGTCTCCCCCACCCCCAGTAAAGTTACAGCCGGTATAATCCTTGTTTATTTTTTACTTTTTTTTTTCTCCAGGTCCAATTTTTGAGATTGGCTTTTCACTGTGTGAATTTGCTTTTTAACCGGAAAGCCAAAAGTTAATTTAGGAGCACCAGATCTTATAATTTCCGGTTAAAAAAAATAAAAAAAAAATCCAGTTTTTGTTGCGAGTCCATACGTGGGCTAAGAGGTTTGTTTCAGTTCATACATTTTGTCATGTTAACAGGTACAGTGTACACCTTACCAAATAGGTGCAAAGTGATGCAGGGGTACGGAATCTTCATGGAAACACATAATGCCCAAATTTGGAACTTGATTTTGGCAGTGTAAGTCTTCATGCATATTTGCGGTACCGAAAATCAAACTGAAGGCTTGATGAATTTCTTGACTTCTTGCAGTGGATATGGTGGGGGGATGTTGTCACTTTTACCTGAACATGTTCATGTCTTTAACCAAATTTCCATTGAATTGGATTGATGATTTACTTTTACATTTTTGATCTAGAATCAATAAACTCGTCAAATTAAAACTCATTCTACAATCCATTTTCACTACAACATGGATGAGAAAGTTGTTGCATGTCCAACAGACAGCAATAAAGACTTACCTATAGTAACCTGGATTCAGACATAGTCACAGTTTTGAGAAAACCGCAGTTCCCACCAATTAAAGTTTCCTCAGGAAAAGGCTTTATCGTTGAAACTCAGCTGATCCAGGTACCTAATCAAGCCAACAAAATGAGAACGAAGATTTTGTCACTTGGGAGTAGTACAGATATTATTATATTGATAAGCAGAAGACAAGATTTCATTTCCCACCAGAAGCTATTAGCAAATGTACCAGAGAGGGTTGCAGAATTATGTGAACAACTTCCCGATGCAAATTTAAAATTCTTTGCATAAAAGTCACGGTTTGGCAGTTTTACAAGAGTTCATGAGTTCCAGAAGCAGTGTCTCGAAGTTTTAAAACAGAGGCTACCAAATGCAAATAGGAAAGCAAATATCAACTTGCACTAACACTAATTAACTCAGCTTCTACTTGGCACAAGCTGAGCACCAAAAGAACTCCGTCTGCAGGAAGCTAATTCAAGGTTCACAAGTCCAGTGACCCAACTGCTTGATGTCGAAAGCAACATGTAATCATAGACAAAAAATGATGCCACTACACACTAGACTAGTGGCAAATAAGATAATGGTGTATATGAGGTAATGGGTAGGCACCTCAATGCATCCAGTCTGTTACCAAATACAGCATAAATGCTTCAGGGGGGAGAACACATTGGATCTTGTTTATTGAAAACAACACCTTTTCAGTTTACTAATAGTGTCTTTACTAGATACCAAGAGGATACTTAATAACCAATTTGTAATCAGTCATACAGAGATTCGTTTCCATAAACTAAATTTGTGGATCAAACATGAAAGCTACAATGAAAAGTGATTCAATCAACGACAACCAATCCTATCAAAAATGAAAATTACTAAATTTCATAGCAAATTCCATGCTTGCATGTGCATTACGAGGGAAAAATGCCTACTTCTTGTACCAGATCAGAATACATAAAAACCAACATGAAACACCAAAGTAAGAGCTATTTGAGAGGTATAGAAACAAAGAGTGAGAATCTACTATTTAACTAAGCCTACCAATCAACCCCAACACAACATCTGAAATTTCCAAAAGAACAAGATGAACTTTACCTCTCAGACGCTCCAGCAATATCTATTTTAACCACCAATATCTCCCATCAGAGATTGAACAATCCATTGCATGTCATCCACAATTCATAAGTGCGCTGCACCCACATCAGCTGAACTGAACAATTATTGCTCACAAGCGTCCTCTCTTCCTTAACAGAACCCGTCACAGACTCACAGGACAACCCTCTTCTTCTTTCTTCACACCATTGTTACCCATCTTCTGCGCCCCTTGAACGATATCAAAAAAGAAACCCGTTAGCACAGGTTCAGAACATGGCTTCTTTGCATACTAAGGGAAGTAAGTAATTTATATTAATAACAGGATAATGATCACCAATTCTCGAATCCCATATAACATCCATCTACTCTATGTTCCAGATTAGCAAGAATTTTCTGGCGTACAAGGTGGATTTAAACCAAAGCTAGTTACATTAGTACATACTGAGACTTGGTGTATTAAAAGTCGGACATGTTTTCATGTTTTTCATAGTACTGAGCATATATAAGTGAAGACTTTATACTCAATAATGCCAAATCAGTATACTACATCACATGAGTAAACAAAAATCAAAACTTTTCAACTCATACTCATGAGACAAATGAACACTTTCTACTCATTCTTTTCAACTAATACAGCAGTCGAGGAGCTAGATTCTCAACAAATTTTCCAACTCATGAAACAAATGTAGTTGCTCCGCTTATGTATTCTACCCATCCAACATCCTAGCCAACGTTCAATGGATGCATTATGGAGTGTAAGTATGCATTAGTTCACTACAGCCTACAAGAAACCAGAGGTGCACTAGGAGTCTAAGTACACCTAAACACAATCAATTTTCAGTAGCACACTAGCACGTCAGTGTATTACCTAGTGATACATGAGATCCTATGCGCAGTTCGTCTATAACCAAAGAGATCACACAATACTAGTAAGTCTAACAAATTTGTAAAACAGGAAACAAGGAAAGAGTCTGTATGGTATAAATTTTGTATCAATTTTATAAATTTGCATACAAACTACGAGTACAAACCCCTAATTGACACAGAAATTATACAACCATACTCTGCACTGATCCCACACTTTCCCACTTATTCTGATTAAGAAAAATGCAGGAATCTTCCTAGTGTACATGGTGAACTTTAAATTCAAACTAGTTACATTACATACTCCGACTATGTGTAAATTGATACCAGCTGCTAAAAAATCAAGTGAACAGCTAGAATTTAGACAAAACTCAATGAAAAAAAAAGACTTACTAGTTACTAATGAGAGAAGAAATCATCATGGAAATCTGCAAATTATTATTCCGTCTCTTTACGATATGCAAATCCGCCTTTTCCACTAAAGTTTGATCTCACTGTATCACTTGCTTCTTCTCAGCATCACAACTTTAGGAAAAGTCATTCGTAAGGTATTTTGAAGCTATTGCATTCAATGTTTGGATATCTGCACATAATAAAATTCATCATTTACTTCATGTTCGCGAAACAATTTCAAGAAGATAAATAGTTCTCATGATATAATCAAAACAAAATAGTGTGCTAATGGCAGAAAACCAGAGCAAACTACTTTAATTGGAAATCCAGTTGCATCCAAATCTCAGCAAATCTTAGACAACCTAAAGGACATGTTTTCATGCTTTTTTTTTTTTTTTTTCTAAACCTAGATATAAAAAAGCAAATACTCAAAACCCAAAGCTCAAATACTTACAGAAAATCCCTTTTTCTTACTCCATCCGTCCCACTATTAAGTGACCTAGTTTAAGTTTGCACAATTTTTAATGCAAGCAAGGAAAATAGTACTTTTAATCATTTTTTACAATTATACCCTTAAGGATAATAACTAATGAAATTTAGAAATGATTTATCTCTCAAACTACTCCACGGATGTTCGCAAACTTCATACCATTGGAAAGCATTTTAAAACACCTACGTAACGAATATAAACATGCCTATCAAATTATGCATATTTCTTATATTTTTTATAATTAATTAAAAGGATAATTTTAGAAATATCTTCTTGTTTAGTGATATATGTCACTTATTAATGAGACAAAATCTAAAATCAAATAGGTCATTTAATAGTGGGACGGAGATAGTATATTTATGCACTTGAATTTCTGAGTTATGTCTGGATCTGTACTTGATGAAGAAAGAACTCTGACATCAACATTTCTTCAGGGAAAGAAAAGTAGGGAATGATGATATTGATTTTGAGACGGCAGTGCTGCAGTACATGTCGACCATTCAACAGAGGCTGAAGCTGGCTGGTGAATTACTTTTCTGTACTCAATTTATGAAAATCTCATTTCCGATTCCGCTGATACCGAATTGAATAACATCCAAAATCAACCATTTTTTCTTCCAGGGTATATGAGACACAAAACCCGTATCTCATTTATAACCCATTGGTGATGATGATGTTGGTACCAAAGGTAATAGTGGTGGTGTCGCTGATGAAGAAGGTGTAGCAGGCAATATCAGTGCGCCGCCGTAACTAGTAGAGGGCTGTGTTGAGGTGGTTTTCACGAGGTGATTTTACTGAACCCTAACGCCGTTATAAGGGAACTTAAATGGGCCCATGAGACGAGGCACGGGATCACCTCCACTAGGGCTCGAGGCAGAGTGTCAACACGTGCTCTTTGACTCAAAACATGCGCTATTGACCCAGAAATGCACTATGGCTCATAAACAACTTCCAAGTTAACATGGGAGATAGCAAGGCTGCTAATTGGGGTACCATTTTGTTTGGGGTGTACTAACCTAAAGGCAAATGTTTTTTTGTCCTATATGCATATCTATACACCCCCAAGCAAAATGGTACCCTCATTAGCAGTCTCGGGAGATAGACTTGTTCATAAGATGCACAATAGAAAATATATTTCGGGGTATAGATACGTGGGTGATATGCTCGGGTCATGCAATGGTTTGGTTTGTTTCCAAAAGCGACGTTTGTAGCACGGAGAACCTTTCTTAATTTGCAATCCCGTTACCGGAGAAGTTGTTTATGTTCCCAAGCCTAATAATTTTATAGCAAGAGATTGGCGTCCGACTAAAATAAGTGGGTTTGGTAATTATCATTCAGAAAATGAGTACAAAATTGTTACTACGTACTCCCTAGACCCAAGGTCTCATGTCCAGGATGTCCTAGTTTATACTATCAGTGGTGGTGGGTAGAGAAACACATGATCCTTCCATTTTTCTGAATCGAATTCACCAATAGGTATCTACGCAAATGGAGCTCTTCATTGGATGTTATACCATACTAATATTAACAAGCAACACAAAGATTATACGATCATGGCCTACGATTTGTAAGATGAGAAGATCGAGTTTATCAATTTGTCACATTTTGATGGTTTAAGATACGATAATTTCCCGAAGTTTGTGGGAGGGAGTAATTTATATTTGGTGAGCACAACACTCAATGGTCAACCTTATTGTAGTTGCAGAAAATTCCACAGACTACACCCACGTAATATTATAAAACAAATTTAAGACATGAAAGAAAAATCTCTAAGTTATTTTATTAAGAATATGAACAAACACAAATATGATATGAGAAAACCCTAACTTGGAGAATAAACTACTTTCTCTCTCTTAAATTCTTCACAAAAGCTTTCTGAAAAAAAGTCTTTCCCTAGTACAAATGCTTCTAGTCCCTTTTATATGGATTACATAGTGGATGACTGCTAATAAAGCCCCTTATTTTGGATCTGGGAGGGATATATTATCGCCCTGTCTTCAAATCATCGCGTTGACCCTCACATGTTTGTTGTGATTCTAGTGACGTCATCACTTGCATTAGGAGTGACGTAGTGGACTTGTTAGCTTCGCCTTCGATTAGTTGTCGCCAAATGATTATCTCGCGTTCCTATTGGTTGAACGATATTTTGTATCCACATTTTGCCTATCATCGCATTGATCTTATCCGAAGGAAAGAGTACTGATAAGAGGAGTCTTAATCTATCGCGTCAACCATGTATTTTCGTATTCTCCTGATCTAACGACATTACTCCATGTTTTCCGCATGGACATATACACATGTTGAATCCTTTCTCTTCAACCGACACGTCCTCTACTTATTTCTTCTTTTGACCGGTTACCTCTTTTGGCGGTTTTCTTACCTTAATAACTGTGAAAGAGAGAGATCACTTTTTTATCTTCTTATTCTTTTCTTCTTTGCAAATTTTCTTCGTCGTTCCAAAATTCTTCTCAACGTTAACCTTTGTTCTTATTCTATGGATCTACCTTCCGGGTTAGTAGTTTTTGTGTTTACCGTTGTTATATTGTTTGAATTTCTGTTTTTCTTAAAAAAAATGTTGTCCTTATTTTTGATTTAAAGATTATATTAAAAGATAAAAATTACATACTAGGCAAGCGAGCGACAAGCTGTGCCGCTAGCCCTTTTTGAATAGCAAAACCTATCCTATTAAAAATAAAATCTCGTGAGCCAGGGGTCATTACATTGCTGCGCATGACTTTCTCGGACCCTCTTGAGTAGTCCAACTGCTTCTGGAGCCAAATAGCCAAAAGTATCAAAAGCAAATGGGACGAAAGCATGCCCATTGTCAACACATGCTTTCTTATGCTTCGATATCTTACCTGAGGTAGCCTTTAGCGCTGCTCGCCCGACTGTAAAGGTGCCATGTCCAATTCCTACCAAAGGAGATACCCCGGTGAGGTCAACACATGTGTGTTTCCCATTATCCCATCCAAAAATAAGAACATCAGCTGGTCTTAGTGTCGATCTCCCTTCAAGTGGGTCTGTCAGGAAATGCACAGTGCTTCTTTCTTTGCCGAAATGCCGGACCTCCACAAGACATCATACAAAATATCCCTCACATGATCATGTCTATATTTATAACCAGGGTCTACTTTACAATGAACTGCATGTTCACCATATGAATCCAAGCAACCTGTGATGCAAGCGGGCGGCGAGAGTCAGAGGGATAAAGAGGGATCATTAACTTTGTATTTGAGGATAGACCGGTACTCCAAAGGAGACATCTTTTGCCCTAGCCCCTCAATCGGAATAGCCGAGAAGAAAATCTTGGGCATGTCTTTGCTTTGCAAACAACCAAAAACCGCTTTTTGTCTCTCCGTTAGCATGTAAACTCTATCAATGTCCTTAACCACTTTACCAAAAAGAGCACTCGCCAGGATGCTTTGTGCTTTAGGGGGGGCGTTGTCTTTATTGGTGAAGTTGTTAAGATCAAAATCGGGAAGAGTCACTTGTAACGTTTCCAAAGCCTTATTAAAATTATCATCCATACCGTCCACACCACTACTCCTCAATATGTGATCCTGTAATCCCCAAGATTGCACACGTGAAGCCACAAAAACATACTCAGATGCCTCCCTAGCAGTATAAAGTCCAAGACCTCCATATCTGATAGGTAGAGTAGATAGTCTCCACTGAAGCTCTCTAAAGAACGGTCCCCCGCACACCATGATGCTTTCCACCACTTCTCGCAAGCCTCTATCAAATATATATACCGCCTCCATAATATAGTCTGGGTGACAAATACGAAGGCCAAAAAGAAGATTGGAGATACCCATACACGTTCGTAAAAGCAGCAATTCACTTTGAGGATCATGGAGCTTGGATAAAATCTGCATCAAATCCACTGCTTTTTCAGCCCTCTTAATGGCAAGGCCCTTCACAAAACCATCGTCGAGGCTAAGCGCACCACCTAATAGTTTGACTCCCTTATCTGGTCTTGAGATTTCGACAGGAAACATCCCATCACTTATCCTTCGTCCATCACAAGAGGGCCAAAATATTTCAGTTTTCTTAATATTCAGTATAAGCCCCAGCTCATGCCCTTCTGTTTTGATAATAGTGAGTGCTTTTGCCACTTCTTCGGTGTCGCCAATAACAGTGCCATCATCAAGATACCAGGCATGTAGGGATAATATGCAGTGCTCATTTATCTTAGCTATAAGGCGATGAAGTACAGAGCAAATAACAAAGGCCCTAAAGGGTCACCTTGTTGTACTCCTGTGGATGAGTAGATAAAGGATTCCCCCACATAGAGCCGTGCAGGTTGACCATACAAGTATTCTACCCAAGGCGATATAGATGGACAAAGCTTACGTACCTCAGAAAGCATAGCCGTTCGGTCAACTAGGTTAAAAGCATTGGTAAAGTCAACCATTAGCATAGAGAGGCTAGCGTCTACATGATGTTTCTTGACAAACCTATTCACAGCATGTAGGATTGCCTCAGCACCACCTGAAACACCTACACCAAACTGGAAATCCTGTAGATACGCTTCCATGTCCTTACCAACCCCTTTCATCGCCGCTTTGGACACCAGTCGACGCCAAATTGTCCCAACAGCAATGGGACGCTGCCATGTTTTTCTTTACTTTTCTTTTGATTTGAAGTGTTCACCTGTTGCAGTTCTTCATTTTTCTGTTGTGGTTACTCATATTCCCATACTTTTTGTTCCCAGCAATTCATTAAACGTATCCCTCAACAAGAAACCCTCTTCTTCTACCCAAGAGGTTCAAGATAAACGGATGCTCGTTGTTAGGGTTTCTTCAAAATCTTCTTCTTCCCCTGTTTTATCTGATATGAAATAAGGCGTCCCCCAAAATAGGAAGACTTCGAAAAACAAAGATGTAAGAAATACTTTTTAAATTTTTTTCCTTTAGCGAAACAATAGTTTGCCTATGTTTCTTATCTTTTTTGTTGTTTGAAGGATGGCGAATACGATAGTAATTGCGAAAAGCGAAGAGTTAAGAAACCTCGTCATAGTGTTAAAGTTGATTCGTCCGTTGACATGCCTGAAGTCTCTTTTACTTTTGGCGAAGATTCGATTCCCTCAGGCGTCAACTTCCCCTCATGTCACTCCCATTGTTCCACCCACCGAAGTTCTTGCTTTTGCTCATCTGAAAGTAGGTAACTCTAATGCAAATATAATTGTTCATTCTGGCTCACTGGAGCTTCAAGTAATTTTTTCTTCAAAGGATGTTGTTGCCTCTCCATCTTATTTTGTTACAGGCATACAACCTACTCGAGTGGTTAATGAAACTCCTTTCATCAGTGTTTTAGAGGATACTAGCTTTGGTTCCGAGTCGATGTTGAAGATTTGCACTATTGCTGGTTCGTCTAGCGGTGATCCGCATTTATATGGCCTTTGTGGTATTCTTGCAAAGTTTCTGGATGATTCTCCGCCTGATGAATTTGCTAGGCGCGAGATATTTTCCAATCTAGACCCAAGCGCATTCATATCGCCCTTGATCGTTTGGTATGTTTTTTCTCACTTTTTTTGTTGTACCTGTTAGAAAAAAATCAATGTTTTGTTTTAATCAAAATAAAAAAAAAATGCATGGACCATGTTTTGATCCCAAGACCTATTGCTCCCTAGATGTTTTTTCATGTGAATGAATAAAACATTAGTCCCATATAGACTAAAACACTAAGAGTTTTAGACTTAAATAGCATTGGTTTAGCCTTAAGGGTATGGCCCTTTGGGTCTTTAGACCTTTGTGTATGGGGAAAGCCCTAGACTATGTCAAGGTTGCCTAAACCTTATTGCATTTCTTATTTCCTTTCCCGTTCGCGCGGTGCTTCGCACAGAAGCACGCACGCTCGCTCGGCTTGGCGCGGGCGAGGGCGCGGGCGAGGGCGTGGGCGTGGGCGTGGGCGTGGGCGTGGGCGTGGGCGTGGGTGTGGGTGTGGGTGTGTCCGACCCATCCTTTCTTTTTGCTGAAATTTACCACACGCTTCTCCCACACATGTAAAGAATTTTATTCTTTGCCTTCTCGGTTTTGGATATCCGACAGCCACTAGAAGCATCTTTAGTCACACACGGTTAATTCTCACGCGTGAATTCTCTTAACTGTTTTCATCGTAAAGAATCTTTAATCTCACGCGTGTGGACACATCTCACGCGTGTGGACACCTGTGCACAGAGATTTCTCTCGAGAAGAATCTTACCCGACAGATGCGTTTTTCTTTTGTTATTTTAACGGATGTTTTTTGCTTTTACTCGTCCGACAAATTGAACGCGTGATTTACGGATCTGTGTCTCAAACGTTCTAATTCTTACCTATAAATACGAGTTAAGGCTTTCAGTTTAAAAAACATACCATTCAGAACTCTTATCTTCTGAATTTTTCCTTCTTCTCTAATTATTTTCGAAACTTAAGTTCTTATTAATATTTGTCTTAAAACTCGAAAACGTTCAGTTCTTTCTGAAAAACAAGTTGTAGTTTACGAAACATAATTTTGTATAACTACTTCTTGATTTACTGAATTTTAGTTCACAGAAATATAGTTTTACGAAACATAAAATTGTTTTTACATTACTCAGAAACAATTTGTATTTTCAATTTGTTTTTTTGTTTTTACTTTTGCCGCCAAGTTCTAAGGGTTCTCTCTGTGTATGCTACACATAGAGGAGAACTAACAGTAGTTGTATCCTGGAGGTAATTTGTTAATTGCTATAGCATCTTAGAGGAGTAGCAGGCAATATTACCTTTAGCTCAGCGTATCTCATACGTGCCTCTACTAAGTTTATTGAGTTGTTTGTTACTACTATCAGTGTAATCTAAGTATTATTTCCCATTTGCATTCGATTATTGTAATTAATTCCAACAATCTAAAGGTAATATTTGCCTTATTGTAATATTGTAATACTTTAATATTCTTTGTTGTAAGAACATGGGAAAGAATATCGTAGAAAAACCACCAAAGTTCAGTGGTAAGGACTTTAAGAGATGGCAGTCTAAAATGCTATTCTTCCTAAACGACCAAAGGTTAGATGGATATGCTTTAGAAAAACCCTCGAGAAAACTTCATCGCCGTGGTAATGAAGATAAATTGGACAGGTGGAATAGGAAGAATTATTTGTGCAAGAATCATATTCTTAACTGTCTTGATGACTCCTTGTATGACTTCTATAATGCAAAAGAAGATTTTAATGCTTTTGATTTATGGGAAGCTCTAGAAGAAAAATATCATGTCTGAAGATCTTTGGAAGTAAGAAGTTCTTGATGGCTAAGTTCTTAGAATACAACATGACTGACGAAAAGCATGTGGTAGAACAGTTCGTCGAACTTCAACTCCTCATCATCGAGATTCTTGCTTTGAAGGCATGACTTTTGATGAAGCTCTACAAGTATATTTGTGATTGAAAAGCTTCCACCCTCATGGAGCGAATACAAGAGGAGGCTGCGACACAAGACTCGTGAAATCACCATGGTGGAGCTTGGCAAAAAGATCCAGGTTGAGGAGCTTATGAAAAGCAAGGACAAGAGCATGATGTTGAGCAAAAACATGTCCAACAAAGCTCATTTTTTGGACGATAAATCTGCTTCAAAGAAAACTCCTGGAGAATCCAGCAAAATGGGTAATAGACGTAACAGACGTCGAAAACCCAGAGGTAACAATTTTAAGCCTAGAGGTGGTGTCACTAAGCACACCATCAAAGGAGACTGTTTTAATTGTGGTAAACCTGGACATATGGCTAAAGATTGTAAGGCCCCTAAAAGGATCAAATATGATCCAAAACAGAAAAATAAGGCAAACATAGTAGAGGACTCTGGATATTTCACTGGCATGGTGTCTGAAGTCGACCTTGTCTCTAGTATGACTAATGTGAGAGACTGGTGGCTTGATTCTGGAGCCACCAAGCATGTCTGTTCATGGGAAATTCGAAAGTGGTGGGGAATGCTTTCTCCTCCTATGCCATAGTAGGAGATGATGAGAAACTGTTCATGGGAAACTCTTCCACCGCGAAAGTGGTGGGGAAAGGTTACAATGGTCGGATGGTGATTGAATGGAGTTCACGAGAATGAAGCTAACTTCAGGAAAAACTCTCGCATTGAATGACGTATTCTACGTCTGGTTGGTGATGAATGAGAATGGAAGTAATGACATATGCAAAAATCTTATCTCGTAAACCATCGACTAAAATGAGAAAGAAGGTGAGCTAGGAAAAGGTTTTAAAATTGTTCTTGAGTCCAATACTGTTGTGATTTCTAAGCATGGTGAATCGAAGCTGGTGTTAGATGGTAGGAAAAGGTTATGTTACCGATAACATGATTAAGCTTAGTGTATCTGATTTGAAATTGAATGTTAATGCATCTTCTTTGTTTATGTAAAATATGTGACTCCTCACATGTTTGGCATGATAGACTTGGGCATGTTAATTTCAAATCGCTAGAAAGACTTGCTAATTTAGGTTGCATACCAAAAATAAACTTTGATAAAAAACAAAGATGTGAAATCTGTGTTGAATCTAAATATGCAAGAAAACCATTTAATAAAAGTGTTGAACGTAGAACAGTTCCTTTGGAATTAATACACTCGGATTTAGGAGACTTGAAATCAACACCAACAAGAGGTGGTAGAAAATGGTATATCACTTTCATAGATGATTACTCACGATCTTATCGGAGTTCATCTTCTTAGAAGTAAAGATGAGGCCTTAGAGGCTTTCAAGTTTTATAAACTTGAAGTAGAAAACCAAAAAGGAGTTAAAATTAAAACTCTTAGGTCGGACAAGTGGCGGTGAGTATGTGATACCCATAGGTGAGTTTTGTAAACATAATGGAATCATTCATGAAACAACTGCACCATATTCACCAGAATCGAATGGTGTAGCTAAAAGGAAAAATAGAACACTCATAGATATGGTAAATGCTATGTTGACAAGTTCAAGGTTATCTTCGAACTTGTGGGGGGAAGCTATCCTCTCTGCTTGCTATATTTTGAACCGAGTTCCATTTAAAAATCGATAAAACTCCTTATGAATTGTGGAATGGTAAACAACCTTCTTATGCATACTTTAAAGTGTGGGGGTGTTTGGCCAAGGTGGCCATTCCTCTTCCCAAGAAAACTAAAATAGGACCTAAAATAGTTGATTGTGTTTTCTTAGGGTATCCTGAGCATACAATTGCATACAGGTTCATGGTCATCAGTTCTGACCATAATAACATTGGTCAGAACACCATATTGGAATCTAGAGATGCTGTGTTTTATGAACACATATTTCCTTTAAGGTCTGGACCTCGGAAAAGGGTCCATGATGACCTCCCGGATGTTCCATCGACTAGTCAAACTCCAACTTTGGAGTATGAGACTGAACCAAGAAGAAGTAAGAGGGTTAGAACTGAAACAAGTTTTGGCCCAGATTTTTTGACTCTTACGGTAGAGTCGGAACCCCAAACCTACAAGGAAGCTATGACTTCTCCAGAAGATCCTTTCTGGGAAGAAGCTTCATTAAATGAATGGGAGTCCATTCAACAAAACGAAACTTGGGAGCTTGTAGACTTTCCTCCTGGAAGTAAATCCATAGGTTGCAAATGGGTGTTCAAAAGGAAACTTAGAACAGATGGAACTATAGATAAATATAAAGCTAGGTTGGTAGCTAAAGGCTATAGACAACAGGAAGGATTAGATTTCTTCGATACTTATTCACCAGTCTCTAGAATCACCTCGATTAGGATGTTGATTGCTATAGCTTCAATTTATGATTTGCATATACATCAGATGGATGTTAAAACTGCATTTTTATATGGTGATTTGAATGAAGAAATTTATATGGACCAACCTGAAGGCTTTATTGTAAAAGGTTGTGAAAACAAAGTTTGCAAGTTGAACAAATCTCTCAGACGTTTTAAAACAAGCACCTAAACAGTGGCATGAAAAATTTGATCATGTTATGATAACTAATGGCTTCAAGGTTAATGAATCTGATAAATGTGTTTACATTAAATCTGTTAATGATTCACATGTTATTGTATGCCTATATGTTGATGATATGCTCATATTAGGCAGTAATCTTGATATTATTAATACCATTAAAAGCATGCTTAGAGATAATTTTGACATGAAAGACTTAGGCCCTACTAATGTAATCTTAGGGATGAAAATCAGTAAGATGTCTGATGGATATAGTCTTAGTCAATCTCATTATCTTTGAAACCGTACTAAAGAGATTTAATTATGAAAATGCTAAACCTGCATCTACTCCTTTTGATCCCACTTGTAAATTGAAAAAGAACAAGGGTAAGGGTATTGATCAACTTGAGTATTCTCGCATTATTGGTAGTCTTATGTATTTGATGAACTGTACAAGACCTGATATTGCTTACTCTGTGAGTAGATTAAGCAGGTATACTTGCAACCCAGGGAAGGATCACTGGAATGCTCTCTTCAAAGTTTTACGTTACCTGAGAGGGACCTCAAACTATTGCTTAAGTTTTGGGAAGTATCCGGCTGTACTGGAAGGGTATTGTGATGCCAACTGGATATCAGACTCAGAAGAGTGCAAATCTACTAGTGGGTACATCTTCTTGCTTGGAGGTGCGTATGTCTCATGGAAGTCTACCAAACAGACATGTATAGCTAAATCCACTATGGAGTCTGAGTTTATAGCCTTGGAAAAAGCTGGAGAGGAAGCTGAATGGATGCGATGTTTCCTGGGAGGAATTCCACTCTAGCCCAAGCCTGTGTCTTCAATCGCCATCCATTGTGGATGAGAAAGCTGCACTTGGTTGCGCAAAGAACAATGTATACAATGGAAAGTCTATACATATACGTAGAAGACACAAGACGGTGAAACAACTACTCTCTACTGGTATTATCTCGATAGACTTTGTAAAATCCAAAGATAATCTTGCAGATCCTTTGACGAAAGGTTTCGAGAGAGAGGAAGTTAAATCCACATCGAAGGGGATGGGACTTAAGCTCATAGAATAAATCACCATGAAGGATACTCAAGCTTGTGATTGGATTTCCAAGATCAAGGTTCAATGAGACAACTAATTTATGGTGATATTGGTAAAGCACTATCTTTGTCCCTCCCTATGGTGTAATCATGTGATAGTGCAGCCTGCAGATTTACAGGATGATCTTTTGAGATCTTAATGGGTTCCATGGCTTTGATTAAAGCGGGGTGTGGCAGGACACTCTTTATGGACCCACCTTTGTGGATGTTGGAAGTGTGGCCGCTTCCTATGAGAATTTGAGCTGATTCTCTAGAGACATTCATTAAGTCCGGGATTTTAGCCCACGGCCAAAATGGGCACAACCGCAAGAGCTTGGCAGCTGTTTTCTTCGGTTGAGGCATCAAGTGTGGCTGTTATTTCTGAATTGCATTCATTTTTGGCGGTTCAAGACATTGCGTTCACCGTATCAACAAGCAGTTCAGGTAACCTCTCACAAAGTTAAGGTTCAATCTTTGGGACACCTTAGCCTATTTTGTTGCCTTATGTTTTATCGTGTTTTTTCGACATGTTTTATTATTCATGTGGGGGATTGTTAGAAAAAAATCAATGTTTTGTTTTAATCAAAAATAAAAATAAAAATGCATGGACCATGTTTTGATCCCAAGACCTATTGCTCCCTAAAATGTTTTTTCATGTGAATGAATAAAACATTAGTCCCATATAGACTAAAACACTAAGAGTTTTAGACTTAAATAGCATTGGTTTAGCCTTAAGGGTATGGCCCTTTGGGTCTTTAGACCTTTGTGTATGGGGAAAGCCCTAGACTATGACAAGGTTGCCTAAACCTTATTGCATTTCTTATTGCCTTTCCCGTTCGCGCGGTGCTTCGCACAGAAGCACGCACGCTCGGCTCGGCTCGGGCGTGGGCGTGGGAGTGGGTGTGGGTGTGGGTGTGGGTGTGGGTGTATCCGACCCATCCTTTCTTTTTGCTGAAATTTACCACACGCTTCTCCCACACATGTAAAGAATTTTATTCTTTGCCTTCTCGGTTTTGGATATCCGACAGCCACTAGAAGCATCTTTAGTCACACACGGTTAATTCTCACGCGTGAATTCTCTTAACTGTTTTCATCGTAAAGAATCTTTAATCTCACGCGTGTGGACACTGTGCATCTCACGCATGTGGACTTTGTGCACTGAGAGATTTTCGTCGAGAAGAATCTTACCCGACAGATGCGTTTTCATGTTATTTTAACGGATGCTTTTGCTTTTAGTCATCCGACAAATTGAACGCGTGATTTACGGATCTGTGTCTCAAACGTTCTAATTCTTACCTATAAATACGAGTTAAGGCTTTCAGTTTAAAAAACATACCATTCAGAACTCTTATCTTCCTGAATTTTTCCTTCTTCTCTAATTATTTTCGAAACTTAAGTTCTTATTAATATTTGTCTTAAAACTCGAAAACGTTCGGTTCTTTTTGAAACAAGTTGTAGTTTCAGAAACATAATTTTGTATAACTACTTCTTGATTTACAGAATTTTAGTTCACAGAAATATAGTTTAGAAACATAAAATTGTTTTTACATTACTAAAAAACAATTTGTATTTTAAATTTGTGTTTTTGTTTTTACTTTCACGCTGCCAAGTTCTAAGGGTTCTCTCTGTGTATGCTACACATAGAGGAGAACTAACAGTAGTTGTATCCTGGAGGTAATTTGTTAATTGCTATAGCATCTCAGAGGAGTAGCAGGCAATATTACCTTTAGCTCAGCGTATCTCATACGTGCGTCTACTAAGTTTATTGAGTTGTTTGTTACTACTATCAGTGTAATCTAAGTATTATTTCCCATTTGCATTCGATTATTGTAATTAATTCCAACAGTACCTGCCACCTTACCTTTTTATTATATTTTCCTATCTTGGTGTCTTAGGAATCTTGTCATCGTCTGATCCAAATTAAGGGTTTTTATGACTCCAATCGCGTTATTAAGGATCTTTATCAGCAAGTTTCCAAGCTTCAGGGTGAAGTATCCACCCTCAAAGGAGATCTTTTATACGGGACCACCTTAGCCGAAGATCTTCGCACAAAGAACAAGGATCTCAAAGGTAAGATGTTGTTCTTTTTTTTATAATATTCGCTTTAATATTATCCTCGCCTTCGATTTATAAATTGTCTGCATATATGTAAAGCCTTAAATCAGAAGTACGTCATGGAAAGATTTGATTATCAATATTCTGCTGAGGATATGTGAAAATGAGAAGGTGAGGATTCAGTTGAATCAATTAACCAATAACCATTCATATCTGTAAGATCAAATTGATAATCTAAAGACCAATATTTTTTTTCCTTTGTAATCAAGTTGATTTCCTCGGCTCTCAAGTATCCAATCTATCTGGGTTATTATATAGTTCTGATATGAGAAACCAAACCCTGTCTGATGAAAATATAACCATTGCGGAAGAATAACGCTGCTTTATAAGTGACAAGCCGATGTTTACCCGACAGTATATTAAATTACAGCAGACTTGTACTATTCAAGAGGAATCTCTTCGCACCTTGAAGAGCCTGCGCGATGAGGAGGTGAATTTTTTTTAAGTTTTGAGAATGAAAGGATTATTCAAAGTAAGATAAAGGTCAATGTAAATATGAATCATCTCCAGGAGGATCATAAGTAGCTAAAGTATTCATATGACAAGATAGCTAGTGAAGGAACATGATTCTCTTTCCCTAACCCATCATCTTATTTCTTATAAGGAAGGTAGTCACCTCAGGCTGGCTCCTTAGCTTACGCCTCTGTTCAAAGTTTTCTTGTTTTCTAGTCATTTTATCGCCTTCTATTTTAATTTATACTTTGTCGTCTTTGCAGAATCTGAATAATCGCATCAAGTTGCTATGAAGAAGTTGAAATATGAACTTTCCAAAGCCTAGAAAGAGATGGTGAAGGTTCGAAGTGAACGCGATGATTTTTCCTTGAGGCTGTCTCTAAAGAGGACACTCGAGATATACTGGCTTGGTTGGAAAGGAAATGTTCACACCTTTAAAGGGAGATGGAGATCACTTTAGGGGATACCAAGAAGAATTCCGAGCGCGATCTCTTTGTTAAATCTAAGAATTTTGCCGATCAAATTTGTCGTGCGTATTCACTTCCCCTTGTTAAAATGGAGCCTCCCGTTACTGTTTCCAGTGAAGTGCTTTCTGAGCCCGAGAGTGAGGGAGATGACGAGTACGAAGATGATGATGAAGACTCCCCTGTTTGAGAAGATCACCCTAAGGATAATGAAGATGGTGGTGCTTCTGGAGATATGAAGCTGGTGGTGCTTATGGAAATATAAATCCTGCTGGTATCGAAGATCCTTCTCAGGGAAAAGATGGGCACCAAAGTGATCTTTAGGCTTTTTTTCCTCTTCATATTTTTATTTTGATTTCCATGGATATCTAGGCACTCACAAGCTTGTGGGGTATGACTTTTATGCATTCATGTTGTTTATTTTACTTTTAGACATAAACAAAATGTTAGAGCATTGTTCGGTCGAACTTGCAAGTGTTGTGATCTCAAGTTTTTTTTGTCAAGTTTAGTTTCCAAAACTATAAGTCTTGATTTCTAGTCTACTTATAACTATATCTCGGATTAGGATATAATGTGTAGTTGAGCTTTAGACTTAACGGCGTTCATCGATTGAAGAAGAAGAACTATAAAGGGGATCTTGTGGAACTTCATCAACAAAATGTATGTGGATACTTGAACTCATCTATCACTCAGAAGTCTATTTTAATTTTATCTTCTATTGAGATAAAAGTCGTATAGCTACATAGACTTCACTTTATACACACCAGTAAATTAGATCGGTTTGATTCCCCAATTCAAATTGGGAAATGGGTTATGAATCTGTGAATACATTTGGTTGAGATCATTATAGATGATTAAGGTAGGAATTTTCAAACAAAAATTCGAATTAGAGGGGAAAAATGACGCAGAGAAGAGGTTTTCGTCGATACTGCGTAGAGAGAGAACTGGGAGGAGGTTAGGGAAGAATTGTGAAAGAAAAAAAGAAACAAAACCATGCATAATGTTATACGCTTCTGTTTTAATGAATTTACACTATTTGTTAAAGCCGAGCACTTTAAATGAGGGTTAGTTGGTAATTTAGGGGGTCTCCTACCAAAAAACCCTCTTTTCTTTATATTAGTATAAGATAAGATAAGATAAGATAAGATTTGATATTTCAAGCTGAGTTTAACTCGCTTACATATATATCGAAATATGTGTTGGTAAGCTTTCGCTTTAACCAAGTTCATCTTTATTCTTGACGAAAGTCAAAGATGAGCATGTGAAAGTCGCATGGTAACATCTTACATGATGTAGACTCAGAATGTTTCGTATTGATCTATTGATCACTTGAAAATTGCTTTGAAGCTAATAGTTTGTGTGAGACAACTATGGGTTATTTACTAGGGGCCCCAAAAATGTTAACCCCCTTTTTGCAGCCCCTGTCTTATCTTCTTCTTCGCTCTTCTTCGCCAACTTCTTTTCCTGTTAGATTTCGACTTCTTCTTCTCCTTCTTTCTTTCCCTGTTAGATTTTGAGTGATGAAGTTCCAAGTTAATTTGAGTGAATTAACTAGTGAAGCTGAGTAGATGAAAGTTGAGTTATTCTCCGTCAATTACGAAGGAGATGTTGCTGCTGCGAATCATGAAAAAATAGAAAAATGGTAAGTTAAATTAGGGTTTTCAATTTGTTGATGTGAAATTGATCCATTTCTGATGGGTTTGTTTCTTAATTGAAGTATGGATGGTTATAAAGGATTTAATTTTAGATTCTTAAGCAAATCAATCAGAAATTAGGGTTCATACCTCTGTGGTGGAATAATTGGCTCAGGAGAAGCAGGTTTATGTGATTCCACTTTTGGGTTTTCTATGAGAGTCTCGGAGAAGGATTAGGAGAAGCATTCAATCTTGGAGATATGTGTGTTGGTAGTCTTGAATATGTGGTGGTACTGAGATTGCAGAAGGAGTTGGTGGTACTGAGACACGGGTTGTGTTCGATTTAGTGAACGAAAAACAAACTGAGAATTTGATGGTCTGTGAGCAGGAAATGGGTTTGATGAATTACTAATTCGAGTGATATGAGATGGTGTTGCTTCTGGTGATGAATCTCAATTGTTGAAGAAGTGTGTTGGCAGAGTTATTCAAGCAAGCGGAAGTGAAGTTACTGCTGTTTGAGATGAAGTGAAGTTTCTTCTCCAAGCAGCTGTTATTTAGTTTTCTTTCACACTTGTAGAGAATGATACCACCAGAAGTGATTAGGGTTGGATGAACAGAAGAAGGAACTGGTTGTTCGATGGATTCAAGGCATCAATGGTACTAATGGCGGAAGTCTGGTAGTTTTTTGCAGCAGAACTGGTGGATTGATATGTACTGTATGCAGGTGGTAAAGATGGTGATGCTATGTTGTATTGCCGTGGATGTATGCAGATGGTGATGGATGCATACTGTGGTGGTACTTCCTATTTAAGGGTTTTGAGAGGAGAAAAGCTGAGTCGATTCATCTGTTTGGATGAATGGGTTTTGATTGGATTGACGTAGCTGGTTTAGGGACTCTTTCAAGGGTTAATCGGTTAAGATTTTTCCACTAATGGTTGAAGTAGTTGGTTCATATCTGTAGACGAAGCATCAACGATGGTGAAGGGGGATTTTTGGATGTATTTGAAATTGAGGTTCTTTGGTCGATTAAATTGAAGTCAGTGGTGGTGTTAACTGATTTGATTCCATTATGAAGGGGTATTGAGATTGTCTATTAAATTGCAGTTGCAGTCTCTGGTGTTGGCCGTAATGTCTGTATAGGAGGGTTGCATCAACAAGATGACATCTAGCACTCCGTGAATGGTACAAGGACTTCAATTTGCAACGGTTGTTGGTTTGTCTAGACTGCAAGTTCTCAGATACCGACGAGAATCTGAGAAGAAGATTTGAGAAACGAAAGATTTGATGTATTTTTTATCCAGGGGTGAAAAAAAACACTATCATTTTATCGGGGATCATTTTGTGAATACATAATTATTTAGGGGTGCACAAAAAATAAACCAAGTCAAATAATTAGACACATCATCATATAACTAGTCAACGCGGGTCAACGTCTGGTCTTTAGACCAAACACAAAGGCTGGACAAATGTTAGACCAAACCCAGGTTTTGGTCAAAACCTGAGTACCAAAAACCAAATAACCCGACAACTATTCCTGTCTTCTAAGAATATTTCAATGATTAAGATGGAGTTTAGAATAATTAACCATTGATTGGATATAACAAAATATGCGTACTTGTATGCTAATAGTTGCAAGTTATTCCAAGTCTGGGAACCATAGTATGCATAGATGTATGCTAACTGGTTTAACAATTGAAGTCCAGGAACTTAGTATGCATACCCGTATGCGTACCGGCGTAATAGTTCAAGTCCGGGAATTCAACTGAAGTTGGTCGTGAATAACAGTATGCGTACCCGTTCGCATACTAGTGAACCCAGACCAAGTCCGGCTACTTAGGTATGCGTATCCGTTTGCATACTTGAGTGGGTTAAGTTCTAAAATGTGTTTGTTCATGAACAAACACATTTATATAATAAGGAATGCAATCTTTTGCAAATTGTGGCTATAATGTTAATGAAGTGATTCGAGTGAATTAAAATGGATTTTGCTTCAATTGTGTCTTGTATACTTCTATAAGAATATACACAATTAAACACCTCTATAACTAGTTTCATTTGAGTCATTTGAACTAGTTGTGATTAAGATGAACAAGGTTGATACGAAAATGCTCATACGGATAACTTCGGTTAACTATTGTTGATCCAACTAGGTGTACACGTTTAGGTATGGTTACTCATATCTAAATGAAGAAACATTTCATTTGTGTGTAACAAGCTAAAATCGATCTAACGGTTAAAATATATTAGCTTGAATCTAATCAGGTTTTCATCTAATGGTGAATATTGAATGCTTTGTTACCAAGGTAGCACTGATTTCATACCCTGATTTGAAGACTATATAAGGGAGAACTCTAGCAACTCGGAAACCTAATCCCCACACCTCCTATGTGATACTAGTTGCGACTAGAGTCGATTCTCCTTTAACCTAGGTTTTTCTAAAACCATTATAGGTTAACAACTTGAAGACTTCATTGAGATTCTGAATTCATACCGAACTATTTTCTCTGTAGTTGCGTGTTCTGATCTTACTTTGTTCAACCGTATTGAGTAATATCTTCTCTAAGATTTTCTCAAGATTCAATCTGCTATAGGTAAGATAATAAGTAATCACAAACATCTTCGTCTCATCGTTTGTGATTCCACAATATCTAGTTCCTCTTCCAAACGGTTAAGATCATTGTGAGGTGACTGATATTACTAGGCTGTTCTTCGGGGAATATAAGTCTGGTGTATCAATTGGTTCATGTTCACCTTGATTTATCAAAAGACGGAACAAAAACTAGTAGGTACTTCTGTGGGAGACAAATTTATTAATTCAATAGAGTTTTCTATGTGAGACAGGATTGTTTATTATCAAGTCTTCGACGTAGCAACTCTTAGTTGTGGTGTGAGATCAGTTAAGGGAATCAAGTGCGTAGAGTCCTGCAGGGATTCAGAGGCGTATGGAACGCGACTATACCTTAATCAGTGTGAGATTGGTTAGGGATCAAGTACATTCTAATCCGAAGTTAACTGGTAGTAGGCAAGAGTCTGTAGAGGCTTAATACATTGTGGTGTTCAAATATGGACTAGGTCCCGAGGTTTTTCTGCATTTGCAGTTTCCTCGTTAACAAAATTTCTGGTGTCTCTGTTATTTCTTTTCCACATTATATTTGTTTATATTATTGAAATATCACATGTTGTGCATAGTTCAATTAATTATCTAGATAATCCAACCTTCGCTTGTTGATATAAATTGATTGACACTTGAACATTGGTCTTTGGTACTATTCAAGTTTTTTCTCATAATAATCAGGCTCTCGCATTTCAATCTATTTGATTTGCTGATTACATTGATAATCCGAGATATAACTCTTGGATGCATTTTTCTTGATTGAATCTTAATGTCTAGTTGATTCTCTTGGAAGTATATTAAAGTTAGTCCATTCATATTGCCTAAACAAAATATTGGGTGTGGTTGTTAGACCCCCGCTTTTTCAATTGGTATCAGAGCTGGAAAACACGTTCAAGACCTCAAAATTATGTGTTTGTAGCAATTTGACTCTATGGAAAAAAAATTCTATCTCTATAAACGTACCACCAGTCTTCGATGACTCGAATTATCTACGGTGAAAAATTTATATGCATTCCTTTCTTCAAGCTCGTGATTTCAATCATGGGTTCATGTAGTTAATGGCTATGATCCTCCGGTTTTTGCAGAAGGCGATGTAACTGTTCCGAAGGATATTGGTGCTTATGATCCTATCGAGATTCTTGCTGAAAAGAAAAATTATGATGGATTAAATGCTATCCACTAAACCAAATCAACTGTTTTGAGACACTTATTTGCGTTGTTATGAATTTAAAAGACACATATAAGTGTCTCAAATCTTGCGTCCGGAATGCTTTGAGATTCCTAAAGAGACACTTATAAGTGTCTCTTAATTAATTAAAGAGATGCATTTTAAACGTCTCTTAAATTTTTTAGAAACACTTTTTTATTGTGACACATAAATTAATTAAGAGACGTTTATTCGTGTAGCCGTAGTTTCAAAGGAAACAGATAAATATCTGTCTCAAAATATTTTGCCACATATAGATTTTTTGTTTAATATACTTATATGCATCTCAAAATTAAATAAACTTTTAATAAATTTTTTTTTATTCAATTTGGAATTCCCAAAATCAAAATTTCCTGCACTTGCACATTTGATTTTCTGCACCTGGATACATGCATCTAGCCAGCCATTCCATTTTCCGAAGCACAATTCATACATTATCAATCTCACATCATTTACATATGTAAGATACTCAAAATTATACAAAAAATGGCTACTTCTATAACTGAAAGTCTCTCACTACAATGTTGGATCAAAGTTGAGCATATTTTGGTATTGAATAACATCTTACTTCCTCTTCTAAACTATCTAAAACCGTAACTTATAACTGTCCTGCGCCAAGAATTTACCGTGATCCAACTTCTCACCTAATTACTTCTTTTGCGACAGACCCAATAAGAACTTCATTCACATGTCATATGAGTACACACCAAACACACAACAAAGTTCAAAACCAGAACCAACAACAATAACAATAAAAACACAGATTGAAACATTACCAATTTTGCAACTCTATGAACCAAAATATATCAATAGCATTATAGTATTTCAACTTACACATGATTGTGAGTTCAACAAAGGAAAACTGAGATTCTTCTTCCTCGAGACTGAAAAAAAAAACATCATTTATTAATTTTATTAATAGATGAGAAACGAAAGTAATAACACTCAAAACAGCTCGAACAACGACTACCTGTCCAAGCATGGGATCCTAAGAGCCATTCCAAGAACTTAAGCTTCTTATAGTATCCAGTCCTACAGTCACCCAACATATTAATTAAAACTTAACCATGACCATCTCATTGAGAGCCATCCATCCTGAAAGACATCATATGAATGAATACTAGGATAAAACAAGGACAAATTATTTTGATACAATTATACCTAACAGATAAGGACGACACTAGAACATAATATTTTGACTTTATTTCTGTATCAAATGTAAAAAGTAATTCTTTTGGAAATCTATTTATGGTTGCTTTATTGCATTCAAGAGCAACCAAATTATCCCTGCCACACCATTTCAATGATAAAATGATAAGCATTTCATTCACAAATCATCTGCATAATATACCAAACACGGAACAAATTTCGAAACCAAAGCCAACAAAAACAATTAAAACAAGGATTGTAACATTAGCAGTTTGGTAACTCTATGAACCAAAACATATCAACATCATTTTATTTTTCAACTTACACATAATGATTCTGAATTCAACAAACGGACACTGAGCTTCCACTTTCTCAAGACTAAAAAAGAATCATTTCTTAATAATGAGAAACAAAAGTAATAACAACACTCAAAACAGCTCTAACAGTGACTGCCTGTCCAACCATGGAATTTGAAGAGCCATTCCTAGAATTTCAAAAGTAATAAAAACTAGAAGCTCTAGAAAGTAATAAAACTAACATAAATTTCACAATACAAGCTCTTAAACTTGGCATATATTGGGGAATTTTTTAACATGAGCATTACAAACTCTACAAAGGATGCATAGTTATGCAAGTACAAATACATCTTAGATACCTGGTTAATATGTCACCTTGTTGTGACAGGAAGAGGGAACTCGATGTCCCAACCTATTTGTCCAGGATTTAGCAAAGCAGGATCAAGACTTTCAATTCTGTTTGTTGTAGGAATGACTTTGATATCTCATCGGGAATCAAAAACATCCAACTGGTTTAGAAGTTCTAATATGGTCCTCCGAATCTCAGGTTCACCTCCTGAATGCACGCACATTGTACCTAGCAGAACATGGTTAACAATTAAGAAACATGTAACAAAAATATTCACACCCAAAAGTATTGCAGACACAAGAACATGATAGAATTGGACCTGAAATCTACCACTTGTGAGCAGCTTTCCTTCATGACCACCAACCAGCTGAAGCTAAAAAACACACAAAGCTAAGTAACTATCATCATTTATTAAATCAGTTAACTTAGCATAAGAAGCCTTTGGAATCTCAAGTCATTGGTAAGGATTACTTTTAGATGACATGCACAGAGTAAAAAATGTGGGTACCATCTCTTCATGGAAGAAACGAGGGAGAACTTCAGGAGGATAACTGCTTTTGCTCACCTCCATGATTTACACCTTTGAAAATCGACTTGTCCTGCGAATCAAATATAATGAAAAAATTATCAAATGCAAGTGAACTGTTATTGACAGTTTTATTTCAATATACTACCTCCCAATACAGCTTAGAGAGCATCTCAGGAGGGAAGCATTTCGCGGCTGCTTTCAAACTTTCGAACGGATACCATACCTTATCATCTTATATTCGCAAGCATCCTAACTGTAACTAAGCTCGAGTTAAGGTTCTGGTTCTGGTACCATAGATTAAAAGACTAGAAAAATACTCATCTTCTTCCTTCCCGTGACTCTCATCATTAGTTCAACTTCTCTGCATCCTACAAACACGGACCAATCATCTCATATTACAAATTAAGGAAACATACAGAAAAGCTTAAGTACATTCAAAAAGAAAAAAAAAATGATGCTTATATGCAAGTGTACATAACTGATTAAGTACATGAACAGACCATTCATTTCACAAATTACATATTTATATCCAGAACTTGAATATAACCCATTCAAACCTCAATACCGTACTTTCCCTAGAATTCGAAAGACGAGCCCCATCATCATGTGAGTGGAATATAATAACTAGCACTGACCATTGTGAATGGCCTGATGTAGAGTAAGATTATTACTCCATCCATGGTCTGCTGATCATATAGAACAACCTAAAAGTAAGTAACACAACAGACATAAAGCTAGAATGGTGACAAAATAAGTGATATTATGCAAGGCTAATAAACATTAATGACTCATGATGTCTGTTAATTTATCTACATAACCCACATAATCATACCAAAAAATGAGTAAGAAGGCAACAGAACATAAACGACTAAAAAACAAAGAATGCAAGCCATAAACACACACAATCATGTCCATAAAACGACAATAAGGAAACAATAAGTGAATGACTAAGAAACGATCAATGCATGGAATAAATACAAAGCTTATTCCACTTTTTTAACTCACAAACAACAAATTAGAGTATCAGACTCAAAATCTTCACTGCTTGCATCAAAATCAGATACTAAAACACTTTAGAGACAAGAATACATGTTAAAGATTGAACACATGTATCATACTTGTAACCCTTATTCTTTATATTAAAGATCGAACATGTTATAGTAAAGGAAAACTCACATATCCACAATGAGAAATCAAATACATACCCCTCAAATGGGAATCAGTTCATACAAACAAAAATCAAACTCACAGAACTTGCAAAATATAGGGAAAAAAACAAGCAAATAGGGTTAGATCTTATACCTGAATCTTCTTAAATTTTCACTTGAATCTTCTTCTGCGAGTTTCATACACAAAAATAAGAAATCAAATTTATAGGGTTTACAAATCAGAGATAATTTTGCTTCGGAGCCAGTATCCTTCTTCCTAGCCGAGGTATCTAGTATAGGTATAGACGCTACTTCGGAGTTTAGGATTATGAAGAGAAAATGGGATATTGAGAAGGATCTAGTGGAAAATCTTCGTCAACGAATGGAAAACAAAGACGACAAAATAGACCGTCAAACTGAGGAAATTGCAAGACTTGAGGACGAGTTAGAACGACGTCGCCGGTTTGATTATGATCCTGCCGAGATGGACAATTTACGGGCTCACTTGGGATCTTCTCAGCGCCTTGCTGCTGAAAAAGCTTCTTTAGCCACAAGTTTGGAGCAAAGGGTAGACGATCTGCAATTGCAGAATCGAGACCTTCACGAGGACCGCCGGCGAATATTGAGAGACAAAGATGTGGTGGAGCGATCTAATAGCGATTTACTGGGCCGAGTGAGTGAATTTGATAAAGTTATGGGCGATTTAGAGTGGAGTAGATCGCATCTTGCAGTGCTCCAAGCGTTACGTAATCGGTTAATGGACGATTGGACCGAGCATAAGAAGTATTTCCCCAGTAACGAGTTCAATGAGCAAAACTATAACGAATTAACCCTGAAGTTGTCCAAGGCCGAGGATGAGTTGGCCAAGTCGGTAGAGTCGCTTTAGTCGGTGTTACCCGCCCTGTCAGGTCTCTTAGACGATGTGTTGAGGCCATTCTTTTAGATCTAGATTGCGCTTTATTATTTCAAAAATGTACCCGATGAATAATATTCTATCTTTGTAATTTTGTAGCCGAGGAAAAACGCTCTCGGGAGCTATATCTAGAGGTTCGCCGATTGAAACAAGCCGAGGTCGATTTGAGCTCCAAGTTGGCTGAAGCTGAGGAAAACGCTTCCCAGATTACCCAACAACTCGAGGATGAACGCGTCGCTCATGTGGAGGAGTTAGACCAAAAGGTTCAGGCGGGCATTATGGACTGGGTGGAGAAGAAGAGGCTCGAGGTCGCGCAGAGGAAGGCCGGCGCGGCTCCTCCCAAGGCTTAAACTTTCTTTTTGTGGTGCTGCATCACTATGTTGCCCCTTTCATCGGGTTGTAAATCGTTCTGAACACTTCTCCCATTTTTAATTTCCGCTACCTTGCTTGCTTGTTTTAATGGGGGTGCTGCGTCATCGATGTTGTTTTTATTTTCGTTAGACGCTTTGCTTTGCTTGGTCACATGACGCTTTCCGTATTTCCTTAATAGTCGCATGACGCAATCGAGTTTTCCTTTGTTTCATATGTTATTCCTGCAATCATTGTTCAAGTAAGTCAGTATTCTAACCATTTCTGTCGAACACACCCAACAAGGAGGGTCATCGGGCCCTATGCCATGTCCTGATTTGGGTATCTCATCACTATCTCTTTGGATTCAGTGGAAGGGTACCAGTCATCCTAGTTATAGGCCCGAAAATCCCGAGTGGTTATCGACCAACCGATCTCGGGCAAGTGGACACGCCCACTTGCAATGGTGGTGACCTTTTAGATGTAATTAGGCCACCTAGCTGAGTAGACCTCGCGTCTAAACAACCTTTGGAACTGGTTTCCAACCACCAGAACCCTTAGGCTACCTCGGCACTTGCACACTGCCGCTGCCCCGAGTTCAAATATCCAGGCGACTGTAAGGCACCTCGGCACTTCCACACTGGCGTTGCCCCGAGTACGAATGCCCATTCGAGTGTAAGTCACCTCGGCACTTCCACACTGGATTTTCCCCGAGTACGAATGACCATTCGAGTGTAAGTCACCTCAGCACTTCCTCACTGGCATTGCCCCGAGTACTAATGACCATTAGTCGCTTATGCCCTATACCATACCCCTCACGGTTTCACAAGGATAGAAGACACGTTTTCTTACCGTTTTTCCGCATCGCCCATCAAGGATGGTAGAGTTTCAGGAATCAGATGTTCCATGGTTTGAGCTCTCTTGTTTCGTCGAGTCGCAGTAGTCGATACGATCCCTCGCCCTCCTTAGATTCGATTATATATGGCCCACCCCACTTTGGTGCTAGTTTCCCGCCTTTTTTATCGCGTTCCCATTCAGCTAGAAATTTCAATACCTGCTGCCCGGGATTAAATTCTCTTGGTCGAACGCGCTTGTTGTATTCCCGTTGTAACCTCCTTTGATAATTTTCCATTTTTTGTAACGCCATTTCTCTTGTTTCTTCCAAGTCGTCGAGTTTAGCCAAGATCAGATCGGATGACACGTTTCTCCTCCACGCTTCGGTTCTCGTGGTAGGTATCATTCCTTCCGTTGGTAAAATCGCTTCGGCTCCGTAAGTGAGCATAAAAGGAGAGAATCTCGTTGCTTCCCTTCGTGTTGTTCTGTATGCCCACAAAACATTATATAATTCTTCACACCAGTTACCATATTCCCCATCTAGATTATTTTTCATGTTATCGGCGATGGTTTTGTTTGTGATCTCGGCCTGCCCATTACACTGGGGGTAAATCGGGGTTTCTTTCCTCTTGTGGATGTTGTAAGTGTTGAATAAAAGATCAATATTCTCGCCTTGCAGTTGCTTTCCATTATCAGAGACGATTGCAGCCAGGACCCCGAATCGACAAATGATATGTTCCCAAATAAATTTAAAAACGTCTTTGTCCTGAATGTGCCTTAGTGGTGACGCCTCTACCCACTTGGTAAAATAATTAGTGGCCACGATCAAATACTTCCTTTTCCCTGTTCCTACATGTAATGGCCCGACAATGTCCACACCCCATTTAGCGAAGGGCCATGGACTTATGATTGAGTTTAACGGCACGCCGGGGGCATGGATTTTCTTCCCAAAATGCTGACATTCTTCACAAGCCCTCGCCATTTGCTTTGCGTCCTCATTCATATACATCCAAAAGTAGCCCATTGTTTTTTCCTTAACCGACAAACTTCTTCCCGAGCTATGATTTCCGGCCGCCCCATAGTGTAGCTCGTGTAGGATTATATGGCCCTCTTCCCTGCTTAAACATCGTAGGAGTGGTCCTAGGTAAGATTTCCGATATAAGATCCCTTCCCTTAACTCGTAGGCGCCCGATTTGCTTTTGATCTTGTTCATCTCGGGCCAACTCTTAGGCAACTCACCCATCTCTAAGTATTGATGTATTGGCTTTCTCCAATCGCCTTCTTTGTATCTCTCGGCTGTGATAACGTCCACCTCGATCCGTACCTCTGGTGTTTCAGGGTTAGACGGGTTAAGAAGCCTCATAACGCGTATTCCTTCGATGCTCGGGTCTACAAGTTGTGAGGCGATGTATGATAGAGCGTCCGAGTGTCTGTTATCCTTTCGGCAAATGTGGCGGAATTTAATATCTGGGATTTTCTTGATGTAAAATTGGGCGAGCTCCCAATATTTTTGCAGTACCGGATTGTGTGTAGCGTATTGGCCCGTAATTTTCCGGATCACTAGTTGTGAGTCACTAGTCAGTCGAACCTCATGTAGCCCCATTTCCACAATTATCCGTAAGGCATGGATCACCGCCTCATATTCGGTGACGTTGTTCGTCTCCTTGAATTCTAACCAGAAAGAATGCACGATCTTCCTCCCCTTTGGCGTGGTAAACACCAACCCGAGGCCCGATCCGTCTTTGTTTGATGCCCCATCGACGAATACTTCCCATCGTGTTGCGCTACTGGCGGCTAGTAGGTCCGATGGCTCCTCTTGTTCTTCGACCATTCCCGGTATATCTTCTACCTCGTCCTCATCACTGAGGGGGAAGTCTGCCAAGAAATCGGCCACTACTTGTCCTTTGATCGCGGTTCTTTCCTCGTATATTACGTCATATTGTTTGATTATGGATCCCCACTTGGAGATTCTCCCCGATCGCCCAGCGCTATCAAGTCCGCTTCGATAGGAGATTTGGTGAGCACCCGTATTCGATGAGCTTGAAAATATGTTCGTAGTTTAGAGGCAGCAAATGCTAACGCGAGCACCATCTGCTCTATTCTGGTGTAGTTCTTCTCGGCCGGACTTAAAGTTTTGCTGGCGAAGTATACCGGATTTTCCACGCCCATCTCTGTTTTTACCAATACCGCACTAATGACATAGGGTGTCGCGCCTAAGTATAGAGTGAGAATTTCCGATGGCTCAGGCCTTTGAAGAACCGGGAGGCTAGATAAATGTAGCTTGATATTTTGAAAAGCTTATTCGCTTACGTCCGTCCATTGGAATTTTTCACCTTTCTTCAAGATGTCGTAAAAGGCCTTGCATTTGTCCGATGACCGTGATACGAATCGCCCCAATGCGGCTATGCAACCATTTAGTTTCTGCACGTCTTTTACCGTTGCGGGGGATGGCATTTCAAGGACATCTCGTACCTTCTCGGGATCTGCTTCTATTCCCCTGGGATTGATGATGTAGCCTAGGAATTTCCCCGACGTGACCCAGAAGTCGCACTTGGAAGGATTAATCTTCATCTTGTGTTTCCTCATTGTTTGAAAGATCTCTCGAAGGTCTCGGACGTGGTTTTTTGATTTTCGACTCTTAACCAACATGTCGTCCACGTAAACTTCTATGGTATTGTGAATCTTGTATTTAAACATGACGCCTACCAATCTCTGGTACGTAGCCCCGGCATTCCTAAGTCCGAATGGCATCTTGGTGTAACAATACAATCCTCTTGGTGTGAAGAAGGAGGTGTGTTCCTGGTTCTCGGGCGCCAGTGGTATTTGGTTGTATCCCATGTATCCGTCCATTAAGGTCATCGCCTCGTATCCCACTATTGATTCTACTAATTGATCTATGCTGGGAAGGTGGAAACTGTCCTTCGGGCAAGCATTGTTCAAGTCGCTGAAATCAATACATATTCTGACCCCCCCCCTTTCTTTTTCGGTACCACGACCATGTTAGATATCCACTGTGGGTAGTGGGACTTCCTTATTATTCCGGATTCTTGTAACTTCTTCAGCTCGACCTCGACCGCCGCTTGTAACTATGGCGCGATACGCCTCATTTTTTGTCTAACCGGTTTGAACTTCGGATCAATTTTTAAGTGGTAACAGCAGATCTTCGGGTCAATACCCTCCAAATCATGTACTTCCCAAGCGAATGCATCCAGGTTCTCTTTTAATAACATCGTGAGTTTACTTGCTTGATCGTCCGATAGTAACTCCCCGATCCTCACTACCTTGGGTTCTTCTATCGTTCCCAAGTTTACTTCTTTAGTCGGCTCAACTGTCGAGAAGTTTGATTTGATTTCCCTGACTGGGGATGCTTCCTTTAATTGCTATAAAGGGTCTTGTTCTCGAGTCTCGTGTGCCAGGACCGCTTTTGAAATTACCTCCTCCAATTCTTTTGCCGCCTTCACTTCCTTTGCTTTGTTCTTTTCTTGCCTTTGTCGAGCTCGCCGTTCTTCATTTATTTCTACATCCACTCCCATGCATTGTCGTGCCGTCTGGGAGTCGCCCACAACTTCCGCTATTCCCTTGCAAGTCGGGAATCTTAACCTTTGATGGTAGGCCGATGCTCCTCCCTTAATCCCAGGAATCCAAGGGCGCCCGATAATGGCCTCATAAGGTGAAGCGACATCGACCACATAGAAAGTGGTTAGTGTGTCGAGGTAGCCTCCATCATCTGAAACTCTCAAAGTTACTTCGCCCTTTGGGATGGTTATTGTGCCGTTAAATCCGTAGATGCGATATGTTGAAGGGACGAGAATGTCGTCTGAGAGTTTCATTCTTCTGAACGTATCGTAGAAAAGCACCTCGACTGAACTTCCGCTATCCACAAGAATCCTTCTTACTCCCCACTTCTCAATCAACATCGTGATGACCAGTGGATCACTGTGTGCCTGTCCATTTGCTGGGACATCCTTAGCCGAGAAAGATATGGGCAACGTCATCCAAGGTTCCATGGGAAGGGACTTGGCTACGCTAAATATCTCTTTACCTTCACGATCCCTTTTATGGATCCTAGTGGTGATTACTGGGCCGAGGGTGTAGTTTTGCATGGCCGAATGTGAAATGGTGCTTACGAACTGACTCGCCCTATCGATGCGGACTTGATGAACTGGTGCGTCGGGTGTTTCTTCCGGCCGAGGGGGGTGTCGGACATACTGCCTCAAATATCCATCGCGGATGAGGTGCTGAACAATATCTTTCACTTCTCGACAGTTGTTGGTGGAATGGCCCCTATACTGATGGTAGTGGCAGCATTCGGGATGGTCTCGGGTTTCTTGGAACTGTACCCCCCTCGATGCTGGGTAGTTGATTTCGCTTCTCTTCTCTACTTCCTTGAACACCTCTTCCAAAGGGTCTTTTAGTGGAGTATACGATCTGGATTCCTGCTTTGGCTTCTTCTCTTTGGCCATCCATTCCCTCTTTTCGCTGCTCCTTGGGGGAGGGTCCGATCTTTTTTCTGATCGCCTGAAATGGTCGCCCATGACCATTTTAGTTTCGGTACCAACTTCAGCACTGGCTTCTTGTACTCCTTCATCTCTTGATTCGGCCTGAATTTCTTCCAGGGAGATGTAGTGTTCTTGCATTCTTCTCATCTCCTTTAAGGTTTTAGGTTTTTCGGAAAACATGGAAATCCAGATGGGGTCCGATCTCCCCAACGCGTTTTCAAACCCAAAGATGGCTTGGTCCACCGGTACCTTCCCAATTTCAGTGCACAGTTTCCTCCACCTGTCGGCCAGGGTTCTCAAGGGCTCTCTGAACATTCGGGTGAGAGTAAACAGCTTGTTCATTATTAGCCGAGGTTGAATGTTATGCATGTAGGTCTCAAGGAAGGCCTCAACTAGCGCATCATACCCGTTAATCGAACCAGGTGCGACCGAATAAAACCAATCTCGCGCCTCGCCCTCCAAACTAGCTGGAAAGAATTTGCACATAACTACCGGGTTGCTTCTCTATTGGATCAGTGACATGGTATACATCTTGAGATGCTCGATCATGTCGCCCGTTCCATCAAATCTAGAGGGGAATGAAGGTAAAGTACACTTAGGTGGGAACGGCATTTGTTCCAGTTCTGGAGAGAAAGGCGTTTTCTCGGCTTCACTCATAATCTCAGCCAACTTATTATCTTCGCTTCCGCCCAAAAGTTCTTTGATTTTTGCTTCCAACTCCCTAAGTTTGGCTTTAGTTGTCTGATCTTGTTGATCCTCCCTTCCTCGCCTTTCTTCATCGGTGGACGAGTCCTCGGGTTGTCCATATATTTGCGTGGGGGGTACCGGAGGTAATGGTGGCTGACCTGACTGATCGGGATGATTAAGGTTACTTGGCCCCATCATGGGTGGTGAGTGACCGGATCGTCCGTGATAACCCGATGTCCCTCGGCTGGACGACCCTATTGATCTGGTCCGTTGGTTCCTCAGTTGGTAGTTCTCATATTCCAAGGCTAAATTCCGCTTCTTGTCTCCTATGAATCTCCAAAATGGCCAACAACGTTGGGTCCGTACTTTCGTGACTGGAATGTCCATTGGGTTGGTGTGGCCGAGGATGTAATGGTGCAGATGTGGGTGGTGGGGGTAGTATCGGGTTGGTTATACGATCGATCGCGTGAACAGCTGTCGGTCCGATGTTACTTGCTGATGCTCGCCCCAGCTTAATCTGCCTAAGAAGCTCTTGTTCCCTCCCCAAGGCTTTCTGGTACTCGGCTTGTTGCCTCATACTTTGCGTCTGAGCTTGTGATGCAAGCGCCTCCTCATAGTCATCGGTGTCTGAAGCTGTGAGTCCATCGACTTGGTCAACTCTTCTTTGAGTCAATATAACCTGGTCCAAAGGTAGGGTGCTATCATCTCGCCCCAAATCTACTTCCTCGTCTACAACAGGCATTCCTCGCGCAGCTGCATGAGATTCCTCGGGCGGTGGTTGGCGACTGTCTTCTTGCCTCGGCCCCGTTACCCCTTCATGCATGCTGCTGCTAGTGACTGTGCGATTCCTCAACATCCTTATCGTCCCTGAAGTTCTAGCTATCGGTCACGTCACGTGATAAGCCGAGTATCGCCCGTCCCTACGTCAGCAAATATAAAAAGAACCCCTTACTTTGACCTGATTTTCTAACAAAAAAAATTTTCAGACAAAAAGGGCGAAACGTTCGACTCTACGACTACTGTCACTGTGTAGGGTCAACTTTGGTTATCGGGTGGGTTCCGTCTATCTACCCTATTTTGTTCCTATGTTGAATCTGTGGAAGAACTCACTCCCCCGTCACTATCATTCCGTACGACGTTGCTCTCTGTACTCGACTTACGTATTTAAGTTAGTTTGTCCTTTATTCTACATGCTCCAAATCATTGATATTATGCACATGATGCTTAAAATGTATGGCAAGTAACCCCTAGAATCAAATCAAACTTGTACCAACTCCACTTTCTCGAGATTTAATTGTGACCTTTCCGACGATTTATGCTATACCGCCGGCTAAAAATTCTATATGGTCGACAGTTTATTGTATGATGAAACATATAAAAATGCTAACTTTTGGTAACTCCAAGCACTCGATTTCACACCGCTGCTAGAAATAACTCGCTTAACGCTAGCAATCATACAACTATCAAGAACAAACAGTCGTCCTTTCAACAGATTATTCACGTAGCTTCTAACCCGAACTGTTAGTCGCTGGTGAGCTCGTGAAGTTTCTCTTCCGATCAAACTGTTTAAGACGCTAAGAAGACGCTGCTACTGCTCTGACTTTAAATGCTCAGTAAATGACTCAAAACAACCATTACTTCGGCCAACAAAGTTCATCATAGCTTCTACTCCAACACATTAACGTGTATTGAGGAGCTGTTGATCGTCTCTGAAGGCTTTAACGGCGAGGTATCCGGAGATCTTAGTCGGGTCCCCTTAGTCATTGCCAGAATATAGATGCATTTTACTACAAACTACATCCAAATGATAGAAACGTACTACTCTTCTCAAATGAAAGTAAACACTCAACCATGAACACAAGATAAACGTGGTTCAGTATGATTACCTACATCCACGGGGGTGAAATGATGAATCTTATTACTTCAAGGTGTTACAAAGGTGTTGATCTTAGTTGGATTTCTTTACAAGATGAACTTACTTCTCCCTCACTTCTTCCTAGTGTTTGCTCGAGTTTCTCTCTCTTGCTCTCAAAATTACAACCTAACTTTCATGAATACAAGTCCCTTTATTTATATGATAAGTTCCATACACCCAAGTTAAGGTGTTGGTCATGTTACATCAATTCAGCAGTTCTGCGGTCAGACCGACTTATGTCGCCTTACATGGCCGATGTATCTTGACTCTTCGCTTGTCTTTCGTCCGAGCCAACCTCTCCAGATGCTCTCTTGACACGATGTCGCCTGTTTCTGAATGTCTCCCGTCTTTGACCGTTGCTTTTATGGTTAGCCGATGTGTCCCCTACTTTCTTATCCGTTTGACCATAGCACCTCGTTTGTCCCGCCGCGTCTTTTCGTGTCATCTTTGTCAGAAGTCTGAATCAAGTCTTATCCGACAGCTGTAGAGCGATCACGCCCGATCCACGTGGCTCCTGAAATCTCGCGCCACTAATCTTCATTCCATGCTTCGCGTCTTTTCGTGTTTAGGTGCACCAGGCCTAGGATGTTGCCACCTGGATCTGTGTATAATTTACACCTACAGACATGTATATGTGTCTCGAACCCAAAAATCAATATGTCTCAAATTAGGACATATGGTGTAGTGATCATCCATGCCATTACCCCAGATCTTCAACACCATGTGACTATGTGCACTAAGTTTAAATAAGCCTGGGATATCTTAGAAACTGTATTCGAAGGAAATTCCTATAAGAAAGAAGCTAGGCTTCAAAACCTAAATTCTGATTAGGAAAACCTTTGTATGGATGATGAATATTCATTTGATGTGTTTAATCACAAAGTGTCTGAAATTGTTAATGCATCTTTTGCATTGGGTAAAACTATTCCTGAAAAGGACATTGTGATGAAAATTCTAAAATCTTTGCCAGCAAAATACGATTCTAAGAAGCATGCCATCATTGAAGGAAATAACCTTAGTAATTTATCCAAAAATACTCCTGTTGGAAAATTAAATTTCTTTGATCATGAGCATATATCCAAATCTTGGAAGGATATTGCTTTCAAAGCACAAAAGAATACTAAATTGCTTGACAAAAGTAAAAGTGTTGGTAACTCTATTGTTGATCCTATTGAGACCGACTCATCAGATGAAGATCTTGACAACTCAGTTTCACTGATCACAAGACAGTTTAAAGATTTTATTTTGAAGAGAAGTAAACGGTTCATTAAAGATAAACCCAGGTCATTAGTCAAACCTCATAACCGTGCTCCTCCTAAAAATAGGGACACCATTGATACTGTGATGAGAATATTCCACAGTGCTTCCAGTTTAAAGGTTTTTGTCATTTTGCTAATGAGTGTCCAAATCGTAGAAAATACACTGGGAACAAAGGTCTTGTTGTAACTCTTGATGAGATGTATGATCACTATGATTCAAATAAAGATGAAAAGTCAAATGTTGCACTCTTTGGTGAAAATATTGATTTTGATAATTGTAGCAATAAGTACATCAATCTTGATATTCTTCCTGGAGAAACTTCGTCATCTACTATGGAGGATAAAATGGATTTTTACTTGTCTACTGAAAATTCTATTTCACATGTTTCAGGTACCTCAATTTGTTTGGTAGCATGGTCGGCTATGGTGCCTGAACCGACTTCCTCATTGACATGTTCTTATTGTACTTTTAAGGGTCATGAACTCTCTAAGTATTACAAGTACAAACATAAAATAAACTGAGGTTGGTCGTGAAAGATAGTAAGCATACCCGTTAGCCTACGGGCCAACCCAGACCAAGTACGGCTACTTAGGTATGCGTACCCATTTGCATACTTGAGTGGGTTAAGTTCTAAAATCAGGTTGTTCATGAAAAAAATACATTTATATATATAATAAGGAATGCAATCTTTTGCAAACCGTGGATATAATGTTCACGAATTTATTCGAGTGAAGCAAAATCGATTTTGCTTCAATTTTGTGTCTTGTATACTTATATAAGAATATACACAATTAAACACCTCTATAACTAGTTTCATTTGAGTCATTTGAACTAGTTGTGATTAAGATGAACAAGGTTGATATAAAAGTATTCATATGGATAACTTCGGTTAACTATTGTGAGCCAACCAAGTGTACACGTTTAGGTACGGTTACTCATATCTAAATGAAGGAACATTTTATTTGTTTGTAAAAAGCTAAGATCGATCAAACGGTTAAAAGATATTAGCTTGAATATCGAATGATTTTTTACCAAGGTAATATTGATTGCAAACCCTGATTTGAAGACTATATAAGAGAGAACTCTAACAAAATTTCTAGTGTCTGTGTTATTTTTATTCTGCATTATATTTGTTTATATAATTGAAATATCACAAGTTGTGCATAGTTCAATCAATTAGATAATCCAACCTTTGGTTTTTGATATATAAATTGATTAACACTTGAACATTGGTCTTTGGTACTGTTAAACTTGTTTCTCATAATAATCAGGCTCGCGGATTTCTATCTGTTTGATTTGCTGATTATATGAAGAAACAAAGATATAACTCTTGGATGTGTTTTCCTTGATTGAATCTGACTGTATAGTTGATTCTCTTGGAGGTATATTGGAGTTAGTCCATTCAGATTTCCTAAACGAATTATTGGGTGTGGTTGTTAGACCCCGGTTTTTTCATAGAATTCTACCATATCCTAGTGTTATGATCGTCTATCTTACTTACTACTTCATGGTTATTTTTTATGCTAAGATTTTCATTATAATTTTATGTGCTTATCTTTTTCTGAAAAAGGCGAATAACACTCGTGATCTTTTTTTTTATTCCCATAATACTTGCCTCTGTTCGTCACCTTTGAAGGACGAATTTAAGCACATGCAATTGTATTTTGAGAATCATGTTGGGAGATGCATTCGCCTTGTTGACTAGTATTGTGACTTTAAATTAAAATTTAACCCATTCCTTCCCTTGCTGCTTTGATCTTTTCGGGTTTTCAAACCGCACTTGATATTGCTTTGTTTCGCTCTCTCCTTTGCATATGATGTGTTCTCCAACATTTTCTTTATGAATCTTGTATCTGTGTTATTTTTATTCTGCATTATATTTGTTTATATAATTGAAATATCACAAGTTGTGCATTCAATCAATTAGATAATCCAACCTTTGGTTTTTGATATATAAATTGATTAACACTTGAACATTGGTCTTTGGTACCGTTAAACTTGTTTCTCATAATAATCAGGCTCGCGGATTTCTATCTGTTTGATTTGCTGATTATATGAAGAAACAAAGATATAACTCTTGGATGTGTTTTCCTTGATTGAATCTGACTGTATAGTTGATTCTCTTGGAGGTATATTGGAGTTAGTCCATTCAGATTTCCTAAACGAATTATTGGGTGTGGTTGTTAGACCCCGGTTTTTTCATAGAATTCTACCATATCCTAGTGTTATGATCGTCTATCTTACTTACTACTTCATGGTTATTTTTTATGCTAAGATTTTCATTATAATTTTATGTGCTTATCTTTTTCAGAAAAATGCGAATAACACTCGTGATCTTTTTTTTTTATTCCCATAATACTTGCCTCTGTTCGTCACCTTTGAAGGACGAATTTAAGCACATGCAATTGTATTTTGAGATTCATGTTGGGAGATGCATTCGCCTTGTTGACTAGTATTGTGACTTTAAATTAAAATTTAACCCATTCCTTCCCTTGCTGCTTTGATCTTTTCGGGTTTTCAAACCGCACTTGATATTGCTTTGTTTCGCTCTCTCCTTTGCATATGATGTGTTCTCCAACATTTTCTTTATGAATCTTGTATCTGTAAAATAATGATGATGGCATTCTTATAGGTCTGTGTGGTGTTTATTTCAAGGTCTTATTATGCCTCCCTAAATAGAGGTCTTACTTAGCCTTCCCATGTTTAATAGGTCTTATCTTCTCCCTAGGGTATTATTTGTGGTTTGCCGACAAAACCGTAGTCACTCACAACTCTTTCAAGTAGTAATCCATTGATATTGCCTTATCATGTTTTCATTTTATTGCCTCTACATGATATACTGATGCGACAATGTGACAAGCCTAAAGACTCCCTTGAGTAAAAATCCCCATGACATTGCCGTCTTTGACACAATTCAACTCCTTAATAGATGGTTCCATCCTTTATATTCCCCATGACTGCCCCTTCAAGGAAGCTTACCCTTAACGGGTTAGGTTAAGCTCTTCCCATATGTTGTTACCAATAATTAGTTGTTTTCATGACCTCTTATCCCTCATCCATATGGCTTGTGGTTATGAGATCACACCCTAATTAGGGTTTCTTGGGGACCGAGTGTATCATAGCCAGAACTTTCCAAGGATGGCCGGAAACGCTCCAGGAACCCTTCGCTCAACCGTGTACCCCAGAACCCTGATCGTATTTCTTCACTCCATAAGAGAGAACTTATTTCCCTAAGTTTTTAGTTGAGGATTATCTCCTGGATAGGCTTTTGTTTCACCCCGACTTCTCCATGACTCAGGTTCCAGAGCGGTATAGCTTTACCTTGAGCCATGTATTACCAGGTTTTCCCCAATAGTGATGCGCGTTAGGTCTTATTTATTTTTCCTCTTGCATTTACGCAAACTAGGGTGCACGCCATCATTAGATGCCTATCATCCCTATTTAAAGGTTTTAACGTATATTGCCTCATATTAAGGTCTTATTTTTGCCTCTTTCTTCTACTTGTTTTTTATTTGATAAACTGGAATATCTGATAATTGCAGAAGAATTCTTCTATTTTTCATTTATATCTCTGATCATTATATCGTCAAAATATTTATGCTGACATCATTACTGCCTTTCCTAAGGATAACATTTCTTCATTTTTCCTCATTTTATTGCCTAAGGATGGTACTTCTTGATATATACTGTATTCCACGGGTGATCAAGCTTACGTCCTATATCTCTCCCTTCTCATCCTTTCTTGTAGCGCGGTATCTCCCGCAGTACTAGTTCGCCAGGTTGAAATTCCCTTTATTTGACCCGCTTGTTATACTCGCGTACTAATCTATTATGATAATTCTCCATGTCCTACAGTGCGATCTCCCTATTCTCCTCCAAGTCATCTAGCTTCTCCAAGATCAAATATGTTTTCAGGTTCCTCTCCTATGCTTCCATTTTTTTGGTAGGTATGATCACTTCCATTAGTAGTACTTATTCTACTCCGTATGTTAATAAAAAAAGGTGACATTCATGTTGCCTCTCGCCTAGTTTTCATGTAGGCCCACAAAACATTATGAACCTGCTCACACCATCCCTTATTTTGTCCTTTGAGCTTCTTTTTTAATATGTCGGCAAGTGTTTTGTTTGTCTCCTCCGCCTTCCCATTGCTTTGTGGATACATGGGAGTTGATTTTCCTCTTTGAATCTTGAATGCATTGAATAACATCTAGATGTTTTCGCCCTCAAATTGTTTTCCATTGTCTGAGACTATTTGGACTGGGATTTCAAACCTACAAATGATATTTTCAAACATGAACGAGAATATATCACAGTCTCGAATGTGTTGAGTTGATTTTTCCTCCACCCATTTCGTGAAGTAATCCGTGACGACAATTAAGTATCTCATTTGTTTGGTTCCTGTTATAAATGGGACTACAATGTCCATGCCCTACTTCGCGAATGTCCATAAACTTGTTGTTGAGCTCAAGGATGCTCCGGGGAATGTATCCTTTTTCCGTGACGCTGAAATTCTTCACATCGCCTGGACACCTCTTTTGCATATTTATGCATGTATGACCAGAAATATCCTTGCCTTTTAGTTTTATAGGCGAGTGATCTCTCCCCGCTATGGTTTCCAGCGTCTCCATAATGTATAACTTTTAATATTTTTAGTCCCTCCTCTTTCGTTAAGCACCTTAGTGAGGGTCTAAGAAAGGATATTCGACAGAGCACTCCATCTAAGTATTGATGAACGGGTGTTCTCCAATATGGTCTTATTTCTTCTTGCTTATCTTCTTGGATTTCTAGAACCATCACGTCTGCACTTTTTTCCTCTTTGTTGACAGAGGGGAGTAGAAACGTTTATATCTTTACGTATCTAGCTATGAGATCTATCATCATAGAAGAGATGAATGCTAACGCGTCTGCATATTCATTGTTTTTCCTATAGATATGCCTCCAGGTTATTTTGGGTATTTTTGTGGAGATTTCTTCGACAAGTTGCTTGTACTTTTGGAGTGAGGGGTCATTTGTCACTAGTGGAAAATAGCCGTTTTAAGATAGTTCAATAGTATCGTTTCAGAGGGTGAAAAGACACTACCAGAGTGCCGCTAAAAGTGCCGTAGATTCAGTGTCTTTTTCTGAAACAACACTTTTAGTGTGTTCCTAAAGAACGATGCTTTCAGAGTGCCGCTATGCACGACATCTGTATGACGTCGTAGATTTGATTTATTTTAATATTAAAAATACATGTCAGATCTGGCTAGTGTCATTCTGACTAGGCTAAAAGAATTCTGATTCAAATTCAAATAATAGTAAACTGAAACTCAAATTAAATTGAAATTCAAATGACAATTCAAATTAACATTAATATTAAATACTAAAATTCAAATGACAATTCAAATTCAAATTCCTTATAAAACTAGATTCATCTAATACAAAGTGAATATTACATTGAATTACTCATAAATTTAGTCCAAGCTCACAAAAAGAAAAAAGGATTCAGCTGTTGATTAACAAGTTCTAGGTTTCTTAAAGAGAAGTGATACAAATCCTAAAAATTTCAACAATTTCAGTCATTATGACCTTGGCACCAGCTTGCTTGAGAACAGAACTGTAGAAGCACAACCCTTTCCAACATTAACAACATCGATCTTACCATCAACCATGACATAAGTGACCCTCATGAGACCATCTGGAAGAGAGAGGCGGCATCCATAAAGGTATCAAACTACATTCAGAATACGAGTAACATTTCATAAGAAAATACAACTACCCAAATTCTTTAGTTCTCACTAAGTAGCTCAAATATAACTCAAAAGTTTAATGCTTACTACTGATTTGAACAATTTCATCATCATACACAGAAATTGTCAAAGATATATCCATTCAAAGTACCACTACTGCCAACCATGATTTTCTACACATAATAATTTGATAACAAGAGGTTTAAAGGATGAACGTCAACATTCAGACTGGTTGATAGTCAACCATAAGTGAAGAAAAGGCTTATGATGTGCCCATAGGCATGAAATTAAAGAATACACACATCAAGTTCACATCAGTTATAACGAGGAACTTATGCACCAAAAACACATATAGTCCAGACAGTTGCTTCAACAAGCCTAGAAAGGGGACATCAAAAAATTACAGAGAGAAGCAGGGGAAATTTACCTTAGCTTTGTTAAAAAAAAGGTTAGCTCCAACACAATCATTAGTAATTTTTTTAACTGCAGACACAATAAAATTAACTAAATTAGAAAGCAATAGGCCATGGGATATTGTATGCCACTAGTGGTTTCTCCCAAAGTATGTACTTACCAAGTTGCTGAAGTTTGAAAAGATTCATTTCCAGTTCTACTATAATCAGTAAACAAAATGAGCAAACAATTTCTTAGAGAATTTTATCAAATAGGATTGTTTCTTCCTCCATAAATCAGACGTACTTGTAAGCATCTGTAAAAAAATTCACCAAAAAATAAAATCATAAGTCTCGAGAAAAAGGATAATGGATAAAAACATAAGGCAAGAAAGTTTTTGAATAAATATGAGTTTGAAAACTAACCGCAAGGAGATGTTCCAATAGTAACATGAGAATAACAAACAACATCTAAAATTGAAAATCATTATTGGTACACAACCGAAGGTCTTTGGATATTATCACAACACCATATTTTCTACCTCACATATCATTACTATTCAAAGACGACAAGGCAAACACTTCACTTATCAGAACTACACTTCGTAATTGTACAAAGATTATTCATTCATGTAAATCACACAACCTAAAGTTTCTCATCATCGTTCTTGTAAAACCCATATTTTATATCTAATACAAAGGAAACCAAGCAAACAGTAGACTTATCAATACTATACTTCAAAGTCATTTGATATCCGTTCACTCAAGTTCACTACAAAGACGCATGAAGAAAATAATAAGTAATCATACAATCAAATTAAATTAAATTAAATACTATGATATCAACAGCAGCAATAACCACTTCTTAATGCATTTATTAGTTTGCAAACAGAGAAGCTACGGTTCACACATATTTGTCAAAAGATAAGCTAATTCTTAAATCTATCATTGCAGCCCACTGTTTCATGTGCGCTAATTAACAAAGATCGACAGAACACGTGATGCTTTACATCATCTATGCAATGAGATTAAACAAGAAAATATACAACACGGAGAAATTCATAATAATCAACTAGTAAACTCCACTTAACAAGAAAAATAATTCAAGCGGAAAGGATAGGAAGGCACAAAAAAACCTATCACCACAAAAATCCAATGTGACTTGTTTAAGTTAGAGATAATTTCACAATTTTATGTTCTCTAGGACTACTTGACAGTGTGAAAAAAATTCTCTGAATTCATCCAACATAGCGAGAGTACCACCGGCTTTCCTTTTTGTAACATTTTTAGTTTTTCCTATATTGGTTTTACTTGTAAAAACAAAAATAGAATAATAAGCTTTAGAGAGAGAGAAGTTACATGTTGGACAAGTAAGAGGCTTTAATGTACCAAGGTGCGACATAGTTACACCTACTGTGGTCTTTCGCTCATTCACAGGCCAAGCTTCTTGTGAGTTGATTTATTGCTCCTACTGGAAAGAAGTATAAGTTAGAGGCAAACCCTTCAAATATTCCCAACACAAATACCAAATTCCATACATATACATTATAACGACATTATACCTTTAGCTATTTCGTAAATACTCGAGTAGTGAGTACCTAATGCCACCACAACAGAACAGAAGAGATAAATACAATGCTTTCTATCCTTGAAAATCTCAGAAGCGAGTGTGCAAGTTTCCATAGATGTTAACAGGATTAGATCTCTCCTTCTCAAAACTTGAAACCAAAATGAACTCACCTGGTTAAACTAAAACCAAACTTGCGATATTTTCATTCAAAATCCAAAATTTTCAATCACCCCCAAATTGTCAAAGCAATTCTAATCACATCCAAAACTGTATTTGGTATATCCTTCTTCTACAAAAACTCTTAGTCAAAGCATTCCCTGATTATCACTCATTTACACAATCAAACCCAATAAAAATAAAAATAAAGACAATTAAAAGATGCCCAACTAACAAATCCCATACAATTATAATGGGATTGAACTTTTTCTCGGATCTAAATCTATAAACAAATTAAAATTAAAATTAGAGGATTAGTTACCTTCATAACTATTTCACCACTTAAACAAACCCTAAAATATAAGAAAAAAATCAATACAACAAAGTTACTGATCTAGATACCCTCTGTGCAGACAAACTCTTCGAAACATTTTTCAATCAGAAAAAGTTACGGATCTATAAACCCTTGATAAAACCTTTTTTTTTAACAAATCTACACAGTACTCAAATAAGCAGGAGAAAACTGCACCAACACACAAAACCATTAACCATATTAGAATCAACTTTGAGCTAAACTCATGAAAAATTACAACAAAAGAAAACCCATGAAATTGAGCTCAAACACTTGCTAGATTTCAACATCATAACAAGAAACTTCTAGAACACCACCACCACCACCAGATCTAAAAACGGGTGGTAAATTAGAGTTATTGTTAAAGATGAGTCCGGGTTTCAATGGTGAGACAAAGAAAAGAAAAGGAAAAGGAAAAGAAAAGGAAAGAGAAAGAGAGAGAGCGGCTGCGAAAGAGTAAAAGGAAAAGATAATAAAAGAGATAATACGGATAAGGTGAGGTGAGGTGAGATGTTTCATCTCCCGCCGTCCGAAAATTAGAAGAGTGAATCTTAACCATACAATCAAAAATACCTATCATAGGAAAGATACTCTCTGACTGTCTTTGTGTAAGTCAACAAATGTCATCACAGAACAACGCTTCGACTTTAGTCAGGGGCAGTTTGCATATGCCGTTACACCCCGATATTTACTTTGTGTCGTTCCACTGTGTCTCTGATAGCCCATTTTCCACTAGTGTGTGTCATATAATCCTTGTATTTGGAGAATTACAAGTTGTGAATCTCTAGTTATCCTTATGTATTCCTATTTCATATAAATTGCTATCCTTAACACATGCACCACCAATACATACTATTTTTCGTTATTTGTAGACGCGAGCTCCAGCCTGAATGAGTGTACCATTCGTTCTCCCTTCATCTAGATGAAGACGATCCCTATTCCTTTTCCTTCGCCGTTGGAAGATCCGTCCACCAATATATTTCCCATCTCCTTGGGTTGTACTCTGTCAACAGGTCTTTAGGATTTCCTTGCTCCTCATCTATCAATGCTTTATCTACCACCCATTCTTCTAATTGTTTAGCGCCTTCCTTTTCTCCTTTTTTAGTCAATTAAGGTGACAACTAGTGGATCTGTACGTGTTTGGATTCCCTATGGTGCATCTTCTGCAGTAAATGTTATCCCATGCTTTTCCCATTCTTTTAAAGGCGAGACTTTGTCTACATTCATTATCTTCCTCCCTTCATAATCGCGTTTCTAAATCCACCCTGTAATACCTGCATGAAATTCTGTAACAGTCACAGTTAAATATGTTTTTGAATTATATTATATACGCATGCTTCCTTCTTTTGTTCCGATTCGTTGTGGTGTTCTTGTTGGTCTTTCCCGTGGATCAACATAGGGTATGGTTGAACAAATCCAACTGGTTATTTCTTATAAGTCTTTCTTAAAAGAGCAATAAGAAGACTAAGAGGCCCAAAAAATTCATAACCAGCAGGGCCTGCTCTAAGCTATACAAGGGTAGATTCCTTATCAAGACGACTAAAACCAGTTATGGGACCAATAAATTTGTTGTCTTTGCCATCGCTTTTGGTCTTTCTACCCTGTGTAATTCCTTCTCCATCTATTGATGTTTCTTCTCTTCTGTTGGTAGATCTTTCATCCTTTAATATTTGGGTTTCAATCGATGCCCTAAAATATTAGTGAAACCTGGAAAAACTGGAAACGACCACAAGATCTAAACTAACCACTACTGAGATTCTTATTTAGATCTAGGACTCAGAAAATCAACAAACTTGTTGAAAAGAAGAGGAAACTTTGAGTGTTGAATAACAAAACGAACGATTTTTAAACCATTATTTAAAATTTCATAGGTGAGGAATATCCCTGTTACTCATCTGAGCTGTTTCAATGCGCCAAAATGTAGTTATTGGAAATCCCACAGACTACACCCAAGTAATACTATAAGACAAATCTAAGACATGATAGAAAAATATCTTAGTTATTTTTATTAAGAATATGAACAAACACAAATATGATATGAGAAAATCCTAACTTGGAGAATAAACTACTTTTTCTCTCTTCAATTCCTCACAAAATCTCTCTAAAAAAAGGTCTTTCCTTAGTACAAAGGATTCTAGTCCCTTTTATAGGGATTACATAGTGGAGGGAAGCTAATAAAGCCCCTTATTTCGGATATGAGAGGGCGATATTATCGCCCTATCTTCAAATCATCGCGTTGACCCTCACATGTTTGGTGTAAATCTGATGATGTCATCGCATGCGTCAGGAGTGACGTAGTGGACTTGTTAGCTTCGCCTTCGATTAGCTGTTTCCAAATAATTTGTATACATACTTATTGCATTGGGTATAAAAGAGGGAAACTCCCAACACCATTGAGAAAGATAACTACAACGACTAGAATTCGTGGCATTGGATCAAGGAGTACAGTATAGAGTGGGAAGAGCCATTCTGGAAAGATCTGCGGTTCTCAGGGTCCTTAGAAGTTACAAGGAACGGTGAACTTATATTGAGTTGTTTTAGAACTCTCTATTGTTATGATTCTAAAACATCGACAATGAACAAAATTTTCGATGATCTTGCTATGGGAAGCAACATGATAGACGTAATTCCTCATGCAAACAACATCGTTTCTTTGCCGTCGAAAGAATCCTCGTCTGTATTAAGAGGCGCTCTTTTCTTTTGCAATTATTTCGTCAAGAAAATATATTTTCTTTTCACATAGTATAAAAGCAGTACTGTTTGTTTTTTCTTTTGTTTTCTTTTTGGATTGAATATATTGAATCTTCATTTTATAAAAACAGTGATACGTATCAAGCTCTAGTGCATTTGATTTTCTTGTTTTTCTGATAGATTTCAGGAACACTAACTAGTTAGTGGTTCTGATTTTCCTAAGAATGGTTCAACTTAAACACAAAAACATACATACAGTATAATCAACCAACTACAACTAATTTGTTGTAATCTAGAGATTCCACTAATTTCCATTGAGGCAGCAATGGGTTGTTGTTAGAGGTGTAAATTGTGCTGTGCCAGCACAAGCACAACACAACACACTAAAATTTGAGCACAACCTAGCCCAGCATGTGACCCAGCCCAGTACGGTACAACACGTTAGTTTCATGGGACAGACTTGGTTAGACAAATTAGCACAGTAGTCCGGTACAACACGTGGCACGGATGAGCACGTGGCATGATACATCACAACACGTTAAGATAGCACGTTGTTATAATATGTATAAAATACTACACTATGACACAATACATCACATTTTGTGTATGTTTCACAAAAGAGCCCTTATTCTAGCCAATTATTGACATTTTATTATCGTTTTGTTGACTTATTTCCATGACACATATAATACCTAAATATTTGGAAAATCTTTGTATTGGAAAACAATTAAAATAAATATGCCCGACACAACACAAGACGTCACATCACAACACAACACGCCTTCTAGCACGGCACAACACGTCACGTCTTAATCTCCGACACAACACAGCACGACACACAACACGCTAAGCACGTGATTTCGTGAGCTGGGATGTGCTGGGCCGGCACATTTTACAACTCTATGTTTGTAATATAGAGATTGCCTTTCCATATTGAGGAAGCTATGGGTTGCAGATCATCCACAACCCCACCATCTAAGAAACAACTTCAACACATTATTGGGCCAACCGAGCGAAGCGAGGGAGGACCTTCATATGGCCATTTTTTTGTAAATTGTAAGTCATCAATTGACACAAAAAGATTGGATTTGGTGTCCATGGTAGGTATTTTTCACTTGACATAATTATCCATCCCTTTTAGTCCAATTACTATAATTTCTTATGTATCCTATTTTTTAACGATTTTAATTAGAAAACAAACTTTAATATAACATATCTAAAAATATGTGCCTTGGAATTTTACAAATTTTATCTCTTTGAAAAGGTAATAAAAATAAAGCTACGCAACGAGTACAAACAACAATATCAAATTTAAAGTTTTTACGAAAAATTCGGAGGTATTTATCATTTTAGGCCCAATTTTAGAAAACTAAATGTACATCCTTTATGCAAACCACCACAAATGATACATAATATTTTATGTAGCCATATTTTGGTTTATGCATCAAGTAATTTTCCGTTGCAATTAAAACGATGTACTCACTCTGTTTCAAGAAAAGTGATACTTTCATTTTAGGCAGAATTCACGAAAATTGAATGCATTATGCAAACCACCACAAATGATGCATAACACATAATGCAACCATATTTTGGTTTATGGATCGACTAATTTTCCGTTTCAGAAAAAAAGTGATACTTTCACATTCCATTTCAGGAAAAGTGATACTTTCGCACTGTTTCGGAAAAAGTGATACTTCGCCTTGTTTAGTGAAAAGTAATACTTTCGCTCAGTATCGGCAAAAGTGATACTTTTTCTGAGACGGGGCGAAATTACCACTTTTTCTGAAACGGGGCGAAAGTATCACTTTTTCCGAAACGGAGCGAAAGTATCATTTTTCCCTAAACATAGCGAAAGTAGTCACCGACAAACCCCATCTTCAAATTCTTCTTCGGTCGGCCCTCCCACCGTGACAACGGTTGTACTAGTTATACTAATATAGATAAGTTACGTAATTGTGAAAGAACAACAGTCCCACATTACTGGTTTTCGTATAATAAAGTTAATATAATATGAAAGGGCCACTCCACTTATTGCCAATTAATTTTGAGTTGGGTGCCCGCAGACTTTAACAATCACTCGTCCTGAACTTTATTATTCAGTACATGTGATTACTTTTTCTTTTTCAAGCTGCTAGAGGTGATTACTTTTTCAAGCTGTGAGAGGTGTCTAACAAAAGATGTCCGTCTGTCATAAAACTTACAAGACGCTGGAACTTTTAATAAAACTGAACATATATGAAATAAAGTCATAGATAAACTTTAAAATCAACTAAAAATTACCCGACAGTTTTTTTTTAACAACTATTTAATCTGTCAGGTTACGAGTCGACTTCCTTTTAAGAATCTGTGCTGCAATCTCTCATCCGCATTATGCATGAATTGTGCGTGCAAAAAAGTACCTTAATACAAAGTTCACACGTAGCAAAGCTTCGTTTCACCTGCCACTAGAACCTACCAATTTGAGTTCGCATTCCAGAACTTCCATGTTGATGTAACATTAACATCCTTTTTGTTAAGGTTCGTCTGAATACTCCTAAGCGAAGCAGGGAAGATTTGTCGCATCATTCCATGAGTGTAACTCCGTTACAAGTTTACAACTTACAACAGGTGCGCAGATCGTAGGATACTCGCGGCTCATTTATCCGCGGTCATCATCCTTAAAAACGAAAACAATTATATTTTCTACTCCAGCATATATTTATCGGAAAATGGGTTATTTGTCCAAAAAAATTTAAAACACGGTTCAAATGGACGAGTACAAAATTTTATGAGTGAAATGGAAAAACAAAATAGCAAGGATGAAACTGGTTTCATCCAGGCTTAAACTTAAAAAATAGCAAGGATGAAACTGGATGCATCCTGTGTAAAATAAAAATAAGAAAAAATATTTGAAAATGGTCAAGATAAAACTGGTTACATCCTGCCTATTTTTAAATTTTTGTCCATTTAAACAGTATTTAAATCTAACTGTCCATTTCACCGAGAAAATTTTAAATTTGATCATTTTAACCAATTTTGTGTATATTTATTCATTCTGATCGGTAATTACATTGCATCTCTCTTATTTACGTATGGAATCATATTGGGTCATTAATAACTGTATATCCCATTAAATCTAACATTTGACAACCATGAACAACATTGTTTTTCGGGAAATTTACTCTATGACCGGTACCAAATGCAGATCCACACTCCAAGTATTACCTGCTTTCGCATACACATGTTCTTCTCCTGCATATTAGAGCGTCTGCAGCAGGCGACCAAGACCAAAAATTTGAGAAGAAATAGAGGCGTAGTGGGACGGAGTAAAGATCAAATACCAGACTATACCACCGTAGCCAGACTAAATTTGGTCCGCGACCAAGACCAAACCCAAATTTAGTCGGGCGTACGTAAACTTAACGCCCCACACCGAGCGCACGTAAACTTAACGCCCCACACCGAGCGCACCTGAAGTTCACGCCCCACACCGAGCATACCTGAAGTCACCGCCCCATTTTTTCCTCTTTAGCATGGGGCATTAACTATAACAACGCCCTTTTTTTTTTTTTAATTGGTATGGGGCGGTAACTATACCCCCGCCCCATATTACTCTTTGTTTTTTTTTTTTAATTACGTGAACAGCGTCAGGCGTAAACTATATCAACGCCCACACCGAGCGTAATCTTTACCAACGCCCCACACCGAGCGTAAACTATATCAACGCCCCACACCGAGCGTAATCTTTACTAACGCCCCACACCGAGCGTAATCTTTACCAACGCTCGACCAAATTTACTCGTCCCCACTGCGTCACTCAACGGACTAAACCCAAATATGGTCTTTTTTTTTACTCTTTAGTCTTTACTCTTAGTCGCACCGATGCAGATGCTCTTACAAACCATACTTTACCAAACATTGTTTTTGGACTTTTTATTATTATTTTATTCATGTAGATTTGCACTGAATGCCCAAATAAGATATTACACTACAATCATTAAGATTGATTTTTTTTTTTGTTATTTGAACCATGCTCATATTTTGCTCGTTTTATAGACCTGACTTATAGACCTAGGAATTCAAATTCAAATTCAAGGATTGTTTACCAATTTTGTGGATCCTTTTTTATTTCTAACAAGGCCTTTTATGCCCGTGCAAATGCACGGGCTAGTTCAATAAAAAGTGACTCTTTCCGTATCTCTGCTTGAAGTTTTCTTTTCATTAATCTGTATCTTAGAGCTTCCCTTTCCTTATCCTTTTCCTTTCTTCTATATATATGTGGAATGTGCTGCATCACACCAAAAAGGCACTTAACTGGTATTTTCATTGTTTGCCACTGTCTAAAAGGCTATTTGGACCAAAACGGAGCGCTTAATGTCATTTTTGAAAGATTGGCACACTGAGGGTGTTTAACGAACAACTAAGACAGGATGCCAAGGCTATTTGGACCAAAACGGAGCGCTTCATGTCCTAACCATAATGTGATTAGTTGCTTAAGACAAACAATTCTTCCGGTATATTTTCCTGATTCAATCAACTACTAATTAACATGTTAAGATTCTCTATTAATAAATTGGAAAAGTGATGGATAAATAACTTACAGTAATACATCGTTTTTATTATTTTGAGTCCATCATCCAGCATACAGATCTATATCTTTGTCGAAACTCTTGGAACCTTTTTCTTATAGGTATATAAGTGAATCCGGGCATATCGATATCAGTTTTGTTGAAGTTTCTACCTGTAAAAAATTACTAAGAAGGAATGTGCCAGATCCAATATATCTCTATTATCACAACAACAACGATTTTAATTTTTGTAATAGTGGGACCATAATGTAATTAATTGGTTATCAAGTAAAATTCATGCCAGGACCTGAAAGAACATGTTTTTTGCTGTATCCATGAAGAACCTTAATTTCAGTGTATTTATTAACTGAAGGCCATCTACATTTTCCACACGACCCAAGATCTTTTATCCATTACGGGTACAATCTACAGCCTACAGGAAACATCAAACATTTTACCCTGTAAAGATATTATTCACGATTAACGGCCATCGTATCCTGAGATCTTCTTGGAAATGAAGTGGAAGCTTTTCGGTTAGTTTTCTGATAGCCTAAAATAGAAAACAAAATTCATCACCTTGAAAGATGGTGGCTGGGATCTGCCATGTTGTAGCTCTTGCTCTTCAGGTTTTTAAGTCCTGAAGATTGTTGTTTTCTTGTGCCTTCTTGGCACTCTGTTATCAATCTTAATCTTCTGGAAAAAAAAAGATGGTGGCTGGGTAGAATTTAAAAAAAAAAACTGCGATACTATATATGTCGATTTCCCTTGAAGCGGCGGAACCCAAAGAAACATATATTCTGGGTAACAAACTTCTTATTTTTCTTAATTGTTCATTATGAACGGGAAATTAGCGAGGGGTCTATTCACAAAAGAGGGTGTATTTTTAAGATTATTTTCTTTTTGATCCATCTACTGCAGAGAAAAACCGCGGGCAAAAAATAAACAGTGATTGTTCACAACTCATAAAAAGGGAGTGAAAGAAAACTGTACAATGTAAGAAGAAAAATGCTGGACAAAATTAATACAACTTCCATGCTCTTCAGTTGTCTGTACTGGCGTAGTGTGTGTAACTGTGTTCATAATATTCCTATCATAAGTATAGGAATCACGATAACCACACAAACCAAAATTCATCACTGAAACATTAAATCAAAAAATGAAAAAAATTGTACTACCTGTTAAGGTTGGAATAAATGGTCATTTAAGAACTACGGATGTTCAAGGTCAAAAAGTTAAAAAAAACTGATTCTAAGTCGAAAGAAGATTATAGTAAGTACGAACCTAACAAAATAATGATCCCCAAACTTCTTGTTCGTGACTGGGGATGCCTTCTCAGTAAATCCAATATACAATTTCTTTATGTATCATCTGCCTTCGCTACAACTGTTGCTGGCAAGAAAAACCAAAAAAATTGAAAATAACAAATGTTGAGCAGAGATACCAAATTTGAATGCAAGAAGGTGAAGTAATATTACTCTACTTTTTCTAAATAGATAACTCTTTCAACGCTTTATTCTGATGAGATTGTTTTTGAAAAAAAAAATTGCGCAGTATATATAGATTTTCTTTCAAGCGTCATATCCGAACAGAACAGTAGTGTTGAAAAGGCACTTCTTAACCCACACCGGACGGTTTTTTAGCTTGACAAACGCTAGTTTTGAAATGGCAAATTTTCTCATAAATTATGTTGAATAAGAATTAAACTGAATGAAGTAACATATGCCAAAGGGAAGGAAAACTTGAACAGAAAGACATATCTGTTCGAAATACCTGTTAAAGAAGTGTCTATTGATAATATATGATGTGGCGCTTAGCGTATGCTTATGTGGCGCTACAATAATTCAGAATTCTTGACACCTCAGCCTCAACATTCTCCTTTATATAAAGAAGTATTGATCATCATCATTCTTTGTACATTTTTACCGAAAACAAACGACCTGACTTAATTACTAATATAAAGAAATTTTACAATCGCCCCAATCATCTCCGAAGGTTAGAAGGGAAATTCGGACGCTACATAATTTGATTCCCTGACTAATAGATCAATTGTTGCGAATTACAGCACTCCAAATACAAGCGAGTGTGTCTAAGACTCTAACGAGAAACCTTCTGAAATATTATTGTTTAGCCCGTTTGAAGAAAACTAATCAACCTGATCTTCAAACCGCTAAAACGCCTTTTTTTTTTTAAGCATGCTAAGATGCAAGTTGGTTCTGCAAACGCTGCTGAAGATAAGAAGAAAAGGTGATGAGTCTGTTGAATGGTTTACGAATGTGCTTAATAGTTAATCCCAATGAGTATTAATTCTGTGATCTGGTCATTGTCCCATTGATGGGCATTAAAATGTGATTCATTCATTCAATTAATTGTTGGAAAACAATTACTAAAAATGATTTTTTAAGATTTTAATAAAATTATAATTTATTGTTTTCTTTTGTGAATGAAAAACTTATTAGTCCCACATTGTGGAGTTTCCACTTTTTAGTTGTTTTAAGAGACTGTAAAAGCTTTTTAGTCCCACATCGGGGAGTTCCTCTTCTTAAGTTGTTTTGTTCTATTATATAAACAAATTAACTACTTTTGTAAAATTTATGGGAAAGAGGTTGCTCTATATTTTAGAGGGACCCCAAGGGAAGATATTTTATATGTTTTCTCAAACGTTCGCGATTTTCCTTTATGGTTTTTCGGAGTTGCCAAGCTCAAGTTTGAGCATCTACTACGTATGCTAGTAGTAGGTGTATTAGGGTGTTTTATCCTGGAGACATCCGTCCTGTGAGGGTTATAGCATCACTCTTGAGTGTAGCCGGGCGCTAATGTCTTAAGGGCAACGTGTTGAACACGTGACTCACTCTGTTTTTCAAAGTTTTGCCTTGTTGTTGTGGAGATATGGCAAGCTAGCTCGTTTCGTCAAATCCATCACTTTCATTAAAAGTAGCTAAGTATCAATAACTTTTGCTTATTTGATTTTTCCTTGTTTTGATTATTGCACCCAACAATCTTAAGACATTATAAGTTTGTAATAATCATGGATGTTAATTATGGAGTGAAAGATAAAAAACGAATTTTTGGTCAGCTGTAGAGTTTCGAATTTATCTCTCAACCTAGAAGAAATTTCGATGAACCCTTTTGACACAACGTAGTGGACATCCTGATAATTACCCACGTAAAATTTCAGAAATTTTGGAGGTGTAAAAGCATTTTTTTGATATTTTACAAAATAGAGAAACGTTCCTGAAAAATTCTGACGGGCAGAAATTTGTTGTTAACTAAAGTAGTTTTTATGGGGTAACCATGAGTTTTTTTATATGGTGGTTCAAACGAAGTTTGTAAATCTAGATATTATCTTCAAAACTAATATTTTATCTTTCGTTTCGGAACTAAGGTTTGTGAGATGTGGTGTATTAGGTGATTGTGAAATTACCGTGTCCGTGGTCAGATTATAAACGAAGATTGTGACATGAAATTGAAAAGAAACATGGCTACCAGGCGCATGTGGATGAACACAAGTCTTCCAAAGCTGACAAAGGCGAGAACATCAAACACAACTCTAAGCGTAGTCTTCATAAGAAAGGTATGTTTCGTAAAACTGAATCTGGCATTACTTTAATTAAGGGTGATTGTTATGTTTGTAAAATTCCTGGCCATACGACAGCAAAGTGTAGACAACATAAAACCTTAATAAGTAGAAAGTTAATGCTAATTTAATTGAAACAAATTAGTTCAAGTTCATTGACATGATGTTGGAAGTTATTTTAATAACCAATGTGAGAGACTGGTGGGTGGACTCTGGAGCCACTAAGTATGTTTGTTGAAATAGAGACATGTTCACCTCTTATTAGAGGATAAGGGATGTCGAGAAACTCCATATGAGTAACTCATCTGCGACAGAGGTTGCATAAAAGGGAAGTCGAGCATTAGCTCATATCTGTAATATTCTCACACTGTATGAAGTTTTCATGTTCCGAGCATATGCAAGAATCTTGTATCTTGTTCTTTGAAGATGGTAAAAGATTGAAGATCTTAATTAAATGTGGAAAACTTGTTATAACTAAGGGCAGTGATTTTTTAGGCAACAATTATAGTACTTAGGGTCTATATAAGCTTAAAGGAAAATCTAATGAAGTGAACATAGTTGATTCTTGTGCTTTCTTTTGTGTGTCTTTGAATGTTTTGCATGGTAGACTTGGAACCGCCAAATTATAAGTCAATGCATGAACTGCCTAGCATAGGCTGCGTACCGAAATTTGGTTTAGATTTTGAACACAAAAGTGAAATCAATATGCTATAAAACCTTTTAGCAAAAATGTTCAGAGTAATTCTAAGCCCTTAGAATTAATTCAGTTAGGCCTAGTTGAAATGATTTCAACCCAAACTAAGGTGGTAACAGGTGGTTTGTAACTTTCAAAGATGATTGTACGAGGTACTTTCTTGTATACTTGCTTAGGGGTAAGGATGATTCCTTAGAAGCCTTAAGAGTATAAACTTGAAATTGAAAGCGAAGTATATGTTACCACTAAAATAGTTAGGTCTAAACACGATGGAAAGTATGAAATTCATATATAAGAACTTTAATTGATAAATGGCATTATTCATGAGATCGCACCTCCTTATTCACCATAGTCTAATGGTATAGTTGAACATAAGAAATGAACTATTAAGGAGATGATTTATGCCATGTTGTTTAAAGGATAACCGCAAATTTGTGGGGGGAGGTCGTTCTCTAATTTTTATATATCCTGAATAGAGTAACCTTTAAAGGATCAGATAAAAATCCATATGATTATGGAAAGATAGACAACCTTTTTATGCATACGTCAAAGTGTGGGGGTGTTTAGATAAGGTTTCTTGAGTACCCTACTGCATATAGATTTTTGGTTGTATGTTCTGATTTTTCAGACTTGGGTGTGATTTTTCAGACACTGGTGTGAATATTTTTATGGAGTCTAGGGATGTTCTTTGAACATGTTTATTTTGAAACCTGTCTCTTCTTAGGGATGTGTTGGTGTTCCCTAGATGTTTTTGAATTAGTCAGAACTTATCTTAAAGGAAGATGAAGTTAAGGTTGAGCCTAAGAGAAGTAAAACAATTAGACTTGAGACTTCTTATGAAGCCGACTTCATATCATGCCTAGATTAGTCTGATCTCCAGACTTGTAAAGAATCCTTGACATCTACTGAAACCCCATTTTGGTAAGAAGCTTCATTTAGTGAAATGGACTCAGTCCGTCGGAACCAGGCTTGGGAGCTTGTTAGTTTACCTCCAGGGAGTAAGAACATGGGATGTAAATGAGTCTTTAAAAGGAAACGTTAGGTATATGGAACTGTAGAAAAATATTAGGCTAAGTTGGTAGCTAAAGGCTATAAACTAAAAGAAGGTGTATATTTCCTTGATTCTTATTCACTTGTGATGAGAATTACTTCTCTTGAGATGCTAATTGATATTGCTTCCATAAACAAATTGGAGATACATCAGATGGATGTTAAGATATCTTTTCTAAAACTGTGAATTAGATAAAGAAATTTACATAGACCAACCTGAGAACTTTGTAGTGAAAGGTTATTAAGACAAAGTTTGTAAGTTGAACAAATATTTGTATGGTTCCAAATAAGCATGTAAATAGTGACATGGAAAATTTGATCATGTAATAATGTGTAGTGGATTTAAGTAAATGAATCTGACAAGTATATTTACAAGTAACTTGTTAAGGATGCCTGTGTGATTGTATGCTTGTATGTTTATGATATGCTTATACTTGATACAAACATAGATGTGATTAATTCCACTAAAACATGCACTGAATGAGAACGTTGACTTGAAAGACTTAGGCCCTTTTGATGTAATATTAGGGATGAGGATTATAAGATAATCAAACATTTATAGTCTTAGTAATTCTCATTATGTTGAATTGTGCTTAAGAGATACAATCAGTCTGATTGTAAACCTGCTTGTACTCCATACGATTATTCTTGTACACTCAAGAAAAATAAGGGTAGTGGAGTATCTTAACTTGAATACTCAAGAGTTATAGGATGTCTTATGACTTTTTTGAGTAAGAGTACAGACATTTCCTATATTGTGACTAAGTTAAGTAGATATAATTGTAGTCTAGAGCAAGAGCATTCAGATACACTAAGTAGAGTATTATGGTACCTAAAATACTCTATTACCTTTTATTTGATTTATGAAAGGTATATTGTTGTACTTGAGGGACTTTATGATGCAAACTGGATAGTTGACTCTGAGGAGTCTAAGTATACGAGTGGGTATGGTTTCACTCTATCATGAGGGTTTGTTTTTGGAAGATTTCCAAATAGACATATACTGCTCAATTCGTTATGGAATCTGAGAGTATTGCGTTAGATAAAGCACGAGAGGGGTCTGAGTGCCTAAGATGCTTTTTAGAAGACATTCCTCTCTGGCATAGGCTTGTGCCAGCTATATCTATACATTGTGTTAGCCAAGCTATAATAGCTAAAGCTAAAAATAACTAATCTCAATCGGCGTTATTTCCATTGATTGGATAAAGTCCAAGGAGAATATCGCGCAAACTTTGACGAAAGGTTTATCCAAAGAGATAGTTAGAAATGCATCGAGGGGGGTGGGGCTTAAGATCATAAATTAAACTTTCCATGAAGGATACTCAACCTTGTTGACTGGAGATCCCAAGATCAAGGTTTTGAATGAGACAACTAATTTGTGGTGGGTAAAGGTAAACATTATCAGAGAATTTTATTCTCTGTCCCTTCCCTATGGTGTAGACATGATAGTGTGACTGCATGTGAAGGATGACTTTTAAGAAGTCTTAATGAGTTCTATAGTTTCAATTTAAGATTGAAGTGGGGTGTAGCAGTAACACTCTTTATGGAAACTCACCTATCTAAATGAGGAAGTGGGGCCGCTTTCTATGAGAATATGAGCTTTGATTCTCTAGAGTATTATGAGAAACAGGATATGTCCAGGGCCAAATTGGACAAAACGGCACGAGCTTGGCAGCACCCTGGGAGATATCATCCGTTTTCGTTATCGTGAATTACATCAAATGCTAGCAGTTCAAGAAATAGTTCACTGTATCTAGCAAGTAATTCCGGTAATAGCTCACTAAGCAAAGGTTCAAGACCTCATGGACACCTCTGCCTAAAAATGGTATTTCCTACACTTTTTTATGTGATTTTCATTTTGATGGTTTCAGTATTACTGGAACTTAGGACCTAAGGGTCACTAAGGGTTCACTAGTTCATTCTTTTTCACTTTGGCGAAAGAACCTTTAGTCTCACTTGTGGGGAACTAAAGATGAAAGCTCTCTATACTATATGATTTTTCCAATCCATAGTATAACCCTGGGGTCAACACACTGTTATGTGAGGGAGATGACGTTGGAATGGATAGTATGACTTCAACATGCACGATTTGTCTGTTTGTTCAGTCAGTTCGGGAGATTGGGTGGGTTGTTGATTTACCAAGATCTATCTGTGTTTTCGTGTTTTATTGAGTTTTCATTCATGTGGGGGATTGTTGGAAAACAATTACTAAAAAATGATTTTTTAAGGTTTTAATAAAATTATAATTTATTGTTTTCTTTTGTGAATGAAAAACTTATTAGTCCCACATTGTGGAGTTTCGTTTTAAGAGACTACTTTTGTAAAATCTATGGGAAATGGGTTGCTCTATATTTTAGAGGGACCCCCAAGGGAAGATATTTTATATGTTTTCTCAAGCGTTCGCGATTTTCCTTTATGGTTTTTCGGAGTTGCCAAGCTCAAGTTTAAGCATCTACTATGTATGCTAGTAGTAGGTGTATTAGGGTGTTTTATCCTGGAGACATCCGTCCTGTGAGGGTTATAGCATCACTCTTGAGTGTAGCCGGGCGCTAATATCTTAAGGGAAACGTGTTGAACACGTGACTCACTCTGTTTTTCAAAGTTTTGCCTTGTTGCTGTTGTGGAGATATGGGAAGCTCGCTCGTTTCGTCAAATCCATCATCTCGTATATTAAATATGATACGTATATACATGAACCTTCTGATAATATAGATAGATCTATAGATAGATCCGTAATTCATTAGATTTTGGTTGCGTCCTTCACTTCTTCTTGATCCCTCTTGCTTATACTATTATCTTCATCTCATCTTCATCTCCCTATAGTTGTTGTCCTAAAAGATGGTTTTGTTTTATCGAGAAAGAATACTACTTCCATTAGTTTTGGCGTTTATTCTCGTTTGTTTCTGCTTCAGGGTCGACTCTAGAGCTGATTGTGGCTGGCCAGTAAATGCCATCGTTGTTGATTGGCAGCCGGGCCAAGGAAACTATATGAAGATTCAACAAGCTGTTGATTCAATCCCATCGGGGAATTCTCAATGGATCATTATCCAGCTTAATCCTGGAACTTACAAGTATGATTCTAAACATTTTAGTTAAACCTCTCTTGTACGTATTCAAGCGACTCAAAATACAAACACTTTCATGCATCTTATAGTTCTCATGTATCTTATGTTAATAGGGAAAAGGTTAACATTACAAGTGACAAACCCTGCATTGTGCTTCAAGGATATGACAGATATAACACTTCTATTGAATGGAACGAGGGAACTATGGACGATCCCTTCTATTCAGCTGCTTTCACTTCCAATGCTGAGAATTTTGTGGCAAAAAATATAACCTTCAAGGTATACACGATCGCATTAATTCGTGCCTGATATAATATAGTGTGCATATCTATTGTGTACCAGGGTTTATGACATGGGGGTGAATCTGATCAGTCAAACGACATAATATTGCACAACTTTGTGGTAAAACAGAACACGTATAATTTGGAGGTACAAGGAACGCCGATATCTAAGGCTGTGGCTGCAGCCATATAGGAGATAAATCTTCATTTTACGACTGTAGTTTCATTGGAGTTCAAGATACGCTTGCAGACCAATCTGGCCGCCATTATTTCCGTAACTGCCATATTGAAGGAGCTATGGATTTCATATTTGGCAACGGACGGTCCATCTATGAGGTAGGTATACAAGGAAATTTTACTACCGATTTATTTCGATCACACGTACCGCTTACTCTTTATTGGGTGTCTGTTTCCGTTAATAATATTCCTTCGTTTCTTTTGATAAATTTGACTTTCTTTTGATAAATTTGACAAATCAAGGATTGCGAAATATTGGTACAACCATATCCCGATCCAGTTAATGTCGTCAAAAGTGTTATAACGGCACAACAGAGGGATAATGGGGAAGAAACGACAGGATTTGTTTTCAAGTCTGGAAAAATAAATGGTGTACAAAATCCGCCGACCTTGCTCGGAAGAGCTTTGACAAGTTTTTCGACTGTCCTTTTCACAAACATGAATTTTTCTAGTGATGGCCTACAGCAGATCGTGATGGGGATAGATCATTGAAGATATAGTACAATGACCTCAACCAACACGTATATTGGAAACGATGTTTTATCCGGATTATTATTGATCAGTGTAATACTCTGTAGTTTATCGTTATATATTTTTGATGTTAGGATTCATCATTACAGCAGGGAATATAGAGTATTGTTCACTGCGCGAGTCAGTCTAAATACATAAATCGCGAAATATATGCTGGTCAATTCGGTTTCCATCTGAATTGGACAGCATTGACGGATCGGAGTGTACAAAGGTAAGGGTGTGGGAGTAGGAATTCCTCAATCGTGAACTTGTAAATAACCAGGATAGAAGTGAATGGGGGAAGGATCCTCCCAGTAGCCATGTCTCCTGAGCAGGGACAAAATGGATTTGCTAAGCTAACGGTCGTGAACACGTGAACCCAACTAGACACTAAACCCACTCCCTGTTCATAATAATAAGACACGGCATGTGTCAAGGATTATTCTTGCCTTTGGGCAAATTGCGTCTCGTCCTGCTGGCAGCCGGTGTAAAACCTTCGCCGCAATATCGGGGATACTGGCTTCACGAGTTAGTAGCCCTACTCGACCCGGTACTTGTTACTGGATAAGAGTTTTGGATTTTGGCCTAGTCAACATTACGGGTGAAAGATGGGATAATATGGGCCAAGACGTGTAAGTACTGAATAAAATTTTCTTGCCTTGTGAAAATATAATGTATCAGATTAATTTTAGGGTTTCGTCATTTCAAAAAATATTTTGATATGATATGGTTTGGTTTGTAATTTACAGAACAGAAATTGTGTATGCGGAATTGAATAATTCTGGGTCAGGATCCGAAATACATAGTGACGCAGTGACGTCGGAGAAGGATCTTTCGATGGAGCAGTGAAATTATTACACCGACATATCTTTCATCGACCAGGATCATTGGCTGGGCCAACAACCCTAGACACCCAAATACGTGCATGTTGTAATATTTTGAATTCTTACAGCATTTCAATCAAAACTTATAATGTTATTGCGTCACATTATAATCAAAACTTAGAAAGTGCACCTCGTCCCAAAAATTAAGCATCACTCAAAATTTTGTTTTGTGATCTAAAAGTAATGTGGCCAAGAATCGACGCCTCTATACAAAACTTGTTACGCGACCAAGTATATCGAATTTGCAACAAAAATATGTCATACAAATAATTAAAGTGTCACTCTTTGGAGGATTAGTGGCGTAATGTGTTTAATTACATAGAATATTAAGAAGCAAATTCTCCATAGCATTTATCAGTGAATAATCATCAGGTTTTCAGAAGGCGCTAGGTTAAATTGCATACGCCACTAGAACACTACTATTGTTGGGGAACTTTCTTAACAAAAAAACTTTGAATCAAACAATAAAGCTACAAGCCTCTAATCAATTTGATTCTTTGGCATAAATAGTATCTTCCACACCAACCATGCACAGCATTTTCAAAGTGATAGTTGTTGATTTGTGCCCTTTTAGTGTTGTTAGGTTTGCGCCTTCATTCAATGTACTCTTCTTTTTCTTTGTTGCAGTTATTCTGTTATTAATGCCTCTCCTTGTTATCAACAACTTGTATCCAGATTTAGGTTGATGAAAAATTTGTCACTTACTTCGAAACTTCCATTGCCCCTAGTGATCTCCTTTGCACTGCCAGCTAGAACCCACAATGGATCTTCCTTTTTATTTATAAATTATGACTTCAAAATGGGTACAGAAATCTTAATAGAGAAGCACATACTTCCATTTCTTTCTTTCTTTCTTTCCAATGGAGTTCACTAGTAGAATATCGAAAATCAGTTCAATTCTTCTCTTACTCTTTCTTTCATTCTCTTCTTTTCAAACAACAAAAGCATGTCATGAAACTGACAAAGCAGCTCTGCTTGATTTCAAGAAGAACATCATTGATGATGGTCCGTATAAACTGTTAAAAACTTGGAACAAAGACACCGATTGCTGTACTCATTGGGAGGGTGTTGCCTGTGATGATTCCAATGGCCGAGTCGTAAACCTAACTCGTTCTTGCTGGTTTTTTAGATCCGAAGTAGATTTCCGATTTACATACATGGTGGGAACAATTTCTCCATCTTTGGGTAATCTCAAGTTTCTTCAAAATCTTCACCTTAGTCACCTGCAGCTACATGGATCAATTCCTTCGCAACTCGGAAAATTATCAAACCTTACTTCTCTCTTGCTTAATGACAATAAACTCACAGGTCAAATTCCCACTCAACTAGTCAAGTTATCCTCAACACTTCAACACCTAGATTTGTCAAATAACCCACTGGGTCTCCAAAATTTACCAACTTGGTTATCAAAAATGAACAATTCTTTTAGCCTAAATTTAGCTGGTATTGGGTTAACTGGGGAACTTCCGGAATGGTTATCTTCAGTGAATTGGGTGTCTCTTGATTTATCCAGTAACATGTTAACAGGAGAATTGCCGGCATGGATAGGAAACCTCTCAAGCTTGTCTTTCCTCAATCTATCTAACAATCAATTCCATTCAGATATACCTATTGAGTTCAACAAACTTTCAAATTTAGTGTGGCTTGATCTTCGTGCGAACAACTTCACCGGTGGATTACGTTCCATTTTCGCAAAAACTACGTCAGGTGGCACCAACAATTCTGCTGGACAGTACCGTCATATCGATCTTTCTCATAATATGTTTGCTGGTCCTATTGATGAAGATATTGGGAATCTCGTCGCCATGCATTCAATTCAGGAATTAGTACTGTATAACAATAAACTTGGTGGCAACATACCATCAGATATCATTAACTCGAAGTGTCTTGTTGTATTTGATGTGGCACAAAACATGTTGACAGGGGAAATTCCTCCTCATAATAGAACATTTCCTGCCACATTTTTTGAAGGAAATTCTGGGCTATGCGGCTCCCCACTTCCTCCTTGTCAAGCGTAGTAAGCTCTTTGCAGAAAGCATCCTAGTTAAGTGAAGCCTCTGTAATTTTGTGTTACGTACCTCTTTCCATCAATAAATTTTTCTTTTCTCGATAAAAAAAGATGGGCAACTAGTGTTGGTCTCTGACTGATTTTACATACTACAAAATCTAGTACACTAATTACCCTCTTCATATGAACAGCCTTGTGACCATGTAAAATTAGTCTTGTGTGGCTGGTCGATATACACCACAAGCAATTCCAGCCTTACCCGAGAAAAGTTAGTTTCTTGTTTTTTCTTTTTTGCAATTTGCCCATATGATTATCAAATGTATATCTCGCAACTTAGCTTGGTTCTGGGGTTAAGGGAAATTTTGCCAAACTTGGAGAGCATACCCAATTAATTCTAGATTAATTAAAAGTTATGGGCAGCCCAAAATGTCTCATGAGTCACCCAACGAAAGTATACCCGAAACCTATCCGGTGAATCACATGCACTTCACGTCACTCCACTCGAACAATTTTTGGATCAAATAAAACTGTGTATTATCTGGAAAAACGAAAGAAAGCAGTATACGTGGTGTAGTATGGCATTGAACATTACAAGGCTGTATTAAAGCCAAAGGAGTTGAAAGAGGCGTATGACACTGGACTTTTATCAACTCAAACTTAGAAAGAATTTGATTATTTGGCAAAGGTATATAGATACAGCATGTGCAACAACTAACAACTACATCATTCATTCCCCAAGTAAAACACTTCTACAAAAGTTATGTTGCATTAGTGTTGTTTGGTTTGTGCCTTTATATTCAATCGTTATCGACAGCTTGTATCCATCCGAATTGCGAAATTTCCAGTCACCCCTTCGAGACCGATACAAATTAACTTTTTCTCATTTTTCCTTTACCTAGCTTAAATTAAGTAGTACGCGTATTTCCAATTTATTCTTCACCGATGATCGTTTTGCTTTTATGTATCTTCAGTAAGTGGTTTTTTTTTTTCCAGTAAAAATGTGCATCTAATGCTTCAAAAGTAAATGTGCATCGAAAGCTTCAAAGAATGATGATTAAAAATTTAGGATGCTTAATTAATTAAAGTTTGCCATGCATGTGATGCGAATTTGTTTAGTGATCCAAATCAACCCCGTTTGTAGTGAACATGCCTTTTCTTAAATTGCATTGACAACTTTTAGATATTTAGTTAGTAGCGCCTGTCCCTATTGCCAACTTCTATCAACATTTAGCTCAATGAAAAAATTGTCAATTGCAGTAGAATGAAGCTGCATATTATCTGGCGAAAAATAAAGCACTATTGAGTCGAAACCGAAGGAGTTTTCAGTTGATCTACTAGATATTATGTTGAAAGACGCGTATCCCACTGGACTTTATCAAATTAGAAGAATTTAATTACTTGGCAAAGACGGTATATAATAATGTGAACATCAACATTCCCAAAGTGGGGAGATGCTAACACCGGATACTTTCACAGGATTGCTAGCTCCAGGAAGAAGAAAAACACAATTGCTAAGCTGCAATTAGATGGGACAGACTGCTTTGATCAAGCCACAATTAAAGAAGAATTAAGAAACTACTATATCAACCTGTTTTCAGATCATAACAGTGTATACTCTACACTAAATTCTTTGAGTTTTCCTAGTGTGGGTGAAGAAAAAGATCTGGATGGAAAGGAATTTCGAGGAGGAAGAAGTTTGGGGTGTAATAAAGAACATGGGAGCTAACAAATCTCCGGTCTGATGGGTTTTTCATTTGAGTTCTATAAGAAGTGTTGGAAGACTATTAAAGGCGATTTTATGAAAATGCTTGATGATTTTGTCAGGTTTGGTTCTCTAGATTGGAGACTAAATTGTTCTTTTATTACTCTAATTCCAAAAAAAGAAGACTCTTGCACTCCTAAAGATTTAGACCTCTAAGCTTAATTGGAAGTGCTTACAAAATCATCTCTAAGCTTCTTTTGAGAGATTAAAAGCTGTAATGCCTTCTCTTATCTCAGATTTTCAGGGAGCTTTCATTAATGATAGACAAATTCTGAGGGTGTCTTTGATTGCCAATGAATGTGTGGATAGCTAGTTGAAGTCTAAGATGCCAGGAGTTTTGTGTAAAGTAGATATGGAAAAGGCTTTTGATAACATTAACTGGCAGGACCTTTTTTGTATTCTTCATAAGCATGGTTTTGGCGAGAAGTGGATTGGTTGGATTAAATGGTGTGTTTCTTCAACTCATCTTTCTGTTCTTGTGAATGGAAACTCAACTGAGAAGTTCAAACCAGGTAACGGTCTTAGACAGGGAGATTCACTATCTCCTTATCTCTTCCTTCTTGTGGTAGAGATTCTTTCAAAACTTATGATTGATGCAGTTGAGAGAGGACAAATTAGTGGCTTTAAAGTGGCGATCTTTGGGACAATCATTTCTCATCTCGAGTTCTTGACGATACTCTCATTTTTTTGAATGCTGATCCGGCTGAAGTAACAAGACTTTTCATTATTCTTTCAGTCTTTGAATCCCTTACAGGTATGAGACTAAATCTTGAAAAAAGTACCATGGTTAGTGTGGGTGCAGATAATGTCATTGAAGTGCTTGCAAAGAACTTGGTTGCAAGACAGAAAAGCTGCCTATAAAATACCTTGGTCTCCCTATTGGCGTAAGCTCAAGAAGTACCTCAATTTGGGACTCAGTTTTAGAGAAGATGGAGCGGAAGCTGTCTACTTGGAAGAGGAAGTACTTAAACAAAGAAGGAAGACTGGTACTTATCAAGCATTGCCTCTCTAGTCTCCCTATTTATTATCTGTCTCTATTCAATTTACCTGTGTGTGTTGAAAACAAGATGGTGGCACTAATGAGAAACTTCTTATGGGGGGGAAATCAAGATAGAAGAAAGATGGCTTGGGTGGGATGGAAAAAGATTTGCAGACCAAAGCAGTGTGGTGGTTTAGGTATAAAAAGTTTGAGGTTGATCAATAAGTCTTTATTGACTAAATGGGTCTAGAAATACTCAAAAAATAAACAAGCTCTTTGGAGAAGGTTAGTTCAATGAGAAGATGAAAGTTTTGGAAGATATTATTCTCCCAACAGATGATGGAGCGATTCAAGGCAAAAGCTTATGGAGAAATGTTTCTAGAATGGTTCCAGAAGTGCAAGACTCTATGACTTTTCAGATAAGAAATGGTAAAGGGATTCGTTTCTGGCATGATAAATGGCTGGTTAATGGGTGTCTTAAACAACTTTTCCCAGTAATCTTTAATGCTTGTCGTAATAAACAAGCCTCAATAGCAGACATGGTTGTGGAAGGAAGATGGACTGGGAGGTTTAGACATCAATTGAACGCAAATGAACAACTCGAATGGGACTTGTTGACAAGAGATTTGGGACCAGTCCCTGTTTTGGTTGATGGGGAAGATGGGGTTCAACTTTTTGATGGTAATTTTTCAACAAAATCTTGTTATGATGTCTTGGCAGGTACGATGGAGAATTGTAACTTTATTAAATTCTTGTGGAGGAATATCATTCCTTCAAAAGTTAGCTTTATTTTGTGGGCTGCTTTCAACAACTCTTTGCCTACAAGAGATGTGTTGATGCACAGAGGGGTGGATGTAGAAAGTGCTATTTGCGTAATGTGCAACATGGTGGATGAAACAACGGACCATTTATTCATTCATTGCCCTACAACTTTCAAAGTATGGGATTACTTTATAAAGGCGTTTCATATTAACTGGCCACTTCCGGGTACAGTCCTGAATCTTTTTGAAGCGTGGGAATGGAATGCTCTTAATGGCAGATGCAAAGATTTGTGGAAAATCATGCATTTTGCGTTGATCTTGAACGTTTGGGAGGAAAGAAATAGTAGAGTTTTTGGAGGGAGGCATAAATCGGTTTATGAGATAATCATGCACACTAAACAGACTCTCATTCTCTGGTGTTGTGAGAAAGATACTTTTCGTTCTTTGGACAGTACGCTAATAATGCAAAACTGGGAAATTGTTCTTCATATGTAACCTGGTCTGCTGTGACTGGTTTTGTATTTGGTTAATTTTCTTTTAATATAACCTTTTCATTCTCAAAAAAAAAAAACATTCCCAAAGTGGAACAGTTCTAGAAAAGTTGCATACGTTGCTTTGTGCTTTTTCTTAATGAATTCAGCTTTTTCTTGGTTGCAATTGTTGTTAGCTATTGAGTTAGTAATGCCCATCGTTATCTACAGCTTGTATCCGTCCGAATTTAAGCTATGAGTTTATATCCTCGAAACTTCCGTCACTACTAAGAGACAGTTACAAAAAAAAAAAATCATTATTACTGTACCTAGTTTTCTAGCTACTCTGCCAGCTAGAAGCCACAATACAACTGATCTTTTTGTCATCTATAAATTATGACCATTCTATCAGAGAAGCATTTACATGCATTGTTTCTTCTCCTATGTCTATAATGGGGTTCACTGGTAACATAGCAATGTTCAGTTCAATTCTTCTCATAATCTGTTTATCATTCTTCTCCTTTCAAACAACAACTAAAGCATGTCTTGAAACTGATAAAGCAGCTCTACTTGATTTCAAGAAGAACATCATTTATGATGGTCCATATAAACGATTAGAAAATTGGAAGAAAGACACCGATTGTTGTAACAATTGGGAGGGTGTTGCTTGCGATCATTCAAACGGTCGAGTCGTATACATCGACTTATCTGGGAAACAACTATCAGGTGTAATTCCATCCTCAATCGCTAAATTAGTTTCATTGGAGAGGCTTGATTTAGGTGGGAACAAATTCTCAGGTTGTTTACCAAGTTCAATTGGTTCTCTCAAGAACTTGACATTTATGAATTTGTCGGCAAACAAAATATCGTGTAGCATTCCTCAATCCATCGGAGATCTATCCAAATTGAGGTATATGAACCTCTGGAAAAATAGTTTTAGCGGAAGTATACCAAGTTCTTTTTCAAAGCTATCTTCTCTTAGATATTGTCAAATTTCAGATAACAAACTTTCCGGTAGTATACCATCATCGATTGGTTATATGCCAGAACTCGAAGTTTTGCAAGCGTTCAACAACATGTTAACAGGAAATATACCCACAAGTCTTGGAAATCTTACAAATCTCGGGGCCTTGGATTTACGAAACAACCGTCTTACGGGTAAAATTCCTTCAACTTTGTGCAATCCTATAGATCTCTCAACCCTTGATCTCTCAAGTAATGGATTCGCCGGAGAATTTCCAGCAGTGATAGGAAACATGTCAAGGTTGCAAGTGCTAAATTTATCCAACAACGGTTTCCATTCAGTTATACCTTCAGCTTTCTTAAATTTACCTAGACTTAGGTTGATAAATTTGTCGCATAACAGGTTGTTCGGGAAAATCCCTTACCATAGTTTCCCATTTGATCCCTCTTCTTTTGGGGACAATCCTGGTCTTTGTGATTCCCCACTTCTTCCTTGTAATACTACTACTGCATAATAATATCTTTGCAGGAATATATATAGCTTCCTCGCTGTGTGAAGCCTCCATGATTTTCTGTTATATTCCATGCAGTTTATAAAATAAATAAGAAAAACTTCACTTTCGTGGGTATTGTATTGATTTTTCTTAGCTCATTAAGTAATTAACTGGTTTTTGTTGGCTATTTGCAACCAAATAACATCGATCAAATGTAATGTTGCGTACACAAGCTCCATCCATGCAAAATGACAATATATGCTGCTTTTTACATCCTACTTTAAAGTTTAAACAACACCTTGGACAGTCTAGTTTTTGGTCATGACAGTTTATTCCCACCAAAACATTTACATATAACTTGGTTTGCCACCAATTTTATTGAAAATGCTTCTCTTAATAGACTTTGGGTAAATTTAATCTAAACAAAACAGAAACACACTATAGCTTTGAGAAAGATGTTGCCCTGGTGGAGTAGTGCGGTGGTAAGACTGAACAGGCGATCTCCATGAACTCTACATCATTCTCTAAAACCTGCAAGATGTTCAAAGGCAGGCAAATGTTAACAGTTAGGACCCCTTCAGATGGACCAGGATCGGTCATAATCCTCCCATCATACATGAAATTGGTCCCAGTTCGAATTGCTAGTGGTGCACCCCAGCCAAAATCATTGCCGTAGGGATTGAATCTTGCCGAGCCCACTACCCACAAATTAGTAGGCGATATCAAGTCATAAATTGACGGTAACACGGGATTGTCCACCCATGACTGCCAATAACGTTGAATCTGATCATTACTGCAGCTTTTAATTGCTTTGTTGAGTAACAAAGCTCCAAAATTACCACCTTTGGCAAGTAAATCGCCGGCCTTAACAGTTGCACCCGCCGTCTGAATTAAGTTTCCGAAGTAACCTTTGCCTAAAGGTGGATCCAATCTATCTCTAAAACCAATTGTTATCTGATGAGAAACGCTTTCATTTGGATGTAAATTTCTAGCTCGGGTTATCGCTATCCAAATATGAGCTAACACAGCTAGTAATGCTGAAACCGTACTAGTATGATTATGATAAGAGTTGACTTTTGCTTTGAGTATGGCAATTTTTCTGGTGCGAAATGAAATAATCTTTGCCTTAACATTGGATCTGGAACATATCTTTCTACAGAAATTTTGTCAATGAATGAAAAAGGTAGATGAATGGGGAAATTGGTATTTTCAGGCAACCAACGAGCTTCGAGATTAACATGAGGCGGATGTGAATTACCTGAAGAAATTCCAAAATGAAGTACCATCACAAACAATATGATTCATGCTGACCCCAATGAAGATGACATCAATCAATTCCGTTACCTGTACGGAAAGCAAGGGAAGTGATAGGCCTTCGTAGTTCGGTACGCCGTCAAGTGAGAAGAAAGCGTTGATTATTTCAGGAGTGTAGATTGGTTTGAGCAGATCTTCTAATCTAACATCAGCAACAGCATGTATGAATTCCGCACCAGAAGAGTTGCAGTTAATGTAGAACGAGATGGTACCTTCGTTGTCATGTTTTGTCATTGCCAGACGACCTGTAAGGGGAAAGAAATAGTCGAGACATGTTGATAAACAACTTTTAAGGTGGCTAATTAGAGTCGTATTTGTTTCTTCTTGATCGGATTTCTTGAATTTAGTACTAGATTCTGGTGGTTTAGCAAAAAGAAGACCCACTTGAGCATACAGACGTCTAAGTGACCTGAGATCACTTGGATTTAACTCTATCCTTTGATTACGAGTACTTGTATCCTTCTTCTGTGTTGCTGGTAAGACGGTGCTCGTCGAGATAGGGCGAACCTGATTTACAGATGTAATACTACTCATTCTCGGTTGATCGGCTCTAGCAGCGATCGATATGTCACACAACAACTTTGGTGCATATGGATTACGAGTACAAGTCTACAAGACTTGATTAGTGAAGTCAATCTTATTATTTATTTATCTGGTGGAGCCTGCCTGTCTTGCTGGATGTGGTTGATAATTTTGATTATTAAAGTCAAGGTGATCAGTATTTTTTTATTAAATAAAATTGGCCACCTTGAATACACAAACTTTAAGCAATTTGATTTTTTGTTTAATGGCGTGGTGCTTATCATTATCGACAACCAAGCTATCTTTCTTTTTTTTCTAAATTACGCAATACTCTAAAATGTAATTTACTTCGAAATGACTGAATTATCTTATATTATCTGCAACGATAAAAGGAGGTTAGCGATGTCTTACCCTTGCTTCAATGTCACATCTTACTTGCTCTTGCTCGACGTAATAATGCATAGGTCTTGGAAGAATTCAACTTTATAGGACTCCCACGTAAAAAAGAAAAACCATATGATCCCCAGAATTTAATCTCATATACTGCGAAGCACATGGGTTCGGTTTCGCTGTATTATTAATGTTTCAAATAACGAATTTCAGAATGTTTGATTGATTTTAAGAAAAAAAAAATAGAGAAAATGAGTCATTTGTCCAAAAAAAAAATTAAAACACGGTTTAAATGGACGACTAAATTTTTTTATAGTGAAATGGACAATTTTTTTTTAGCAAGGATGAAACTGGATTCATCTTGGCTTAAACTTAAAAAATAGCAAGGATGAAACTGGATGCATCCTGTGTAAAATAAAAATAAGAAAAATTATTTGAAAATGGCCAGGATGAAACTGGTTACATCCTGCTTATTTTTAAATTTTTGTCCATTTAAACAGTATCTAAATCTAACTGTCCTTTTAGCTCAGGAAATTTTAATTTTGGTCTTTTTAACCAATTTTGGGAAAAAAAAGAAGGTATAATTATCCTGGCTTGATTGGGATATACCTAAATTAATTGGGGTATAACAAATGAGACAAAATAGGATCATTTTGAAGTAAAAAAGGTCACCCCTTAACCAAATGTTTTCAAAATGGCAAAATTGCCCTTGTTTAATTAACATTAAAATTTTGATTAGATTAATTAATTAAGTTTAAATTGATTGAATAGATTAAAACTTATGAATTTAAGTTATGAAATTTTGTTTTTGATTAAACTTTTGTGGGATGATTTTTGATGATTTTTTTTTTTTTGAGAATATCTTTTGCAACGAAAATGAAGCACACAACCGAAACACTTCTAAAAAGGGGATTGCAAATCTGTTGTATGAAATCATACTCAAAATCAAAGAAGAAATCAACACTTTCAGTTCTGTAAGTATAAAAAATCGGCAAGTTCGACGAATGAAGAACATGCAGACTTTTTTTTTTTGACACACATGAGATTGCTTTTTTGACAAGGTCTACAAAAATAAACATTGCTATTGAAAAATATTAGTACAAGGTCTTCAAAAAATACCAGGTCTACAAAATAAACACAGGAGATGTTGTTGAAAAATACCACGCCGGCTGTTGAAAATACCATGCCGGCTATATTTGGCCGGCAAGGTCTTCAAAAAATACCATGTCGGCTGTTGAAAAAATTTAAAGTCGTCGTCATGGCTGTTATCAAAAGTCGGCAAGATATGCATGTTACGACCTTGCCGACAAAAAACACAGAAATCATAATTTTTGATTTCTAACCTAATATAACAATCAAATCACACAACACAATGATGAGTTTGAGTTTAAACATCATTTATAGTCTTCTTTTCGCTGGTAGAGTCAACAGTTTTTTGGAAAATCAAAGTTGAAGATTTTTATATGGCTTTGGTTGATTGGAAAAAAAAAGAAAAGAAGAGAAGATTAAAAGTTGTTTAGTTTTTTCAATTTTAGGGTTTATGAAATTAAGAAATGAGTTTAGTTTAAGATTTAATTAGTTCAAGGGTATTAAAGTAAAATCACCCTTTTTAATAATGACACATCATGCCCCTTGAAATTGGGTATACCCCAACTAATCTGGGTATACCCCTATCAAGCCAGGATAATTATGTATGACGCTTCATATATTAGACATTGCTATTCAGAAAGGAGTTGGAGCCCAGTTTGTGGCTAGGTTACCAACCAAAAACTTTGTATGATTCATATTCAACATTGAATCTTGCCTAAAAAAATAAATTATTATTATGTTGTAGGGCCCACGGCCATAGATGTGCGGCCCAGCTAGATATCTAGGGTTTCCCTTCTACATATATATAAAAGATATTGTTTCATGTAACCTATTATCATGATTATTAGAAACCTTTCTTTGCCTATTTACTTTCTTCATATTTCACTGCAACACGTTATCAAGCACGACTCTACTAGTGTGTGTAATTTTTTATCGCTCAAGATTAATCATGGATTCCTTCACAAATATATTAGCGTGGTTCTGATCAATATTATTTTCATTATGGATGTGTTACCAGGTATTCTCGTTCCACAAAAGAATTTCGTTTTCATAGTATTTTTTAGGGTTCCACGAATATATGGTTGTCAAATATAGAGATTTCACCTTGCGATTTTCATGAAATTTTAATATGTTAGACAAAATTAGGTATTACTTACTCATTTACAATTTCAATCAAATCGGAATATGATTCAATCTCCAAAAACGGAATTTAATGAATCTGTGTACGTTCAGGAAAACCCTAATTTATAACAGAGTATACAAATGTAGTTTTTAAGAATTACAACCGTTAGATTATTCTTTAGTTTTGTTATGTGTTACATATTGTTCTCCTTGATCCACTGTAAAAATTTAATAAACATCGAATCACGGAAAATACTCCAAATTACGTGATATTTCCATATGTGTCCACAAAAAAGTTAATTGGAACAGTCATACAGCATCATGAATATATTTTTGTATGGCCGTTGGATTTTATTACAATTTTACTATGTTTGGAAAAACATATTTTTTACGCAACTGTAAAAAGTTCATCATGATCAGACGATGATGCATTAGTATATCGATCAGAACAGTTGAAAGAAGAAGTTTTCAATTTTTAGGGTTAACCATATGTTTTGGGCTCATATGCTAATAGTTTCAAACTTATTAACAATGGGCCTGAATACTTCATATATAATGGACCGTATAAATGTTTATATTCATTAACCATGACCTTTTCAACCTAATGGACCGGGTCTTGACCAAATAGTTGACCAGACTTTGACTAAACCAATTCGACTCTAATTTTTTGACTCTGAAGTATTTGAGCACCATTAAAGCGTCTATGATGTAGAAGTATGCGTGCACAAGTACAATACTTTCGTCATAAAATTCTTCCACTTATGAATATACATCATTCAAAGAGGAAGCCATACCTTTAACATTTCCAAGGCGACATATTAACTTCAAACGATGTAATGCTTTGAAGGAAGTTTGGCGAAACATTCATTTTCCCCAAAACTTGAATGTTCAGTGGGATGTAATCCACTTGTTAAATTATAATGAGTCAATAAATTTGATAGGGATATGTTGTAATTAAAGGAAGACCTCACGTTTTGTGGAAAGAAACTCACAAAAGTTTCCATGAGTCAAAGATGTAATTCTGGCTCCAGTAGTAGTGATACAAAGTAAATGCATCTATCTATAATGGGACAAAGATGTAATTTTACTCGTGTAAATGAAAGTTGCAAATCTTGGTATAAGCATTTTACTGAGAATGGTACAAGCATTGTAAAGCAAGTATCATATATTGGTAGTCAACTATAAGAGATATAGGGAGTTTAAAGGAAAACGAACTCACTATATTCTTGGAGAAGGTCATATCCTAGCTAGACGTTAACATTAATGGCAACAAGAACTTTTCCAATTTTTCTTATTGTCTATCTTTATTCAATCGAATTCGTATGGTTAGATTCTATATTTTGCATGATTTGATCCTAAACTATTTTCTACATGATAGTTTGACCGATATTATAATAGCTAAAATAAATAAACTATTTTATGCGAAGAATTATATCCGATGTATGCTCTTGTGGAATGAAAAGGATATCATTTCCATGAGACTGAAATCCTCTAAAGCACTTGAGATATGCTCAAAATTACTTGAGTTAAAAGGATCAATCGTACCTTATGATGAAAGGTATATCATCTTCATGAACGGTAACACTCTAAAGTAAATGAGATAGATTTTATTTTGTTACGTAATAAGGTCACACCGCTTATTACACGAAACTCTTAAGGAATTTAAATTAGTTGTTGAACTATTTCCTTATAATGTGACTACAAGGATTGAATCATCAGGTGCATCATTTCTCAAAATTTGTTTTCAGGATACAACAAATACGTCGCAAAATCTCTAGATGTAGCGAGAGATAATATCACCTTGTTATAACCCGTGCAAATGGATATCATGTGGAACATCACTATGATGAGCATGTAATTGATTGCATCTTTTGTAGTCTCTAATTTATTTAGAAGGAAATATATTTTAGAGAAACTAATGAGTCAATCTAATGCAATGTAATTCACTATAATATTTGGATTATTGCATCCATATTGACTCATACAAATATCTTTTTTTTAGTGATAAAATATTGGCAAAATCTTGTTGGATATTTTGACTCATGGGGAACATGCTTTGATCATAACCATAAAGCAACTTTGGTTGTGATTCGATTTGGAACATGATGATTTTTTTCTTTGTAATTTCATGACATATAAAATGATAAAAGAACTCATGATATTGAGTTGCATTTGGCATTTGATGAAATAGGGGGAGAATTTATCGAAAATGTCGTATAAAATTTTTCTAGTTGGTGGATTAAATATCTTTTTTTAGTGAATGGAAATGGAAAATTGTTTTTTGAAAGAATGCAATAGTAGACGTTTTGGTTTGTCACATATCTCTCATTGAGTGTTTTCTAAAGAATAACTAGATGAATTCTCCCATTCTAAAGAATGAATTCAACCCCCCTTCCCATTATTCTTTTAAGTAAGAGAGCATACCACTCATTTCACAAAGTCTTCAAATAGATGCACAACCCCCTTCCCATTAAATAGGCATATCACTCATTTCACAAATCAAAATAGGAGATGCCATCCTAAGATGCAAATGGTAAAAATTATATATTAGAAAGGAAAACGAGGTGAAATTTAAAAAAAAAAATATTCATGCAGAATGCGCACCATTAAAATGACTTATGGCTCTAGTGAATGTTTTAAAATTTTGGACTAGTTATAGTTGTCAAGAAAATTTTCTTTTGGGAAACTACTAGCACATATTATACATGTAAGGGCTCACCACCCCTTGTAAATTCTAGCTAGTATACATCAAAAGGACTTGATGGTTATAGAGTATTTAATATAATCAATGCAAAACATCCTATACCCTATGGCCTCACAAAGCCTGTCATCAAAGGTTATAGATGGTGCCTAAGGAATAGGTTATGCTTACCAACCTATCTTTTATTGCATTAGGGATATGCGATATTACACGCATCTTACTTAATTCGTTTTTAGAACCCAATATTAGTCAACCTTTTCTTCGTACCAGTTGGTAACTGGATTTGAGCCTGACATTCGTGTTCTTGCACATTTTTGGTTACACTATATATGTGACATTACGAATCCACATCGTACTATTACGGGTCTTCAAAATTGTTAAGTGATTATGTTGGAAATGAGTTCCCAACAATTATCCTCATTTTAAAACTTTTGGCAGGAGATATCTTACCGCAAGAAAAAGTATTTTCTAAGGAAACGACAGGAATTGTTGTGGTGTGTTCCCACTGTGTCTTATATTGATTATTGTACTCCAAAAATGTAAATGTGAAGTGATAAAGAATATTAGATTTTCAGAATGTACATTGATGTTGCTAAAGTGATGAGATCACAAATACCAGCTGCAAAGTTGCAAATTCTCAATACGGGATATATACACCATAGACTAAGGTGTTGCAACCACACTCAGTGGAAGTGTGGTTGAGGCCGTGGCTCCATAAAGGAAGTTGGAGATACCACTTGGTTAGATCAATCCTCACCTAGAAAGGAAGTAGGTGAGTAAGTCACAACTTATTTATATCATCAGAAATCATCTCATAAGATTGTCTCTGAATATGTCCATGAATCAAACTGGAGGACGCTCCGAAGTTTTGAGTGATTCTAGAGAACAATGAAATCCTGAAGGATTATGAGAGTGCATATGAGTCAATGGAAGGATCATGCATGCATAATGATGATATAATACATAAATAGTTGCTCCAGAAGTAGAGCACAATGAGATCGAACCATGTTTTATTTTGATTAATTTCAAATAAATAACATATTTGGCCTACGCAATCCAGGTAGAACTTAGTTCTTTGAAAAATTTTACAGGTATTTGGTGTGGTAGTGCTAACCAACCTAGTGTAAAGCCTGTGGGACATATGTGGTTATTTGTCACAAAGTGTAATGAGAAGGATGAGGTCTTAAAGTATAAAGAATCATCTTGTGGCGCGAGGTTTCTTACAAACCCCTGGATCGCTTACTCTTTTGAACATCATAATGTTCAGTTAATTAGTTTGCTTGGTAGTTACAAAAGAACTTGAAACATAGTAGATGTGGTTATATCTCTGAATATTTAGACTCAAAGATATTTGCAAAATTGCAAGTCGAATGACTCTAAACCACGGAGTGTGTTTGAAGTTACACTGGAACACTCACTTATTGATTTAAACAATTAGGCGGATGTGGTATACCCGTCTAAGTGACTATTTGATTGGGAAGGGATAAACAAGTAAGGTTTTGCGCCATGCGTATTAAATAAGTTTCTAATTCAGAATTATAGCTATTCTATGTTGACGGTATGGACATGGTAAGTACTCTGAATTGAATAAGATATCTTACAAGCTATTTAAAAAATTGAATTTTAGATGAAAATCCTAGGAAATCTCGATCTTATCTATGTTCTAAACTAGAAGACAGAGATTGTGGTATATTATTCCACCAGTTTGCATATGTCCATTGTCGGGAAATTAAAAAAGGACGTGCATGCTGCTAGCACTCCCATAATTAGTCGAGTTTCAAATGTACATAAATGACCAATTCATAGAAAGGAAGATGAAGAAGTTGGGTCGGGAGATGAACTTTCCTTATCTAAGTATAATAGACGCATTATTGTACTTAGCATAATGTACTCGAACAAATGTTACATCCTCAATGAACTTGTTAGCTAAATATAGCTCAGCGCTAACGTAACGTCATTGGAATGGTATAGTGAATGTAATCATGTGCTTAAAAGTAACCATTGACATAAATTTGTTTTATCCATGCAAAGACATAAAAAGGAATGCTAACGAAAATGCAATCCAAAGGTTGTTGATTATAAAGGAACAATAATCTCTTCTCCAGCGAAAGTAATCAAGGGGAGATATGGTAGGCTATTTTCTAAGTCATTACCGATATTCAGTTTCGAAAAGTACATGACTAAAGGAACTGTCTGGAACAACTCTGAAAGTAATCAGGGGATATGCTGACATCATGGGGAGGATCTAAGGATATGATATCGACATGATTTACTTCGAAATTGAAGCTATGTTGTACTCTTTTTCCCTTCGATCGAGAATAGTTTTCCCAAATGGTTTTATCACTCGACAAGGTTTTTAGCGAGACAACACTAAAAACATCAAGTATGTTGAATGTTGCAGACATAAAGATCGCATCAATATTACTGAAAATATCTGAATCAAAGAAATGAAACGCGATAGTCTGTTAACAACGTAACTTCCAGAATCAACAACATGGTCTTATAAACATTCAAGTCACAAAAGTAAAGTGTGATAAACTCCCTTTGACTGCATTAGACTAATAAAAATTATCTGACATCAGTGGGAGCATCTAAAGGTGTGTTGAACTCTTTTCTTTCACCGAGTTTACTTTTTCCAAGAGGGTTTTGTTGCTCGGCAAGGTTTTTAATGAGACAACAACAAACACCGGGAAGTAATTTTCCAGCAAAGGCTATTGCTTTTCCCACAAGGATTTTCTGCCTTAGGAGTTGTAAAGCAACTAGTCAACTTCAACGGAACAAAGTGATCATCTGCAGCAGATCACATTTACATGCATCTGTCACGTTGTACTCTTTTCCATTCGTCAAGGTTTTATCCCTCTGGGTTTTCCTTGTCAAGGTTTTAATGAGGCAACATATACACATCCAAGTATGTTCTAAGTTTTCTTAATATTGTTCTCTTTTTCTTTAGTTAAGGTTTTGTCCCTGTGAGTTTTCCTGACGAAATTTTAAGGAGGCAATTAACTTAGACTTGGCGGTGCTTGAAGACCGTATTCCATGTGATGAACTGCATATAAAGTACCAGATACAACATGTGAAGTACTAAATGTGAGGAGTTGTACCAAGGTTTTGTCCCAATGGGTTTTTCCTTGTCAAAGTTTTAATGATGCAATTGATTACAGCACAAGTCATCAAGGAAAGGACGACATTTGAAGAACTACATTTGAAGCACTAAATGTGAATCACTGCATATGAAGTTTTATTGGACCCTACAAGGGGGAGTTTTGTAGGGCACCCGGCCCATAGATGTGCGGCCCAGCTAGATATCTAGGGTTAATTTCCCTTCTTCTTGTATATAAAGGATATTGTTCCATATAACCCTATTATCATGATCAATAGAAACCTCTCTTTGCCTCTTTACTTTCTCCATATTTCACTACAACAAATTATTATTATTATGTATTATGTGGGATCGGGAAAACTGAAATCTCCGCTAAGCGTATTTAAATTGGTGGTTTTTTTTTTTTTTTAGTTAAGCGTATTTAAAGCGGATAATACAATGGATTTGTTTTAGTTAAAATTTATAGTAAAGAAAATAAAGCTAACACAAATGACTCCTTATAAAAGCTACATATCCTATATATGTATCATTGTTATAAAAATGTATGAGGTTTATGTCCATGATGACTAAAGCTATCAGACGGACGACGTTTAATTTAGGACTGATCTGAAGGTCGGGATGCTACGGATTGGAAAGTCATTAGACGGACGATGTTGATTGGGGGCCATCATCCGGCGGTGGGTGTGCTCCGGATGGAGTTTTGCATTGGACGGTCAGGAAATTTGTATATTTTCTTCCAAGCGACCGGTGAATATCTTCTCTAAAAACTAAAACCCTAAATTATCTTCCATATCTTCTCGTGCTTTCTCTTCTTCCACTCTATCTCGGATCTCCAGTGGTTCCTATATTTCTTTGATTCGATCTTTTTAACTGGCATGTCTACTTTTCATTATTGTGTTTTGATATTCTTTGGTTTCAGAATGTGTTGATTCTGATTTTGATTGTTTTGATTTCTTTTTTAAAGGGTTTAGTGGGTTGTTTCAGTTAGGAATCACTTAACTGGAAAACGGGATGTGATGACTGCGATGGATAATGTATAGAACCTTTCTTGCAAACCCTACTTCCTATGTTTTTTTTCTTCTTAATTGGTGATGTATTTTGAAGTCTGTTATTGATTTGATTTTTCGTAATCATAAATTTTCTTGCAGAGGTTCCATGAAGAGGATTTCTAGAGGAAGTGTTAGAGTTGTCAATGTTGATTTATTTAATTCAATGGTTGCTATTTCCTCTGCCACGGAATTGAAAAGCTACCAACTAACAAGATCAATATTTTTGTTAATAATGTAAATTCTGTGAAATTATATTTTTAATTTCTGTTGCAGGAGAAGGAAATCATCTTGAATTTTCATTGATGGAGACTATTTCTCCTTTTCTTCACGTTATTTTCTCATAATATGATGATCTCTCCGTGCCACAATAATTGATCATCTGAAATAGTCTCAAGGTAGAAAGATGCGTTGGAAGTGTTTGTCGAATTGTTTCAATGGGATTTCAAGTTTTATTTTGTGATAATGGTTATATAAATGGTTCTGTAAATGGATCTCTTCCCTTAATTAGATCTTCATATAAGTAATCCATTCAATCAGTATTTGATTAAGAAGGGTGCTTATTTTTTTGCAAGTGATTTATGTTAATCGGAAAATGGGTTTTCGATCCTTAATTGATAAAGTTTGCTTATAATCGATTTAATTGTTTTATCTACTACTCCATGTACTTTGAGCTTATAATTTTACTTTCTCATATGGATGATATGGTGAAGAATCTTTTACTGAATGTAGAGTTTTCACCCTTTATATATAGGTAACAAAATTTTAAGACTAATAGTTATGATTTCTAAGGTCTAGAAACTTTGAGGTTTTTTTTTCCTTTCAAAGTCCTCATCACCCTTTATATATAGGTAACAAAATTTTAAGATTTTGGTCTCTAATAGTTATGATTTCTAAGGTCTCTTGTTTTTGTTATATTTCCTATATGCTACTATTAATCAATTCAGGCCTCGGTGTTAAGAAAGGACAAATCATTACTTATATTCCAGGCTTATGATTTGTTTCTTATATATTGTTTTAGATTTATGTTTTTTGAGGGTACTAAAATCCGTGATTGCGTTTTAAGGTCACGAGCAGTAACTGATTTCATGATGAACACAAGGTATTTTCAACTATAAGCTTCTCCAATGTTTGGCGTGTATGGGTTTCATGAGTATTCTTAAGTCGAAATTTTGATGGTGTGTCTCTAACCTTGAACTGAATTTCCAATTAGTCTAATGTGGTGAAGTGGTTTGGGGCAGGTATTTAAAGAATCGAAACCCACAATTACTATCTTGCCATTTATCAGTTATTGAGGCCTGACAATATCATGCCCATCGTGTTCGGAAATGGGATGTGCCGGTTTCTTTGGGATTAGTTTGGAGGATGAGAATCAAGATACTATGTGATTTTGGAAACTTCAATGTGGGATGTAACCAATGTATTAGAGTTTCCAGTATAATATCGCTTTTTGGTTGCCAATTCAGATAGAGATATATGTAAGTATGTTTTCATGATAATGCGAATTTTAGTTTTTATGATATGTTATGATTTTGTTTTGTTTTGTTTTGTATTGATTTGATTGGTGTAGACTCTGAATAATAGGTCGTTGAGCCTCTTGATGAAATACTGGCCATCGATTGGTGTTTTTGTGTCTGTGCTTACATAATGGAGTTGACTGAAGTAAGAAAAACATCTCTTGTAGGCTGCATAAAAATCAACAACTCTTGGAGTTAATTGCAGTAAAGCGAAATGCAGTAGAATAAGGGGTGGTAGTAATTGTCTACAACATCAAATTAAGTACCCCACTATTGTCTACGCGGAACTTACATATTGTCATGAACTTACATATTGTCATGAAATGTCATCGAATTAATTACTATCTATTGCGTTAATCAAATCTCAAAAAAAGCTATTGATCTATTTTTTTCTCCTTTTGATAAGTATATTTATCTGCATTATTCAATTTTTGGTCTATCTCACAAGCGCATCAATATTTGTTTAGTTGTATTTCAGATATTGTTCAGTTCTAACACGTTGTTTTTATACGTATAGATGAACTAGAATCTTGAAAAAGAGACTACAGGAAAGTATAAAAATAGTTGGTGGTGTTTCTTCTTTATGGTGTTGTTGATGCTACTTTGGGTTTGTACCGAAAAATAACGTAAGAAAAGTTATTCTTCAATTGATGGATGGTATTGTTGAGGTTTTCTTCTCTTGAACGGATGGAACGGGAGCATCGATCATTGATCTGCTTTATTTTGGGTTATTTACTATGGATGGGGGGATATTCAGGGCAGTTTGTTCCATCTTATGCCGAAAGAAAGTCTCACTTCATGAAATTTCCTGGTAACTAATCAAGGACCTGGGAGGAAAAAGGGTCTTGCCTGGCATATTCTTCGTAGATCTAAGGTAATACTTAATAGCTTGACATTTTCTTTTGGATTGTTATAAAGTTCTTAGTACGTCATTACTTCATTGAGCATTAGTCGGTAATGCTATTTCCTTAAGCTTATTGAATTGCATCGCATCTTAATTAACTTATATGGTCGTACCTTTATAGGGCTAATAAGGGGGATAGACCTGCACTTTCTTTATATGGAAAATGAAAATCCAAGGAAACCAAATGGTAAGCTGCGTATAGGTGCTTGATCTCAATTTTTTACTTTCACCGTGGTTACTTCATTCTACCTTGCTTGATAGCTTCAAGAGAGTTTAAATAAGTCTTTGTATCCACGTACTCTGCTCAATAGTTCTCAGGAGAATATAGGTATGTCCTTCGAAAATTTATCACTAAAAATTCACCATGCATACACATTTCCGTCTCATGAAGTAGTAGTTCTCACATTAGTTTCAACTCATTTTTTGGTTGATCTTGGTAACTTTCACATGATAGCTTACTATATGGGGACACTAGGTTAGGTTTTATCACTCTAGACTCTGTGGTTATATCAATAGTTTTTGCTATATAAATATGATAGAAATGTTCAATGTTGGTGATGATTGATTAAAATGTGATTGGATTTTTTAAGTAAACTACTCTTTAAATATATTCGTTTTTTGTACTTGCTAGCTTGAAAAGTAATGTAATTATCATGTAAGCTATAATTCTCACCCTGCTCATTTTTAATTTCTTTTTTAATTCTCACCCTGCTCATTTTTAATTTCTTTTTGTTTCCTTTTTGTTGACCAGGGTTCAAATATTAACGAATCCATGATTTTTTAGCATGCTTGAAAAGTAGCTACAGAAAATACAGATATGTAAAGTATAGGGGAGAACCAATCTGAGCCCATGCAAAGCACGGGGGCAATCAATACCTTTAAAATCCTAACTCATATAAGCCCCCACGTCGCGCGGTGAGAATATCCACTTTTGGGTGAGTGTCACCGCCCCCTTGAAATTTATTTATTCAACTTTTCCTCAAATTAGATGCAAGTAAGAGTGAATACCGGTTTTTAATCCAAAAAACGGTTTGCATGACCGGAAAAAAATAATAAAAGAAAACTTTTCTTCCTATGAAACAGAAAAGAAAAATCTACAGAGCTACCTCTTTTATCTTCTCGCTCTTTCTTCTGCTCAGTGCTCTTCATTTTTCTCCATTCTCTTTGATTTTCAGAGTAGTGATTGCGGGTTTTAGATTCATGGAACAGAAATTGGGGTTTGCTCCTTTCCTATTATTTACTTGGTTGTTTCGATTTTGCAGACTAGGGTTTGTTGTCTTCTCATTATTGATAATAAAAAATAGTTTCTGTTTTCAGGTAAAAGAAATCCTCCAAACAACTAAACCCTAATCATGAAGAAGGTAATCCATCATTTTTATCTTACTATTAGGGTTTATCAAATCTGAGATCTTTTGATGATTTTATTCAATTCTTTCCTCTGTTTATCTGTTTTGGCATTTTGATTCGTAAGTTGAACAAGGTAATCCATCTTTTTTATCTTACTATTAGGGTTTATCAAATCTGAGGTCTTTTGAGTTCTTTCCTCTGTTTATCTGTTCCGGCATTTTGATTCATAAGTTTCCCAAATTCTAATATTTCTTTCGTTCTACCATTCTCCAAATCCAAACTACTGTTTTCTGCTCTCAAATTCTGACTTAGCATGGAGATTTATGTTGATCGGGTTCATGAAATCTTACCAGGTCCAGAAGTTAACCTAGGTAATTCCTTTATGTAGTCTCATGGCTCCTTGAGAGGTCTTATTTTACCTAATTTGATTGAATTTTATGTGTATTAGTTTAAGTCTTTTTGATTTGATTTATAATAGATTAATATAATATTTTTGTCGCAGGAAATTTCGGAGGCAAAGTTGATTCGCACAAATTTTATGTTTTTTAACGTAAACATGTTAAAACCATAGATTTTTTTATTTGTAAGGGCGATATAAAAAGATGTAATAGGGTATGGTTATGATAATAGTGATAATGAAGATTGAAATCTGAACTTTATGCCCAGTTTTTGTTTCCAGGGAATGCAATCTTAACAACAACAACATTCACCATTCATGTTTCAGGCAACATGGGTTTCACAACCAATATAAGGTTACATATTTAATGTATGGTTCTAAGTATTGATTCCTATGTAGTTTTTCCATGACGACGGAAGCATAGCTAAGCTTTTAAACGGACCCTTTTAGATATTTATAATCCTAATTTAAATTTAGTTCCGTGACATAACTATGAATAAACCTTAATCACGAATCTCTTTATTTGTTTTACATAAAGGTGTTGGTGATTTCACGGATGAAGATTCCTGATAGGTCAAACAAATTGACAGAGAAAATATCAAGCCTCTTAAAAGATTGTATCTATCATGTACTTGCAGTAGTTATTGAGGTAAAGATTAGTTAAAACCTTAACTCTAAATTTTTTAATCCTAACTATCGACTAATCTTTTGAGGTTCAAGGTATTTAACTGATACAAAATTTGTTGATACTGAAATTGATAAGGTTAAAATTGATGATTGGGGTTTCTGTATTCATTTAGGTTTATATTCCCAACTAAATACTTGGGGAAGCTCCGGATGGAGTTTTTTCTTGGACGGCTGGGAAACTTCGTTGGTCGGGATAGGTGAACGAAATACTTGGGTTTTATCTGTTTGATCCGTAGGTGTTAACATGGTTAAGGGAAAGGTGATGTAGTGCTTCAAAGAGGGTTGAATCTCGAATATAATCTTCAAAGGTGAAGTAATTGCAGAAACAAATTCTTCTCAGAAGATAATCTAGCAAATATGATCACCACCTAATTTTTCAATTTCTCAAGTCATGATATCTAGGGTTTTTGATTTGTTGTTATTTCAAATTGTGGATTTCCTCCTGTTTGCGGATCCTGATAAAATTCATAACGTTGTTGCAATATAGGGTGTTAGGTTTAGGAAAAATTAGTGTTTTTTTTTCTTTCTTCCAAATTGGGGTTTTATGGGTTTGGAAAATTTTAGAGTTTTGTGCCTTTACGTCTCGGACATCAACTATTGTTGGTAATGATGTTACTCCTTCTCCTGTTATAGTAATTTCAACTCCAGCATCAACTTTTGATTCTTGCTGAGGTAACTCTCTCTCTCTCTTTGTGTTAACTTTTATCCATTTTGCTGTTCATATTGATTTTCAATTGATACACTTGGGAGGCCAGATGATGCTAACCTCCTGCTACTTAGCCTGGAGCCTTGAGTATTGCTCAAAGACGTGTTGTAGGAGAATCCATTACCTTCTGGGTGGAATTTTCACAACATGGGCATTCGTCTTAGCAAGAATTATGCATTAGGATAATGGATAGAAGGATTTGAGAAGCATGGGTGTTGACGTTTTACATGATAATTAAATTAGTTCATTAGGTCGACTAATTCTCACTGAGCTCACCATCACTTTAGATTTTTAATTGCCTGTGTCTCTTGCTTATATATAACCAAATAAGGTACTCCAACATATATTCATGACATAGAGCTCTGCTAACGCCTTTATGGTTTGGACTGAAATCCTTTTCTTCTGTAAAGATCAAATTTGTGGTCAGCAAATGTTATTAGCAAGAGTAATGACTATCATTTGCACCATTGCAAGAACCAAACCTCAAGAAATGTTATGAGAAGTACAGGAGAATTTCTTAGAAGAACTGATCTACGACATTAGTAATGGAGACTATCCTAAATTAGTATACATATACATGAACCCATGAAATGCTGGTTGTGGCGATTCTACATTGTGCAGTCTAACATCCAAATCAAGCAGCATACCCTACTGACGGGTAAGTAATGTATCTAGCTTGGAATCCATCTACGTCAAGGATATATATAAAGGTCCAGTAGTGTGTTCATCGATCTCTTAATCCATGTATTTGTCTTATTTAGCCTATTATATCTATTTTGCAAATAATTTTCCTAAGGTTGTATTCCGTTAGGATATCTAAAATAAAGATATATACGTATTAGATGCAAAACATTATTGAAATTTAAAAGTAGTAATTTTTTATGTAGTTTCATCTCCCAGCACCAGCAATATGCCACGTAAAAGCTTCACAAACACCACACTCTAATACTTCATCAACTAGAAAAAAACTTCTCTGAAAGATTGTTACCAACTTAGAACCAAAATTTGGTGTGCATTCCGCGGCCAACTTGGTTGCTTTTCCATTATTTGATTTCCCATATAACCTTTCTAAACTAACGTGTTTTGAAGAAAAAATTTGGTTGGTCCACGATATAGTTTGTAGAGAATCTTCTAAAAAAATCATTCACGAGAGTGGATGAAAATATCAATGGTTGCAGTGTCTTCTTTACAAAAGTGATGGATAAGAGTGTTATCTTTGGTACAATAGATGTAGAGCTAAAGTCCCCAACCCAGTACCCAGGTAAGAAATGATGTACTACAACTATAATTCGCAAAACCCTGACTAAATAATGCATGTACTAGGTGGTCCCTGATTCGTTGGGAAGTCATAGACCATACCTGCAGTACTTTTGTATTCGGTGCCTTAGATTCCATGGTTGAAACGATTTTCGGGCGCCCCATCAAGGGACATGGTTTTCCTGTCATAGGTACATCATCGATATTGCTGTCTTTCTTCTTTATCACCAACATGTGTGTACTCAGTTTAGTTAATATGTAGCCAGTTATCTTACTGGGTATATTCCATATTATTCCATGCATCCACCAACGCCATCTTTTTTACACAGATTTCTGATACCATATGTCAAGTGAGTCATACATGCATTGCTAGAATAACTTCACCCTGTCTGAATGGAGACCATCTCTCAACTGCTGCGAAGCTAATTTTGTATTCAAATGAACTCATGATAAGGTTTGATATTTGTCTGTATTTTTGGTAGGTGCTATAAATAAATGAACCTACTGGGTAGTAGTTTCATGAGAATTGCTCATTTTATATTAACTGGGAGATGTTATATGTGTCGGCTGAAATGCATATTCGTTTAAGATATTTTGTGTAGGCTTATCTATCCTGGATTAAAATATTTAAGACCTTTTGGATTGCACAATAATCACCATTTTATAATACAGTGTTTGCTGTGAAGTTTACATTCATCTTCGAATAGCTATTATCTTGCTAAACAATATTGATTGTGCCTTGCAGGGCAATGTAAGTGCTAGGATATGTTGATTATCAGTCTGAGTACTTGAATGGCTTGCTGTTGAGAGTGTGTCATCCATGGGAGGAATGGAGAAAACTAATCATGAATATATACATCTAAGAAACCGTATAACACAACCTGAAGCTTATGATGATGAACCGGAAGATGATGAGTTCATGTAAAATATCATGAAGAGTGTATCCAGTACTTACCAGCAAAGGTTAGTAAAATGCATCTTCTTCGAAATTTTACTGGGGGTTCTCTTTCAAGTTCCCTTAACCAATCGTTTTATTCAACTATGTGAGCATGACAAACAGACGTGGATAACGAAAGTCACGAGTTATTAATTTTAAAAAACGGAAAACCATTAGTAGTGTATTTTATCATAAATGGTTGGTATATTATTTTTCTTGAGAGATGTATAAATTGTTGGTATGTTCTTTTATGCATATCCTCACAAAGAGGCATAGGGACCTCTTTGCTTTTTCCTTTTGATTTCGTAATATCTATATTAGAAAATGAAATGGTGTTTGTGTATCCGAATTGGTACGCCGACATATATAAGTTACAATACAATTCTAGATTACTGGCACAAGGATCGAGATGAGGAAGTAGAAGCAATGGCGACGGATGACAGACAACTAACTTCCGTTGCGGTGCGGCTACGATGTGGTCGGGCCACATCTTCGAAGTATGGGGCCCCTCTTTAAATACCGACACATCATATAAAATGGAAAAAAACTTCCAAAACGGTTTTATTACCTAACTGTTTAGTTTTTTTATTTTCTCAACTTCCTACTTTTTCTCAAGATTTTAAACGGTTCAGGAGATTTGGAGGGGAAGGTATTTCAGTTTAATAGGTGTCAAAAAAATAAGGAGGGGCCACATACAAATTAGATGTGGCCCAACCACATCGTAACCCCGGCGCTTCCGTTGAAGGTAATTTTCCTGCTCCCTCCTACTTCTCATACACATCGCACATGTTGTACTTTGTCATAAACATTATATTAGACTCTAGGGTGTTATATATTTGTAAGAAAGGTTACCATGACACTATTGGGCGAAATTATTCACCTATGAAACAGATAATATGCGGTGAAGCTTGATCTTACTTAAATATTATACTAACTTTAACCATCCATACCCAGATACCTCCAAATGTACATCTATGACACTCTAGCAGCTTCACTACCAGCATCTGAAGAATGAAAACCTTGTTATCATAGTTATAAAGTGCGTTGGAGTGGCATTAGTATGCAACAATCCTATAAGGAATGTATTTGATCACGAAATTTCCAATTTCTAGAACATTTTAATTTAGCCAGAATGTAGCTTTTGCTTTAAATTTGTAGAATTCAGTTTTCCATAAATGGTTAAAATTCAGCTTTAGAAATGTTGATTGTCCTTAATTTCTATTACACTATAGTGATTTTTCAGTATTGATTACAATGGGTTGTTTATAATGAATATACTCTTGGTTATGTGCTTTGTTATCCTCTTCTGTACATGGGTAATATTTTCCATTATGGATGAGAATGGAGCTTCTTGAGATTTTCTTTATTCAGTTTGTTGAAAACAAAACATTAGAAATTGGATTAACTGACACGATTGTAACATTTTGAGGCATGAGAATAATAATATTACCCATACATAGAGTGAATGTTTTATGGATACGAAGTGACAATATGATTGTTAGGATTATATACTTTTGGCTGCATCTTTGATTGATGATTCGAGATTTCGCTGGCCATATAGCCACCGTGACTGAGAGATCATGTTCTGTTATTTTGAACGCCTGATTTCATAGTTTTAATGAGATTGTTTCCTTTTTGTTCTTTATATTCTCGGTCAACCTTGGGAAATGACTTTAAGATTGAGGTCTATTGGATTATAGTTTGTATATGATGCAGATGCACTAAAGATGATGAATTAAGGAGGAAGTAATTCTGATGCTTATAGTCTCCATCTTGATCCCAATTTAGTGGAAGTCATTCAAATGATTTGAATGATTGGGATTTATATGTTCATGAAATAGTGATATAATCAGACATCAGTCAAACCAAAAATAACAAATAACAATGAGGTCTCGATTTTGCAGGTTGCACCAAAACCCTATACATTTATGCCATTCCCCTCTGGGGTATATTCATATAAGTGATAGTAGATGTTAATGGTTTCAGGATTATGTTGATATTGTGGATAAGATGATTTTTGTGATAGTAAGACTCTCACCTATGTAACTATTTTGTCGCTTTTGTTTGTTGTTTTGATATTTATGAATCAACCTTTTATTTTAGTGCATGAACAAAGGTGTAATAAATACAATTGATTTACTTGGTTGTTCGGCGACTTCTTTGGAAGAAGCTTAGTGTATGACGAAGTATGTCTTTATGCTCTGTATCCAAGTCCATTTTCTTGCAAAAAGAGATAAAAAAAAATAAGTGAACCACTAGGCCTCGACTAATTTGACCCAACCGACAAAACACCATGATTGCGGTCACCAGTTAAGAAGTCGGTTGCAAGTCCCGGCTCTTATAACAGGGACAAGACATCATAACTTGGTTGTCTAATAAATAGAAATAAATTCACAACTTTCTTGCAGTAGCTTGATATATGCAGGTACTTGTTTCCCAAATCAATTTTCTTCGATTCATGTTTTATAACTATTCTTTTGAATTCTCTTTTTATTTTTATTTTTATTTTTATTTTTTCTTTAAATAACCCCTGTTTAGATCTCAGTTCTCTTAATTTGGATCTTGGTAATATGGTATCCTAAAAAAATATAAGTGTTGTTATAAAAGAAAAACAAGAACTTAACTAATTACCATCCAACTTATTGCTTTATTTTTCTTTTGTTTTCTTTGTCTATACTATTCAACCATTTCATTTTACTGAGTTCAACATTAACCATATTAATGAACATTTGTTTATCAAATACTAAAAGAAAAAAAATCAATTTCAATAAAGTTTCTTTCTATGACCGTTCTCTTTGAATCATCAATTATGTAATCTCTGTGATTGTTCACTTTGAATTTGATTCCTTCTAAACATAATAGAGTTGGGAATGGTAAATTAAGAGTCTATCAGAACACATAAAATATATGACAATGTATATTTCAAGTGATTAATATATTTTTTTTGAAGATATAATTTGCTAGAGTTGTGCGTCTGAATGTAATATGATTTTATTGTTACTAATTTTATAGAAGTATGAGACCCTAAAACAATATAAGTTATCTAATTTATAACTGACTAAGTTATAGTCTTTTAAAAGTATTTGGATATGTTAACAAAGTTGTAGACTTTTAAATGTATTGTTATAAAGGAATAACGTATGTAACTTAACACTAAAGTAGAGGTTGAGCCGGGGCCGTAAGGCCCCGGTGATACCTAGTACAAATATAAAAATTCCATGTACAACACCTTAAGAAAACATCTTAAAAATTTCTAAGTATTTTCTAGAATTACATAAATTACCTTAATTTAACGGATATGGATATCCAACGGATTTTAAAGGTTGCATCCGGGCCCGATCCGTTATCCGTTGGATTTCAAAAATTCCATCCGCATCCAACCCATTGACGAACGGTCTGAATATTTATCCGCAAATGAACGGTTGGTCCCTGTTAAATCCGCAGATTACGGACCAAATGATCACCCCTACTCAATATTACAATTCTCAAACAAAACCATACATTAACCAAATTTCTAAGCAACCCCATCAATTGTTTTCCATCATGGGTACTCTTATCATGTTGGATACTTTTACAAGTGTTTGTAATGTAGGTAAATGAAGTACACCATGGATAACCTGGTTTGCCACCCTTGCAATGGCTCCAAAGCCTAATTTGTGATTGCTTAACAATAGCCTAAATTTTGAAGATACCCACCGATTTGATCAACCGATGTGCCATCATCCTCATTGAATTCGCTGGAATCCAGAGCAGTGAAAGCAATCAGAGATGGGTTAGGTAGTTCTGACTTAATGATACTCAATGACACCGCCACTCTACGTGATTGGACCCTTGATCGCTTAACCAATGGTGAAATTTCTGAATGCTTAATGTGTCTCGATAAACATCCCAATGAAAATATTGTGTTTCTGTGTTTTGGCAGCGGTGGTGTTCTTTCGGAAGATGAGTTAAACGAGATAGCGGCTAGGTTAGAAACAAGAAGGAAAAGGTTTTTTGTGGGTGGTGTGGATTGCACATCCAAATTGCACTCAAATTGCAATTGAAGTGAATGTATTCTTATTATTGTATAAGAAGAAGTTTTTCGACACAGTTTGTAGGGTTTGTTTGTCTATGTTGAGTATGACATTGTGTCGGGTAGAACAATGTTTTCTGGAGTTTCTCTCGTACTATTTCCGATGGAGAAGTTAGATAGTTTGTGATCTTTTGATTCTTGCCGATGACGTTTAGTCGAAGAGTTATTTTTGGTTGTACACCATTTGAAGTCGGTCGGAGCTAGTTGAAGTGCAAGACTGTTTGGAGAAATAGGTTGGCCTATTTGTGTTGCGAATGCGTTCCTATTTTGGTAAAGATTCGTTGTGAGGAATTAAAAAGGTATCGCTTAAACACTTCAAGAGTTTTTTAAGAATAAAGATACAATACTACAGAATATATGTGGAAGTGTGGCTATGGAGGCTAGCGCATACTATTTAGGAGAAAACACGGTGCATGAATTTGAGTAAGGCTACAATTTTGGCGTGTTTTCTAGTCAACCTTTATTATCCATTGGCTATTTAATTTTATAATGATCGGCGTGATACTTTCTATTGGAGAGAGCTACATTATAGCAATGGTAATTTTTGGGGATTTTCTCATCTGTTATAGTTATTGAAGTTGAGTTCAATAGTGACAGAGCCTGTAAAGATGGAGGTAAAGATTTCTTTTGAGAAATTTGGTTCAGCAACGGTATAGTTTCCGTCGATTTACTTTCTCTACATATCATGAGAAGATAAACACAACAACGTCTTAAGGAAGTTGCCAAAGGTTTCAGATTATGGACAGGTGTAATTGGGTCTTTGTTTGAAGGAAGGATTATCAAATTTTGCAACGTTGGTGTATGTTTGGAGTAAGATTAGGAAAGGGATATGCACAAGCAGAATGTGTGACATTATGCATTGTTATGAAGGGTAACAGTGAATTCTTCGACGATGATCATAGTTCTATCCGAGTCCGATTGTGTTGTGGTTTGAATGTCATGAAGTTGAAACTATATGCTTGCTTAAGAAATTGATAAAAGACTATCTTGACAATTATGCATGTAAAAGGGACATTGTTTTCAAATCTCGTTGAGGTTGCTGAAGTAGCGTAGTAAAAAGATTGGTGTGTCAGTTGTTGAAGTCTCTGTGAAGCTGGACACGTGTTTGGTATGTATGTAATGGTTGAAGATATGATGAGCTTTTTAAAGGATTAAAACTTAATTGGGGAAATATGGTCGTAGAATCATGATCCAATCAGAGATAGGCTTGTAAAGAAAGATTCATAGAGATGATCTCGAAATTGGCACACAAGGGCAATGATCTATAGATTGGTTATATTTGGTGCGCAGTTAGAGTCATGCTCACTATGCTTTGGTACATACAAGATGGTTAGTTTCTTGGAAGCTACCATGGAGGTTGGTTTATTACAAAATAACACAAAGTATCTCGTTAACTCACTTTGGAGGACATGCTCATTGAAAGGAGAAAGTATGTGTTTAGTTGTTTTAAGAAACAATTGACTCGACTGGAGTTTAGAGACAAAGATGTGAGATTATGGTTATGTGAAGGTAATGCTTATGTAGATGCATGGAGTATACTGTGGTAGTTTCATTTGCTTATCAAATAGTTATGGATGTCAACCCTAACGGATATGGGCGCAACTTAGAGTTAGTATCTTATAAAAGAAAAATATAAACTCAGGTAGAGTAAGGAAGGTCAAGGAGGAACTGTTTTTCGTAGTATGAAACAAGTTTGAAGGTGGAAAAGGCTCAAGGGCGCATAATGACTATAACTAAGTTCGATTGGTAGCATATGGACAATGATGGTGTATGATCTGATTAAGTTGGCATGAAATACACCTATAATGATGCCAATCAATGTGGAGTTGTGAACATAAAGGAGTAAGGTGTATTTTCTCAAGATGTTGCATAATGGATGATCATATAATGTTGATTTGTTGAGATGGTCAAAAAAAAATTCACTTTGGTGGAGATTTGTACAATCACCGATAGGTTGGATTGTTAAGTTTGAGTTGGTGACGTTCAAATTTGGTTTGGTCTCTTCTGGTGGAGGTTCTACGGAATAATTTGGGCGAACTACATTTTTGGTTTGATTCCTATTGAGGATATGTAGGCAACCACTGATGGTGCAATCGATGTTCAGAAGATGGAGGGATAACAGTTGATCGTCTCATGCATGAATGCATGATCCGAGGTGGAGAATTGTAAGGAAACGTGGGTTTCCTAGTTTAGGTCAAATAAGACGGCTAAATTTTAGGAGGTTCCAGAAAGGCTCCGTTAGGGAAACATAACTAGTTTAGGATAACTTCCATATATAAGATGGGTTTCCTAATTGACCATGGTTTCCTTGGGAACCAAGTTTGTGACTCCTATATAAGGAGGTCTAGGCTAAGTGTTTTAGTCATGGAATCCTCAATGTAAATCTCGTAGAGATGTGAGTGATTCATCCCACCTATTGAGGTGGTTATGTAAGAGACCTAATGGTGGAAGGAGTACACCATTAAGGTGCTTATGGGATACTTATCGATGTTGGAAGATATGTCCTTATTGAGTATTCATATGGAGATGTTGGTAAAATATTTTGTTGAGGAGAAGATCATCTTGGTGGTGATGGATTAGATTATTGGTGTTGAGCTAAAGGCGTCCATGGTAATCTATATCAGGGTGTGCAGAGAAGATCATCTTGTTGTGGTAGATAATGTGGTAAACATTATCTCGTATGGGTGAAGACACTACTTTGGATATTATAGGGTGCTTGTGAGAGTTCTTGTGTTCGGTCACGTTTTGGTGAGTCGATGAATTGATTTAGTCAATCAGTTGTGTAATTCTCAGTGGTAATTATATAATAAATAAAGAGGTTGTAGCCGTTTGGTGGATGCAGACAATTTACATACATTGTGTATATTGTTGAACCACGATAAATCCGTGAGTACTTTACTTCCACAAACATACAAAAAAAATATATTTGCATCCCAACTACTATATTCCTGCCTTCTTGTGTCTTTCCAAGCAAACGCCGATTAATTGAAAACCAATCTACCCAGATCTTTTAAACAATTCAAAATAATATGATACGAAATATAGGGAATAAATAAACTTACTTGAATCCATGCATAGGGTTTACGCTCCCATAAGTATCAATGTGAAATCTCCAATGTAGAGCACCATAAATATCAAGACCACACATCATGACCATATCGAATGAAAATCACCTGATATAATCTCATTACTTTAGAAGTACGCTTTACATGCCTTTGTTCCCAAAACTGATGAAATCGAATCGCACATATACTTGCCAACATCAAACTCTGCATCTTCGGAATCTGTAACATCAAATCCTCACATACTTTATGAAACCAAATCCTTTGTCTTGAAATTTTTCTACCACTGGAAAACCCAAAACTTCTCTCTTCAAATCTTTTATCCAACCTAGGGCTCTGATACCAATTGTTGGGGTTCAGAGCCATCTACATGCTAATACTGGGGAAACAAAATAGCTAACAAGAAACACTTGATCTCTTGGATTGCTCCATGAACCTCACTACGATCTAGGATAAGAAGGGAAATTGAACCACATAGATGCAATCCATAAACAAAGAAACAAGAAGTAAATTACTCACGGATTTATCGTGGTTCAACAATATACACAATGTATGTAATATTGTCTACATCCACCAAACGTCTATGACCTCTTTATTTATTATAGAATTACCACTGAGAATTACACAACTGATTGACTAAATCAATCCATCGACTCACCACAACGTGACCGAACACAAGAACTCTCACAAGGACCCTATATGATCCAAAGTAGTTTCTTCACCCATACGAGATAACGTTTACCAAATTATCTACCACAACAAGATGATCTTCTCTGCACACCCTGATATAAATTACCATGGACTCCTTTAGCTCAGCACCAATAATCTAATCCAGCACCACCAAGATGATCTTCTCCTCAACAAGATATTTTACCAACATCTCCATATGAATACTCGATAACGACAAATCTTCCAACATCGATAAGTATCCCATAAGCACCTTAACGGTGTACTCCTTCCACCATTGGGTCTCTCACATAACCACCTAAATCGGTGGGATGAATCCCTCACATCTCTACGAGATTTACATTGAGGATTCCATGACTAAAACACTTATCCTAGACCTCCTTATATAGGAGTCACAAACTTGGTTCCCAAGGAAACCATGTCAATTAGGAAACCCAACTTATATATGGAAGTTGTCCTAAACTAGCTATGTTTCCCTAACGGAGCCTTTCCAGAACCTCCTAGAATTTAGCCGTCTTCTTTGACCTAAACTAGGAAACCCACGTTTCCTTACATATAAACCCTAAGAGAAAAGAGACGAGAATTTAACGAGGATGAATCCTCGGAAAAAATAAGAGATTTATATATTATCGCAAGGGATAATACTTATAAACCCTAAGAGAGAAAGAATAAATTTTGGTGTGTGTTCAAGGTTTTCTACTAGGCTATTTATATACACATAGGTAGGTTTAGGGTTTCATAAGTTAGCTAATAAGTCCCTAAACTTTAGGATTAAGAAACCAATTAAGAGTTATCAAAACTCTTATCAACAGCTGATTTTGGGTGAATCCCAAAATCACTTCACCGACCCAAAAACAAGTTTGAGTTATCCCAAACTCAACTTGACCGACCTATATCTCCTAGGATCTAGAATACACAGTTTTGGAGATCCACACAATTTAGACTCTCACAAACCGTGTCCTATAATCTAACATCCAACACAGACACTACTTAGCATCAACAAAGCATAATCTAGATAGGAAGGATTTTTGGAGCGGACAAGGTTTAGTGGTGAAAAACTTTAACACCTCAAGTGGACGTGTTGAATCGGTGGGTGGGTTTGTGACTCACTATGGTTGGAGTTTGATATTGGAAGTTGTTTCTACTGGGGTACGGATGATTGGATGGCTTACACGCTGAACAAAGAATGAACCGTGCTGCCTTAGTTAAGGAAATGAAACTAAGTTTGTGGTTAAATGAGTCGGGGAATGTGCTTCACTGCGGTAGGAATTGAGGAGCATGTTAACATATTGATGGACTCTGATGAAGGGAGAGCGCTGAAAGAACGAGTTATTGTAGCTAATTAAGGAAGAAAAATGGCACTGAGTGAAGAGGGATCAACTCGCAACTCTTGAGGCAAGTCATGACTTTAAAACAAATGGAAAATAAGTAAAATGGACCTGCCTATTCCTGAGTCTATGTGAACATGCTTCTTAGCTAGTTTATATGTTCGAATCTTTGAAGGATGCGAATCTTGGCATCTTGACTAATACAATCGAAATTATTTTGTTTTATATGAAATTGGTAATCGCGGTGTCAATATTTTCTTTTTCGGTTGGTGAATTAATTTTGAGAAATTGGGTCAATTGTTCAAATATTTTTAAAACGTGGTTCTAATGGACAAGTAAAATTTAGTATGGGTGAAATGGACACAAAAAAATACAGTAAAATTAAACTCCATATATTAATAGCTTTGGGACTTCAGGAAATTATTAATATATGGAGTTTATTAATATAAGGAGGCATACCAAAAGAAATCATTTTTACTGATTTCCTCTCTCTTCTCTCTCCTCTCTTTTCCTCTTCTCTCTAAGAAAAAAAACTCTTATTCTCCATTAATCTCTTGCTCAAATTTAGTCCTTTTTGGACTAGATCTGAGCAAGATTTCTTTTTCTTTTCAAGTTTTAATCAAATAAAGTAGATTTCTTTTGTTTTTGATGTCATTTGACACATTTCTTCTCTATTTGGAGCGATTTTTCTTCGCCATTTGGGGCGAGTTTCTCTTCGCTTTGAGAGCGATTTATTCAAACCTTGATCGCGGGTTCGTGACTTGCTATTCTCGATTCAAGAACATCAACAATCCAATTCGGTATTGCTTGGAATCTATATTCAATCTAAGGGATTCAGGGCATCCGGGTTCGTTTGGATCTACAAGATTCAGGGCAAATAACTCCTTTCTTACAGGAGTATCTCTTATTGAAGAAGAAGAAAATATGATTAAATGGTCGGAATCGATTCCGGATTATACCATCACCCTTCCCTACTACATTTATAAAAATTGGATATCTTTACGGTGTATGGATCTTTCTCTTCGCGGTGTATTTGTAATTGATATCTTCATTTGTATTAGGGGTTTTATTATCTTGTACCTTGATGTTTTTGTTATTCTTGTAAGCGATCATGTAATCACGTTTTGATTTGAATGAATTGAAACTTGTTGATTGACCAAAAAAATAAATAATAATAATGCCCGTACGTCTCTCTCTCTTTCTCTCTCCAAAAAGAAAACAAAAACTCTTCATTATTATCTTGCTCAGATCTAGTCCAAGCAAGGAGTATTGTTTTTCTTTAGTTTTAATAGATTTTCTAATAGAATAAGATGTTGTTTTTTAATTTATGGTGTCTTTTGACACATTTTTTCACCATTTTGGTGATTTTATCTTCGCTTTTCGGGCGATTTTTTCTTCTCTTTGAGAGCGATTATTTCTTCACTTTGATGGTGATTTTTTCAATCTTTGTTGGTTGTTTCATGGCTTGTTATTCTAGATTCAAGAACATCGGCGATTCAACACAGCATAGCTTTGAGTTCATCTTCAACAAAAGGGATTTAGGGCATCCGGGTTTTTCGTTCACATATACAAGATTAAGGTCTTATCACTCCTTTGTTTTTGGAGCATCTCTTGTCATAGAAGACAAACATTCAAAATGGTCGGAATTGATTCCGGATTATATCATCTTTTCTCTCTACTTTTCATACAAAAATTGGGTACCTTTGAGGTATTTTTCTCTTTCTATTCGTGAATTACATGTAATTGGTATCTTTATTTGTATTTGGGTTTTGATTTTCTTGTATTTTGATGTTCTTTTTCTTGTAAACAATCATGTAATCACCTTTTGGATTGAATGAAATGTGGTCTGATTGTTGATAAAAAAAAATGAATTTTTTGCTCATTCAAAGTATGTAAAAGATAAAGGATATGGATGTCTTCCTTAATCATTCAAATGGGAAACAAGTCATATATACCAAAAGTTTAAATATGCTAAGAAGCTTTACTCGACAAGTTGGAAATATTTTGGCTTCAACAAGAAAATGCCCATAATATTGAGATCTTATGCATCTGCAAACGAAAAGATGCCATAACAATCCAAAATTTTACATCATTATCTCAAACAACTATAGATTAGTATTTTATTACATATTAAATTTCGATGTACAAGATCTATAAGTTTCCAGTAATGGCGATTATATTAATAGATTGAGGTAAATTCCTTATGGCGGGACTAGAAAAATATATTAATATTAAATTGTGGAAGTTATTACTATTTGTAACTGGCCCAAGTTGGGACTATGATTTTTTATTAATATATAGAGTTTATTAATATATGTAGTATCAATATATGGAGTTTTTACTGTAGCAAGAATGAATCTGAATTCAACCTGGCTTGAACTTAAAAAAAAACGAGGGTGAAAATGGACGCATCCTGATGTAAATTAAAAATAAAAAAAAATATTTGAAAATGGGTAGGATGAAACTGTTTACATCCAGGCTATTTCAACATTCCCGTCCATTTAAACAATAGTATCAAATTTTGCATGTCTTTTTCACCCAGGAATTATCGTTATTGGATTAATTGACCAATTTTGTGATTAAACTTGCATACCTCATTTTGAAAAATAAAACCGTAATTCTCATTTTAAAATTATGTTAGCAGAATTTTTGTGGCAATTATAAGATAAGACATCAAAAATAAATTATTTCTTATTTTGTCTCTTCGAAGTTGTTAATTCTACGAATATGTAACCAAGGTGCTCTCTTTTTGGCCCAATGATTTTACCTCCGCGTATCAGGCAAGGAAATTGGTATAGCCCTCTAGGTAACTAGAATGTTTTTTCTCACACCAACTGATCACATGGATTTATTCTTTCAAATATAATCAAGTATGAATTCTTAAGAATTGATAATAAAATCAATGGTTTACATGATGATAATCGAGCACAAGATGAAGTGTTGAGTAATCTTTTTTATTTTTCTTGACTTATCAGTAAAACTTTAGAAAAAATCGACAAATCCATAGTTGTGGATTCTCTATTTTCTAAAGGTGTTGTAAGGTGTTATCAAATATAGTTGAAGAATTATTTTTTTCTTGATCTGCAAGGAAGCTGGGTGGAATGTCCCGAAGCTAGGACGATGTATTTCAGCATGTTTATAGACAATCTTAAATGTCTAAGTCTTGCAGTCATATATATGTGTGTGTCTTCGAGCTCAATTTTGGGATTAGTATCGATGGATTCTTTCTTTATAGAATCCGTACATCCAACAAAATTGTAGTCTGAAAATTTAACCAATTTTATTTGGTTGAGTAAATAAATGTATGACATAAGTCAAGATTTGTATATCAAAACCCTTGATAGATTTCTCATAAAAAAAATCGGTTCATTAGGCATTTAGCTAACATGCCAACAACTTTGTATATGTTCCTTGTCAGATTTAATACGTATGAAAATTAGATTTATATCTTTTTCCTAATGTAAAACAAAATATGGTGTTACCTCAAAATTCTTCGAATGTTCGATATATATATGCTTTATACGAAAGCTTTAGTAATCAACATGATATATGGATATCACATGGTAAGTTGTACCGATACCTTTATTTCGGGGGTCGTAGAGAAATATGCATAAAGCCAAGATTATTTTGTACTAGCAAGTAGTATGTATTTACAAACAAAACCAACAATATAATTTCCCTCACAATTGTATTAAGGTATATGCATAAATCAGTAATAACTTTGTCCAAAACTAATTTTCTTTTATAATTTGGTTGAATTTCATACACCACTAAGGAGGATGTTGCTTAATTTCATATGTTGATTTATTAAGTTTGCATACTTTGTGTTTCTGTCTTAATAAGGCATGTCTTCATGCAACACATGTAACTTTTTATTACAATGTTACCATTAATAAAGGTTATTTTCCACATTTAGTTAATGTAACTTTAAGTCGTACCGTAAGCTATTGATAATGTTATGATAATTTTGAGTAGGTTTTTCTTTGAAATAGAAGAAAACTTATTTATAATCAATGACTCATTTATATTCATATTTAAACAGTGTCACTGAAAAATACGGCTAGAGTTACATGTAAAAAAAGGCCACATATAGTGTCATTTAAATTCCATGGTGGTTAGAAGATGATCATGTAGAGGAGACGGAAAAGAAGAAAATGGAGCGACGTAAGAAGAATATAAGATTATCACAGAAAAAAAGCACTTCACTAAACACTTACAAGCTTTAACACCTTGAGAATATTTTTCGCTCAATGTAAGATATGACATTGAAGTATGTTGGAAAACCATTTATCTAGGCTTAATTTGCAAGTTTCTTGAGAATGCACACTAGTAAACAAGGTTGGATGAATATTTTCAGGACTTCATTATAAGACAAGAAGAGTGAAACAAAAAAAATAGTATGTTAAACATCATATAATACCTGCTGACGATATCAAATAACATGTTGGTTATCTACTCAACATATGTCCTCCAGCACTTTCATACCCAATCAATCAAATAATAATAACAAGAACAAAAAAAAATCAAAAAAATCAAAAGTATAAGCCAAATAATCCCAAATGAAGTGCAAGATAGAGATTACTTACATAATCACTCTTCCTGGAATTGGAAAAAGTTCTGGAAAAGTGATCTTCCTCCTAGAATCTTGCATTTCTTATGGAAGTGCATTCAAAATTGTTTGCCTAATAGAGAAAAAATCAGTAAGTATGTCTCTTCTTGTCCTAATACTTGCCCTCTTTGTGAGAACTCTCCTGAATGTATGCAGCACCTGCTAATTGACTGTAGTGTTACGAAAAATATCTGGAATTCAACTAATCCTGTCTTAACAGCTTATTTGAACAATATTATACTGCACGATTGGCTTGTAAGTACTTTCTTGTCTTATAATCAGAACCCTGCTAGTCTGAACGTCAATACTGATAAGCTTGTTACAGTATTATGGTTAATCTGGAAGGCCAGATGTTCACTGGTGTTTGACAATGTACAGGTCAATGTGACAGATACTGCAATAAAAATAAACAGGGAGTATATCAATTGGTTAAACCTTAAAACTTCCCAACAACCTGTTACTAATCTGTTATACAAGAATCTCTATCTTGAAATGTCCAGGAATGGGAAACTTCAAGATTAATTTTGATGCTGCATTTTTTAAAGATTCTGGAAAAGCTGGCATTGGACTTATTTGGCATGGTTTTGCAGGTATCTGCCATGGAGTTAGATGCATCCCCACAACAGAAATAGAGGCAGAACAGGCTGAGGCTCTGGCATTATGGGAAGCAATCAATTGGGCCAGAGAATTGGGACTCAAAGTAATTCAACTTGAAGGGGACTGTTACAATGTAGTGCAGGCAGTCAATGGCAGAAGGGGAGCTGTTCATTGGTTTCATAATAATTTATTAGAAGACTGTATTCACTCTCTTAAGTTTTTTGATTCATGGTCATGCTCTTATGTTAAAAGAGCAGTCAATAAGGAAGCACATGTAGCTGCTAACATACCTTCTGATTTATTAGGAAAATTAGATTGGTCTAGTTCTTTCCCCTTAAGAATTGAACATTGTATTCAAGCAGATAAAACTGCTCATTAAACTCATCAATGCATTCCATTTTCGTATTAAAAAAAAAAAAAAAAAAAAAAGAGATTACTTACATAGATTTTTAATTGTCTTTTAAAGGCCTTGAAGTTCTTAGCCAGGGTGAGAGCTTTTTTATCTTTATTTTGGAAAGATTTTTCCAAATTGAAGAATGCGTGTTTCGAATAAAATTCAATACCACCTCCCTGAGAAAAATGGTAGTAGCCATTGTTGTCGGATACAAACTGATGCAGTGAATTCACAAACCTCAGTGATTTGTGATTCAACACTAAAGATTTCTCCGCCTCATCTTCCAATTCCTCCAATTCTACAGATTTAATCAATTCTTTCTCATTAAGGATCTTCCTCGGTTTAGAAGATTCTAATAATTGAACTTTATCAACAGTCTTGTCCTCTTTAGATGATTGAACCACATCGACGATCTATGCCGGTTCAGACTTCCATTCTTGTTCATCAAGGTCAGTGTGCAATTTTCTGAAGGGAAGATTCTTCTCATTCTCTTTCATTTTGAATGAATAAGGAAGAACATAGACGAGGAGAGGCGGTGTGAGAAGATTCATCAGATAGGGAAGTGAGGAGGGAAGGGGGGGAAACGAGGAAAAGTGAAAAAGTTGAGGTGGTAGGTGGGAGAGAGAGGTGGGGCTTTCTTTCTTTAAACACTAACTTTTTTTTAATTATTTACATTTCATGTATCTGTTTTTTTTTTAGAATTCTTTGCTTTCCTTAATCCAAAACTATAAACGAATTTTTTATTTATTTATCTTCATATTGTAAAAATGATAGTCATTTTTAGTGCTTCTAGTCAGCTAGCACTTTAGATTTCTTCTCATGTTAAGTAGCATAGTTTTCCTTACTTTCCGTGGGTTTGTTGTCTATTGCGTTTAATTCTGGTTCATCAGTCAAGTCATTATGAATATAATCAGCATCATCAGCAATAAATAATTGATTAAATATCATTTCACTCAATCTTTATTCAATTTTTAATATTGTTTACACTTTTTGCAGTTCTTATTAATGTTTTTCTTATGCTATTTATATGTTGACAACCCATATTCGATATTTTAACAGTTCTTCTTCAAATTTCCAAATGTTTTTTTCCTAAACCACCCTCTTAAATCATTAATGTTTCCAAAAGATAGAAAATAAAATCCGCAGTAGATTTCAAAAGATATATATATATATATATTTATATTTATATTGAAGATCTTCTCCAATGGAATGTATGTGAATATAAATGTCTAAGTCCACATAAGATAGACATTCATTCCCCTAAAAATCTTCTCCAACCCCAACTTGTTAAATCAATATTAAAATGACATGGCTTTATTTTTGTTAGACATTGTCAAGGTGAATGTCTGAAACTTTACATTCACCTTGACAATGTCAAGCTATCCTAGTAAGCTTTTGCTTAACTAAAATTAATTTCAATATATATTAAATAGTCATTTTTAGCTCTAATAAAATCTAAAATTACTAAAAATAAAATTTACATTTAATCCATAATTAATCACAAACATCACCATTGGAGAGATGAACTATCCCCACCACCCCCTAAACTTAAGGAAATATTGGAATGAGGATGTCTTATTTGTGCAGCCACATATGAAACATAGACAACCACCATCAGAGAAGCTCTAAGCCAATAATATTTTCTAAGTCAATTTCTTAGCCTAATATATAATTTCTAACCACTTTTTTTTCCCAAAAACCTAACGTAAATGGCTAGATTTTCCTATTTTGTCTTCACTTTGTTACTAAATATTGATATATATATACGCTGCCTAAAAGGCATGTACAACCAAATTGCTAGGAAATCTCAACATTCGGTTGAAAAAAATACTAATAACCAAATGTTAAATATCTAAGGTGAAATCAATGTGTGGCATCTAGTTCAAGAAAATAAAAGTCAATATAGTATACATTTTTCTATTCCGACTACTTCATCTTTCTATAGTTGAATTATCCATTAACTCCCAATCTATGTTGACTATTATAATCTATCACCATTCATAATGCTTAAATTATAAGAACGCCACATTGAAAAACTTGTCAATAAAAGGCTTTAAATTTTTCGATGTTGCCAAATCCACAATGAAATAATTTTTATTTAATTGAACCCATAGAGATTAAATATGATCATAAAATAATAATGAACATTGATTTATATAGGAAATATGATGGTATGACCATCAAGTAATATTAGCGTGAGAATCGGAAATGTCACTCACCTTTGCAACAACGCATAATTATCTATTGAGTATAAGCAAAATAAAATAAAATTGTTATGTGGTGTTAGGAAATATGATGGTATGGCCATCCATGGTCATATTTTTGCATCTCAAGAGATACTCAAAAAAGAATAGATGTGAATATATTCAAAGGAATTGCATCAAGTAATATTTTCCTTTGAATACTTAGTATCGTCTGGTAACAACAAAGGCAACATAACTATGTTTTCAGTAATAACAAAATCCATTCGATTTTGCTATGGTGCTAGGAACTATGATGGTAAAGCCATCCATGGTTATTTTATGCAGTCCAGGAGATATTTCAAAAAAGAATATATGTCAATATATTCAAAGGAATTGCATCAAGTAATATTAGTGTGAGAATCTGAAATGTCACTCACCTTTCCAATAACACATAATTATGTTTTGGGTATTAACAAAAATGAATTTTGCTATGTAATGTTAGGAAATATAATGGTATAGTCATCTACGGTCATATTTCTTCATCCCAAGAGATACTCAAAAAAATAATATATGTGAATATATTCGAAGGAATTGCATCAAGTAATATTAGTACGAGAAATGTCATTCACCTTTCCGATATAAAGATTTTCATTCACCTTTCCAACATAAAGATAAATCTTTCTAGGAGACCCTCACCATGTAACCAAAATTTGCATCATCCATCTCTCCGAGTCTATTCATGATGCAACATGTTCTATTTGTATGAAAGTGGAAGTCACATTTTAGATTTTTTTATCACATTTTTGTTCCATGTTTTATAACCCTGCAATAAATTGGAGGATCTATAACTGAAAAAAAAAAAAAAACTAAAATCCTACCCCAATGCATTAAGTAAAAGTCCATCTCTGAGTATTTTGTTCAATTCACGTGTAAGTAACCTATTACCTACGAATAATTTCAGTTCATTAAAATATTTTTAGTTCAGCCAAATAAGATGGAACATTTAAAACAAATAAGGAGGAATTTTAGAAAACATATAAAAAGGGAATAATTAAGACTTAGAAACTAAAACGAAACATAGTGTGATTACTCGAAAAAAACCTCCTTGATTTGGTTTTCTTCCAATTTTAAGAATTTTCGATGAACATTATATGCCATCATCTTAGGTGTGAGATCAAATTTTTCTTTAACTCATGTTTATTGACGTGGCGACCATCTTGACCGCTTCATATATCCCTAAAGATAATTTCAATCCTCTTACATTCATTATGGACAATTTTTTCACATCATTACGTTGATGGTAAATTGAATAACTCACTTGATCATACATTAAATGCATTTCTAGGTCACATATTGTAGATTTTGTTCGGTTTTAAGGTGGATACTTTAAAATTCTTACCTTGGCTACTTTTTATTGGTCTTGATAAACTAGAGGTGTAAAACGTGCCGGCCCGGCTCAGCCCGGCACACAAAGTCGCGTGCTTCACGTGCCATGTGTCGTGCTGTGTTGTGCCAACGATTTAAATGTGTTGTGCCGTGCTGTGCTTTACTAGTCAAAATCTAGGCATAGCACAGCCCACGGGCACAGCACATGAATAAACGTGCCGTGCTGGCACACGTGCTATAAACAATTTGAAATCACTTAATGTATACATTAAGTCGGACATTATCACAAGAATTTAATTAGACAACATATCATTTGAAATTATTTCAAGTAAAACTAACAAGTTTATTCAATAAAAAGAAATATCCCATCAAATATAAAATTGGATTATTGTCATGTAAATTAATGTTCTAGTTAATTATAGGTGACGACATTATAACAACGATATTGAAATATATTTTCCAAATATTAAGGTATTATATGTGTTCTTATAAATAAGCCAGCATAAAATGTTAAAAACTAGCTAGAATAATGACTCTTTTGTGAAATATACAAAAAATGTGATGTATTATGCCTTGTTATATGGTGTATTTGTATATGTTATGCCGTGCTTTCTTAACGTGCTGTGTTGTGCTGGGCCACGTGCTTATCCGTGCTTTGCGTCTTTGTCTTTCATACTCACTGTGCCAAGTAGTCAAACCCCGCATGTCCCATTTAACTAACGTGCTGGGCTAAGTCACGTGCTGGCGTGTTGTGCTTGGATGTGCTCGTGCTGTCACAGCCCAATTTACACCTCTATTGATAAACATTAAGATTATTGAATATGGGTATAGCGTGTAGGCTACCTTTCCTCTTTCTGCATTTGAAAGCAAATTGTAAATAACTCAACTAAATTCAAAAACCCTCTCTTTCAAACCCCTCTCTTTCTAAACTGGTAAAAATTAGTCGTGTTCTACCACAACTTTCAAACCCAACTCCAACTCTTTGCAGCAATCACGTCCTATAAACTTGTATCAGCCTTCAAATTTCATGCCTTCACAGACGCATCAATAGTAAATCCTTTGAAATTATGAAGGCCTAAGTATACATGTATGAGACAGCTCATTCTAAAATAAACAATGTAAATTCAAAGTTTGTGTTTCGTAATTCTTTGTTTTTCTTTGTTTTGATGACCAACTATTGAATCTGAATTTTTGAAATTACCTCAGGAAAGTCCTTCCACATTTCCATCATGACAGACAGACCGTAGATTTATAGATGAACTTTGGGTAGACAGATTTTTATCGTTGCAAGTTTTGGAGCTTTAGATGGAAGCAACATAGCAACATATGTATGAAATTTTCCTAACAAATGAGTTCTCTTAATTGGAGAAAGTTTTTCTTCGGCGGCATAGCTGCTAGTCAGCCGTCTGTTGTAAACAGGAGAGTGAACTATCTATTTTGCTAGTATTTGTGGGCTCAGTAATCTAGAACCTAAAAATTCTGTGCAAGTTGTTAAAAAACTTGCTACAGGTAAAGATCAATGAACTTGTAACTTTATATTTTGAATTGCAAGGTAACCGCTAAAATAAGTAATAGCAATAAGAATCCATTGAAGAGAAATTCTGATCGCACTGAGCTTCGAAGGAAAGACATTTGCTTGAGTTATAATTAAACACCATATTTATGTTGAATGAGTTATATAATTAAATACAAAAGTTGTTTTGGTGTAAAAGAGGGCATCGAAGTCGAGCCTTACATAAATGAATTTTGGATGTCCTTTGGAAATATCTGGTCAAAAAATCCGAAAACTATCAAATCAGGTGACAAATGTAAGAGATAAAGTAAGCAAAAATAACATTCAACCATAAAAATTCTAAGGTATGAAACAACAACTGAAAATAATTTATAAAAGCCTATACTACCCGAATCCAAATGAGTTATAAAGACAGATAATTCACAATTTCTAGTAATTCGTCATTACGTATGTCTAATCACATGATTTTTACGCCTCCGGGAACTTCTACTGTAAAATATCCATACCTTCATGAGTTCTCAAAGTCTTCTTGTTTCAACATGGAAAGTTATCCAAACAACTCATAATCCGTCATTATATATGACTAATCACAAGATTTTTGTGCTATCTGTGGGAATCGAACCCACAACTACATGGTTGTAAACCATGTGCTCTACTAATTGAGCTAACACAGCAAGTAGAACTATCTTAAAACCCTCAAATTCGTGACGAAAAGGATACTTATTACCTTTTAGAAATTATGGATTAGCATCTATGCATATGAAGTAGAACCTGAACATTTCAGAATCTTAAGATCAAATTATCATTATGGAAAGTTTTGCTATTGATTGCAAAATGAGAAGTTTTCAATTACCTTTCTAAGAAGGAGAAGTTCAACCATTAATGAAATTTCAGTTCACTACCTTCAAGTCTTCTCCTTTCAAGATGGCTTTGCATCAGGGGCCTTCTATAGTACACATGCACAATAATCGAATAGAAATGGCCAAACACAATTAGAAGAGAGAGTCATGAATAACTTCTGATGTTAGTACATATAAAGCATTTCAAAATTTTCAAATTTCCAAGATGAAGTGATGATTCAATATCTGAAAACACATTATAAAATCAAGCAGAACTAAATTGTCCTGGCTAGAGAGTGACCACGATAAGATATTTAAAACCGAAGTTCCAAGATTCGCTTAAAGTTCAACATCTCCAATGGATTAACCTTGACCAATATGTTCCGGAAAAGAAAAAAATATATTGAAGAAAAATTAAAGCCATCTTAAATTACGAATCATTATCAATTTATTTTAATCTCAACCCGTACACGCCATTATTGTATCTAAGAAAAAGATTGAAATAAGCTCAAACATAAGAAGGTACAGGGGAAAAAACATTGCCTAGATATATCTTCAGATGAGTATAAATTTTATCCTCATTTTATCTCATAACTTAGATGAGGTATATATTACACATGCACAATGTAGCATTGAGCAAAAACACACTATTTTGCAGAAAAACAAACGAATCCGACCACGTTTTAAAAGGAATCGAAACATAATCCTAAACATATCCATAGTTTGTGTTACTAAAAATTGTTGAACTACAGATACGCAAAGCGTGGGAAGAGTATGCATCAAGAAGGAAACCGATATGAAACTTGAATTTCAATCACTAAAGGAATTTTGACAGAGAGGAAACCAAAGAGGATAGAGGAAAACGGGAGGTTCTACTGGTGTTATACTCCCTTTACATGCTTCTGCAATATCAGTATCAACATTACTCCCTACTGGTCTAAACTATATTAACTTATCCTATTGGATCAAAGTACCACAAAGTCATATTGATATGGAAACTATATTAACATAAGCGCACAAATCGAGCTTACCCTGCTTAACCCTTACCCATTTTGTGTCACCTACAACCCTCACACCTCGGTTATTAATTTAGAAAAAATAGACAACAAGCCCAGGATGTATTATGTACATCTGCAATTGACACAATTTTCAAGTGGTGTAATTAATCATATATTGTTACAGAACTTACTCATGAAACATCAGCGGAAGAACTTACCGATGTTCAATGATAAATCTTGGATTTGATGATAATTTCCTTGAGGATCAATGTTCTCCCTGGAAAGAATATATAATAAACTTAACAATATCTCTTGTGTTTACAACCAAGGTAAATGAGAATAATATCCTAATGGTAAATAAGGTAACAGGATAATATAAAATCTATTACACCCCCTTAGTCTGAGCGGGAGACGAACAAACGTTGAGACTAAAACGAAAACGAACAAATAATTGTCGAGGAAGTCCCTTGGTGAAGATGTCAGCATACTGGTTCTCATAAGGGACGTGTAAGACTTGAATGGCACTAATACGAAGTCGTTCACGAACAAAATGTATATCAATCTCCACATGTTTGGTACGTTGATGTTGAACAGGATCTCCAGACATATATATCGCACTTACATTGTCACAGTAAACACTAGTAGCACGTCGTAGAGGTAGATGGATCTCTAGAAGATGGTTGTGAAGCCATGTTGTTTCAGCAACCGCATTTGCTACTCCACGGTATTCAGCTTCAGCACTGGATCGAGAGATTGTGGCTTGCCTCTTGGAGGACCAGGAGATGAGATTTTCACCAAGAAAGACACAAAAACTAGATGTCGATCGTCGAGAATCAGGACAACCCGCCCAGTCAGCATCAGAGTATGTTGTTAATCCAGAGATATAGGAGACCGAGAGAAACAATCCGTGGTTGATGGTGCCCTGAAGATAGCGAAGGATTCGCTTGAGGGAATGCATGTGAGGCTCACGGGGATCATGCATAAAAAGACATACCTGCTGAACTGCATATGCAATATATGGCCGAGTAAAAGTGAGGTACTGAAGAGCACCCGATAGGCTTCTGTATAGAGTGGAATCCGAAAGTGTCGGGCCAGAGGTATCACTGAGCTTGGAATCTTTGTCGACCGGAGTAGTCACTGGATTACATTTTTTCATGGATGCACGCGCGATGATGTCATGTGCATATAATGACTGAGACAAAAATAATCATGAGGATGAAAGAGTAACAGTAATGCCCAGAAAATGATGTAGTGGACCAAGGTCAGACATAGAAAACTCTCTCTTCATCAAATCAATGAAGCGGCATAGGAGAGCATCAGTAGAGGCAGTCAAAATAATGTCATCAACATATAAAGGTAAGTATGTCGTTTCGGATCTTGATTGGTAAACAAAAAGTGATGGATCACATACACTACCACGGAAACCGCAACCAGTGATAAATTTGGCAAATCTATGAAACCACGCCCTGGGAGCCTACTTGAGGCCATAGAGAGATCTACGTAATCTACATACGTAATCAGGGTGAGCAGGGTCAACAAATCCTGGAGGTTGATGCATATAGACTGTCTCGGTTAGATCACCATGGAGAAAAGCGTTCTTGACATCTAGTTGATGTATGGGCCAAGATCGTGATGTAGCAATGGTGAGAACAGTACGAATAGTAGCAGGTTTAACAACCGGACTAAATGTTTCAAAACAGTCAACTCCAACTTGTTGAGATTTTCCATTGGCAACAAGACGAGCCTTGTAACGCTGTAGGGATCCATCGGTATTATATTTATGACGAAACAGCCACATAGAACGAATAAGATGAGCATCACGAGGTCGTGGTATAAGTTCCCACGTATTAGTTTTCAACATATCATTATACTCATCTTTCATGACGGCATTCCAATTTATATCCCTAAGAGCATACAAGTGAGAACGATGAATTGGGGAGATATGTAGTAAAGTTTGAACATGAAGATTGAGTCGGTGGATTGGTTTGTGAATGCCATGGGAAGCTCGAGTCACAGGCCGTGAAAGAGCAGGTGGTGAGGGTGGCGAGTCTGTAGTGGGTGGAGGGGAAGTTGAGGGTGGAAGGTTTGTAGTGGATGGAGAGGAAGTGGAGGGTAAAGGGTTTGTAGTGGGTGTAGGGGTAGTTTAGGGTGGAGGGTTTGTAGTGGGTTTAGGGGTAGTAGTGGGTTGGGGGGCAGGTGGTGAGGTAGGATGGGATGAAGTGGGTGTGGGGATGGAGTTACGGAAGGGGGAGCTGGACAGTCGTATGGGAGAGAGGTTGTACCAACGTGGAAGGTGGGTTTGGACTGATGTGGAAGAGAGTTGGGACTGACGCAGAGAAGACGTGTTGGGACGGCGAGAATAAACTAGTGGGACAGACGTGGAGGGAATGTGGAACTGACGTGTTTGAGTGGTATCATGTTCTGTACTCGTCGAATTTACTACAGACGTCAGACCTGAGAAGTTTGGTGGAGGGAGAACAGTAGTGGGGATGGAGGGATGGAAGGTGGAGGAGTTATTCCGACGGTGAGGAGGAGTATATAGGCCAGGGAAGGTGATGGTAGGTTGGGTGACATCAGGGGGATTTTGAGAAGAAGGGTATGATAGATTATATGATGGATGAGTAAGATAAGGGGAAGACTCGACATTAGAAGGGGTATTTGTATGGAGATTTGTGAACGGGAAGACATTTTCATCAAAATTTACATGACGAGAAATAATAATGTTGTTTGTGGCAAGATCAAGACAGCGGTAACCACGGTGGTTGGGAGGAAAACCAAGTAAGACACATTTAGTGGAGCGGGGGGCAAGTTTATGAGGAGTTGTGGAAGAGATATTTGGATAGCAAAGGCAACCAAAAGTACGAAGATGGTCGTATGTTGGTTGGCGTTGATAGAGAATAGACACAGGAGAAGAAAAGTTTAGGATTTTTGTGGGAAGAATATTATGAAGATAAACATCCATAAGGAGAGAATAAACCCAAAATTTTGGTTGAATGGAAGCATGAGACATAAGAGTGCGGGTGATATCATTGACACAGTGAATCATACGTTCGGCCTTGCCATTTTGAGAGGAAGTTTGGGGGCAAGAGAAGCGAAAAACTAGACCATTAGTACGAGCAAAATTGTGAAAAGAAGAGTTGTCAAATTCACGTCCCATGTCGCATTGAAAACTTTTTATTTGACCCTCAAATTGGGTTTGAACAAGAGAACGAAATTCCAGAAACTTGTCATAGACTTGGGATTTAAATTTTAAAGGATAAACCCAAAGATAGTTGGTGAAATCATCCAGCAAGATAAGATAATAACGAAAACCGGTATCAACATGTAGAGGAGAGGTCCATAAATCACTGTGAATGATATCAAATGGAGCAAAAGTATTGGAATTTGATTCATAAAAAGGTAATCGAACATGTTTACTAACTTGACATGAATGACAAAGTTGAGAAGAATTATTCTTATTACAATGAATAGAATTATTTTTGCGTAAGACATCTAAAATTGTCTTGCCAGGGTGGCCAAGGAAGCTATGCCAAATATCTGGCGAAAAGGCAACAAGGGAAATGGGAGAAGGCTGGGACGATTTTGTAGGTGGCATGGAAGATTTGGTGATAGGGTAGAGCTCCCCGGAACTATTGCACCGAAGGATAATCCTCCTCGAACTCAGATCTTTCACCGAAAAACCAGATGGATCAAACTCAACAGACACACGATTATCAGTGGTGAACTTACGAACAGAAACTAAGTTTTTGATAACATCGGGAACAACAAGAGTATTTTTGAGTTGAAGGGTGCGAGAAGGGAGGTTTATGAGCTTGGTACTACTAGAAGTAACTGGAATGCTATTTCCATTGCCAACTAAGATAGACCGTACAGTACTAGAATCGGTAACGTTATGTAAAGTACCTGAATCAGCTGTGAGATGTGAGGTAGCACCGGTATCCATGTAGAAAGCATCATCGGGTTGCTGTAGATGTATAGAACTATATGCCTCAGCAATGTCTGTGAGCTTCAGTTGTTCCGTCTCCATTTATTTTAATGGTTTAGAGAAAATAGGATCGTAGAGGGGCTGATACCATCTTGGATTTGATGATAATTTCCTTGAGGAGCAATGTTCTCCCTGGAAAGAATATATAATAAACTTAACAATATCTCTTGTGTTTACAACTAAGGTAAATGAGAATAATATCCTAATGGTAAATAAGGTAACAGGATAATATAAAATCTATTAATAAACCACCTTGAGTAGCTCTGAAACTTGATTGGAATAATGTGCATCTAAGAACCCCTCCTTCGAAGTCTTCAAAATCCTTTGGATTTCAATTTGACATAATATTTTTTAATTCATTAATATTATTCCATTACAGTATTCAAACATAAATCATCATAAGACAAATACACGAATAATAGAAAATACTTACAGAGACCGAAGAAAAAAATGACATTAATTAAAAATCTGAGGTGAAATACAACACCAGAATAAGTTCTAAAATCCTAGGCAAGGTGATCTATTATTCAGTTATTTCTGTGGATATGCTTTCATGCACCAATTAAACAGAGTATAAAAATAATCCTTTCATCACAACAACCCAAGTATTCCATACAATACCATGTAGAGATGGGTCTAGGTAGTGGTAGTTGTGGCTCTAACCGAATTTAGAATACAACTCACAATTTATGTTTTACACAATTATGATAGCCCTATCTAGGAATCAAGTGGTGTAAATTATATGCTATAACGTTCATGTTTTTTACCTTGCTTTTATGTAATTCTTCATGTGTAATTAGTCTTTTTTGATCGTTATCCACCATGTGAAAGAATACTATAAGGCATAACCTTCCATCTGGTCTTATTTGAATTAGCATTGCTTACCACGGAAGAACAATAACAACAAAGCACCCGTTCACTGCAGAACTCGTTTCGTCGATTTTCAGTTCACAGCCTCAATTGCCTGAGATCACGATATGCTGATTAGATCTACCTTTCCATAATCTAATCAAGTTCTCCAAGTTACTAACGAACTTGAAGCTCTAATAATAACACTAAATGCAAAAAAAAAAAAAAAAAAAAAAAAAATCATATGCAAACAAAAGAAAAAGCAATTCCTCTGTACTATAACCAAACTCTATAACAATCACTTAGAAAACCAACCAAATACATCTATTACAGAAAACCATTGTTGCGACGAGATAGAAGAGTGACTACCACTGCCAGGCTTCAGAGAAAAGAGAAAAGTTTTCTTTTAGGTTAGGAGATGGATATGAGAGAAGAATTTAGGTACTCCTCCATGTATTTCTTCTTTCTACAATGCATTGAAAATGAGTTACTTTTCTAATAATGCATATAAAAAGAAACAATTACTCTTTTTAAATTGCATACGTCATCATCTAGCATCAACATATAGCACACATGACCTGAAACAGGAAGAACGATAACTGATTTAAGAATTATATGCTCTCATCGATACTTATTACAGGATTGGTTACAACCATACTAAGTTGCAGTACTAAAAGAAAACTTACTTATCACTGAAATTTCAAAATACCTAATGAAGAAAATAACACCCATCAAACAAAATGATATGGGGGGTTGTGGAGCTATCAATCTCTTTTCCAGGATTTCCATAAGCGGGATACAGGATACTGGATCTTCCATTCCCATGTTTTGATAAGCTCCGAGTCTTTAGAGAAGCCATCATTTCAAGTTTATATGCAACTTTATCAGAAAAAGAAAAAAAAAACGATAATTTTTTGATATTGAGAATTTCAATAATTAATATTGCATATATACCACCATTTGTGATTAACACTCTGTTCCATTAGAGGAACCACAAAGTTGGACTAAAACTAAAAATTTGGTCCAAAAACCAATCACTACGGGGCGGAGTAAAGACCAAATATTAGACTAAAACTAAAAAACGGAGTATATTTGGTCTTTGGTTTAGTTATGGTCGGGCGTAATTCACGCCTACGCCTGTTTGGGACGGAATCGCAGGTTACGCATGATTGTTAGGCAGAGTTAATATTTGTGTCTGGTTGGGGCGGGAGTCTAGGTTATGCCCGACGGAACGTAATATAAAGTTACGCCTGGTATCAGGCGGATTCAACTAACTACGCCCCATTGAGGCGTAATTAAAGGCTACGCCCCATCAGGCGTAATTAAAAATACCTTCTGAATCCTCTGATGCTTAGTGGGGTGCATCCATCAGTCTTCGCCTGTTATTATGTTATACTATAAAACAACAAAATTAACAAAAACGTTAGAAAAATTGTCAAGGTGGACTTCTCATTGTCATGTATTATGGCTATGTATGACATGATCAATAACATGAATTGAAAATATTGAAAATGATCAATAACATGGCTATATATGGACGTCTCCTTGCAAGAAAAATGCATTGAAAATATTTTTTCAACCCTCCCAAATCCCAATTCAAATAGTTAAGTATTGTTTAGCAACGGTCAAATGGGACACGTATGGTAATTCTATGATCTTCTTGCTGGTGTTTCTTATTTTCATCTTTTTTTTTTTTTTTTTGACTGAAAATTGCAAATTCTATTGAAAAGAGAAACTGTCACGAAATGTGACTAGAATCTTGAATTACATGGAAGTATCAAAAATAGCTTCCCAATTACACAGGATCGTTGATAACGGATAATTTGCGAAAATATCGGTGTTACGGGTCCAATTGTGAATCACCGCTTTAACTTCCGTAATCAGTTGCTTGACATCTCTTTTAGTGTTGTTGTGTAGCCTGTTGTTTCTTTCTATCCACACACACCACCAAATAGCAAATGGAATATAACCCCAAATCCTTTTAACTCTATTATTGCTTTTCTTAAAACTCCATTCCCATAAAGTCCTCTTAACATCACTACCAAAGACCCAAGAAACTCCTAAACTTTTCATAAAGTAAGACCAAATCTCAGAAGTGATTTTGCAGTGAATGAAGAGATGCGGATTAGATTCTGTGTGTAGATCACATAACAAACAGTTTGCATTTTGGACCATACCAGCACTGTACAAATAATCCAACGTTGGCGCACCATTATAACACAAGGTCCAAATCAGAAAACTCACCTTCAACGGAATCTTAGAATTCCAAAGCTGTTTATCTGGAAAGGATAGGAAACCTTTAGTTTCCATCGCTGAGTAAGCGTTGGCCACAGAGAACTCTTTTCCATAACCATAGCTCCAAATTCTTCCATCTGCACCCAGATTCTCCTCTGACAATTTTTTTTCATTGTTAGTGTTATGCCCGATCGGGCGTAATCGTTCTCTATGTTTTGTTTTACGCCCCATCAGGCGGAGTATCCCTATTGCGCCCCATCAAGCGTAATTCTAAACTGCGTCCCGTCAGGCGTAGTTTCAAACTACGCTTCTCCATCGGGCGGATTTATATCTTACGTCCCACAACAAACTCAATTTTAAGGTTACGCCCCACATCAAGCGTAAATTCAAGTTATGTCCCACCCGAGCGTAGTTTATAACTACACCCCATATCAGGCGAAATCTTATACATCCGCTCCACCAAATTTACTCCCGCACCGTAGCGTCTCAGCAATGACTAAACCCATATTTTTAGTTTTCATTTGGTCTTTGATCTTTAGTTATGTTCTGATGACTGCAGTTGCTCTTAACCATCGTAATTTGTAGGGAATTTACATGATTTATGAACTGTGGAAAAACAAACGTTGACTTAATATGCATGGAGGATTATTAACCTGGGTTCCCATCTGGTCAAACAAATTGAGATCGGCTAGAAGGTTCTCGAGGAATCTCGTTAAATAGGATCTAAAAACTCTCATAATGGGATCATCTATTCTTCAAATCTTGATAATTTTGTTGTTATTAACTTGTATACGTCGGGATCATTAGAAAAACTCCACATATCCTAAAAGAACGATGACCTGCAAAGTATCAGCGAAAAATAAGGTATATTAGGGTGCTTATAAATGGATTTCATGATGAGATGATAGCCAAAGTTTATGTATGCGTGTATATTAGAGAAGATACCAAAGTTTCAGCATTTGCGATCATAATAATATCCATGACCATATTAACATAATACTGAAATGGAATCTAAATTCATTATGAGATGAGCCTATCTTTACATGCTAGGCCCGCAGAGAATGTCTGGTAATCCTGGAACCTATAAAACGCAAAAGAACATCACAGAGATCTAAATCAGCCAATCAGTCCTAAAAGAATGCCAAATAATGGCATTTCGTGTCGTATCGTTTTGACCCTATATTTAGAGTGGGTTTACGAAACCTTTCATCGTATACGAACTGTTGATTTTCATAGAGGGCATGATGATGGAAGGTGTAGTTCACTTACATTTAATCTTGGTTTAACATGGTCCAATTCTTTTTGCAGAAAGTAATGCTAGAAACATCTTCATCCATATACCTCCAAATCAACAGCTTGAATTGCAAAGTGGATGGAAATGTCTCTAGCGTTAGTTTAGGAAAAGTGGTGGCCTTTAGTTTTCTTGCAAGTGATGAACCTGCAGAAATTATTTTACTATGAACAAATTAAGACATTCCCCCAAAAAGAGAGACAAAGAGAAAACTTACCGAAAACGAGAATTGATTTTTCTGTAACCTAATACTTTAAACATCAGAATCTCCAACCTAGCGGAGCAGCGATTTTAAAAACAACCATGTGAGTTTCATCTCCATGTTGTACAACAACAACTTTATCAGTTAAATTCCAGCATGTTATGCAATAAAAGTTCAGGTACTTCTCGGAATGTTAATGACATTGTATATGACAAAACAGGCCACTTAACACATATGTATCTGCTTCTAAAGCTAGAATCTAGACTATAATAACAGTTATGGTTTTTGTGAATACTATTTGAAATTGGTACCACACAACATCCCTAGATCTTCACGAACAAATGGCAGTTTCATGCACATCCAAAAGAACGTTATTTTTGGGACCATGGTTTTTTTGAGGGGACCATGGTCCCATTTTGAGTAGGGGTGCCCTTATCCTAATTTTTTTGTAATACCTAAACTACCCTTTTAATTATTTTTTGGTTTTGATTAGTGAAATCATTATTGAAATGATTAATAAAAAAAATAACATTAACCCACCACCGCCGATTACCACCACCACCACCTCCACCTCCGATTACCACCACCACAACCGCTGATTACCACCACCACCGCCGATTAGCACCACCACCAACCATCTATTACCACCACCACCTCCGATTACCACCGCCACCACCTCTATATATGTAGCTTCATTTAAATCATTAACAAAGATATTCTCACAAACTCATTTCTTGTCATTCGTTTTTGGTTGAAAAAATGAGAAGTATCAAAATGAGTTGAAAATGGAAAAAAAGTTGCAGAGGTTTAATGGAGTTTTTTTTTCTCCAGAGACATGTTCGGTTACATCGCAAAAAAAATTCTTAGCCGAACTAAGAGTTCGGTTATCACGGATTAATTTTTTATGAACCGAACTATGGGTTAATTCCATTTATGCATTTGCAAGTGCACTTCGGTTGGATCGCAAAAATTGTTAAGTTTTTACTTTAACGAACATTTGCCTAATTGCATATATATGCATATACAAGCTCGATTCGGTTGATTCGCAAAATATGTTGAAGTTTGCGAACCAATGAACTTCTAACACTAGGTTACTTTTAACCTGCAGTTCGGTTGGGAACTTGATTGCGTTGAAGTTTGCGAACCAACCGAACATAGGTAAATGAGTTCGGTTAACTCGGAAAAATAATTTCAAAACCGAACTCTTCTCTATATAGCCAAATGTTGAGTTCGGTTTAATCGCCAAAAACAAAATTTTGCGAACTTACCGAACTCTGTTGTTTAAAGTTCGGTTACAACGTGGTCTAGTCGACTGAACCGAACAAAACTCTGTAAACTCAAGCATAGTAGTTCGGTTACATTTGATTTTTCATCAGCTAGCCGAACAAACAAAAACTCCATTAAAGCTCTGGTTCGGTTGCCTGTGATTTTGGATTTATTAACCGAACTGAATTTGCAGAAAGTTCGGTTACATGTTCTTCATATAATATAACCGAACTTTGTTGACATGGTTGAAATTTTTTTGTTACAATTTTGATTTTCATGATATTTTAGGCCGTTCATAGCAACATTCACTAAGTTACAAGCATACCTTAGCACCAGAGATGATGTTTTTTCTCCATATTCACCCATCTCAAAATAATTTTTTTCTTCTTCTTATATTCTTTAGTCACTTTAGTCGGAGGTGGTGGTGGTGGTGGTGGTGGTGGTGGTGGGTGGTGGTGGTGGTGGCGGTGGTGATAATCGGAGGTGGCGGCTAGGTTAGATGCTTTTGTTTTTATATTAGATTAAGTTAATTACAATTATTAGGTTAGGATTAATTTCAATTATTAGGTTAGGGTTAATTAAATTGTTAAGGGCAAATTAGTAATCTCATGATTTTTAGGACATCCCTTAACAATTTAAGTTAGGGTGCCTTAAAATCAATGGTCCCCCAAAAAAAGGGTGGTCCCTAAAATAATGTTCATCCAAAAGCCCCAAAGCCCATAAGCCATCATCAGATTACACTATTACAGGTATGCACTTCATTGATCCAACGGCGGTGGGCTTAGTGACATTTGTATTGGCATGGGTCTAGCATTATAGCACATGATGTAGACTGATTTTGCTTCCACACATTAGTATGCAGGCAAATGGTTGCCTCTCTTCTCTTAAACTATTCTTCGCTGGAATTTTCCTTCGCCTTTTTAAGATCCGAAAGTGCGAAATTGAAACACCAATTAACACGCAAATACAGCAAAGTAAATTAAAAGGCGAAAGAAAATCAGTAAAGGAGCAGTAAGCTTAACCTGTGGTAACTCTAGTCAAGGCACGCAAAAAAAATCAATAAAATCACATCAAATAGTCGGTGGAAGGCAATTGCAATCGAATATCTCGACTGCGTTGGAGAAACACTGAATAACATACCCAGTAGATTGAACTTCATATACCTAATTCTGCAACCTCTTTCCCACTTCAGCATTTTCTTCGTCACTATTTTTTTCCGTTTTTCCTTTTGACAAAGTGAACACTACAACCAACTTATAGACTTGACTGGACCTTGAAACAAGCGAAGATATCATTCCTGGTAAAAATTCAAGACCGATTTCCTAAAAAATATTAACTATACATAATTTATGTACGGAAAGACAGAACATAAACTCTACATGATTGTGACGAAGTCAAGATCGATTTCCCAAAATGTATTACCTTTACCTGATATTTGAAAGGAAGATAAAGAATAAAAACTCTACATGTATGGTACGAAGCCTATAAAATACTGTTGGATAGCAATTTGAAATCCCATGTGGGTGAACAAATTACATAAACAGTCCATATGGTCTGAAATGATGCAGCAACATACCGTACATAGATCCAGATGAGAAGAGCTAACTCGGGGACTTATTCCTCAGCTACCATGAGCAACCAAGAAACGATGCAATACCAGAGACTTAATGCACCGGCAATCATACACCATGCTTGAGTTTCCAAAACCACATGTCATGATGGGTAACATTCTCAGAACCAATTTAGAAAAAACTTCTCACAACAGCAACTCTCGCCAAACCACAGTTGAGACAAATCTACTACATTCGAAGGATCACCCAAAACAACCTTAGCTAATGTCACTTGTTCTAGATAACCATTTGGATTATAGCAAATTTCAGTATCCACTACGAAACTAAGCGGGATTAGATAAACCCTCGTACACACAATTCAAGAAAATAATAGGCGATTTTAACCTCTATTAGTTTTCCTACAAACTGATTGCTGAAGTTTACATAACACTAATACTTGATTTCGAGTCTCCGGAAATGAGTGTACTTTATCCTCAAATGTAAGAGATTCGTTGAATTTGATAATCTCCAAGAGTTTCTTTTCAATGTGTTTAACTTCAGGTCGTTTAGTTTCGTTTAAATTCAAACCAATACTTCTATTTTCATATATGAAAGTAATCAAACTAAATACAAATCATGTCGTTCATCGGTCCGACAGTAAAAACCTTTCCACGTTCCGTTGATGTTTTCCTAATCCTACTATTCTGGCTGAACGTTTCTTCTGCAACTCTCGCTTCTTTTGTGATTTGTTAAACAATTCAGGGCACTTTGTTCTCTTCCTACAACGTCCATACATTTCACATTACCAAACTAAAGGATGATCCTTGAAGAAATGAACATGAACATTAAAGAGAGAAAACACCGTTCTCAATCTGGCTTTTGGTTTCCTTTGAAAATTCCCAATTTATAATTTTCCTCTTGTGAACACCACCCTATACTGTGATTCACTATTTTACGGAAAAAACAAATAAATTACGGATAAGGCAGTACTTACCACTTATGACCCTTCTGAAAGTGAAGCCTGATCTTGCGGACTCTGTCACTGAATGCAGCACCAAGTGAACCATTTCCATCGCTGACTTCAGCGAGAAACCTATCAAGTTTTCGTATAAGAACATCAACCATGAACCTATATGGATCTGTGGAAAACCGAACTCTGTACGAAGCACCTTCTTCTCCGAAGAACCGAGAAGACATGGGAGAATGAAGCATGCGTTCAGAACCAACCATTGATTAACAGTCAAATATATGTAGTTGACTCAAGGATTTTGAGGTTAAAAGTAAACTACATCAATTACATCTGTGTACATTAATAATTTAAGGATTCTGTTATGACCAATGGCTCTTCTAAGCACAATCAATGGAGAATTGAAATAGAAATGAAAAAAAAATGTAAAATAGGCACACACACAACACAAGGATTTATAGTGGTTTGATCAAGATGATCTACATCCACTTTGGAAGACGACGATAACGTTGCACTATGATTTGAACAAGATTACAAGAGTATAAACTCCTCTCAAGAACAAGACCTTGTTCTTGCTCTTACTCTCTCGATACACTACTCACACTCTCTCTTTTTCTCTTGTTTCTCACTGTTTTGGGATGCTATTACAATGAAACAACAAGGCCTTATATAGTGAAAGAAATGAGACATAGTAATGAAGAGTGTCGACATACTACACTCCACCGACAGCTACAAGTTGCCCCACTACTTAGCCGAAAGCATTGCCCCATTACTTCACCGACAGCAAAGTGACACTACACTAAACATAAAGCAGCCGAAAGTTGATGGTCATCAAGGCATATTCTACAAATCTCCACCTTGACTTGAATACCATCACCGCTCATCATCATCGTCTTCGCTCAGCCCCACAAGTGCTCTCAACACATGTTGACACCAACCAAGTCCAAGCAGTGCTTGAACTTGATACTTGGAACTGGCTTCGTCAACATGTCTGCAGGGTTATCCGCTGTAGGAACCTTTAGCATCACTATCCTACCTTCCTCAACTGCATCCTTGATAAAATGATACCTGATATCGATGTGCTTCGTTCTCTCATGATACATCTGGTTCTTGGTCAAGTGAATGTCACTTTGACTATCACAGAAAAAAGTTGCATTCTCTTGCTTGAAACCCAAATCACCAACCAAACCCATCAACCATATACCTTCCTTCACTGCTTCCGCGGCTGCCATGTACTCTGCCTCAGTTGTATACAATGCAACTGTGCTTTGAAAAACCGACCTCCAACTGATAGTACTACCACACAATGTAAAAGTATAACCTGTCAATGACCTTCTTCTATCAAGATCACCTGCATAATCAGAATCAACATAACCCACAACATTTGTCGAATCATCATAGTGTTTATCAAACACTAAACCAACATTTGTACTTCCCCTTAGATACTTCAAAATCCACTTTAAAGCTTTCCAATGAGCCTTCCCGGGACTTCCCATGTATCTACTTACCACACTCACAGCTTGTGCGATATCCGGCCTTGTACAAACCATAGCATACATGATGCTACCAACTGCGCTTGCATATGGAACTCGAGACATATACTCTGCCTCATCTACAGTTTGAGGTGATTGCTTTCTAGAAAGTTTAAAATGAGCTGCCAAAGGAGTACCTACTGGTTTTGCATCTTTCATACCAAACCTCTCCAACACCTTCTCGATGTAATCCTTCTGGGACAAATGCAATTTTCCTTCATCTCGGTTTCTATGAATCTCCATGCCCAATATCTTCTTTGCTGCACCCAAATCCTTCATCTCAAACTCACTACTCAACTGCTCCTTCAGCTTCTGTATCTCTGACATATCTTTGCAAGCAATCAACATATCATCAACATACAAGAGTAAATACACAAATGAACCATCTTGGAGTTTCATGTGATATACACAACTATCATACTTACTCCTGTCATAGACATTTGCCACCATAAACGTGTCAAAACGTTTATACCACTGCCTGGGAGATTGCTTCAAACCATACAAATATTTCTTCAACAAACATACATGATATTCTTTTCCAGGAACTTCAAACCCCTTTGGTTGTTGCATATAAATACGCTCTTCCAAATCACCATGAAGGAAAGCTATCTTGACATCTAGTTGTTCCAATTCTAGATCTTTCAAAGCAACTATAGCAAGTAATGTTCTAATAGAACTATGTTTAACAACAGGAGAGAATACCTCATTGTAGTCAATTCCTTCTCTTTGAGTAAACCCCTTTGCCACAAGCCTTTCCTTGTACCTTGTTCCTTCACCATATGAAGTACCTTGTTTCTTCTTGAAGACCCATTTGCTTCCAACAATCTTCTGCACTTTTGGTCTTGCAACTATCTCCCAAGTGCCGTTCTTGTCAAGAGACTCAATTTCTTCAATTGCGGATGCTCCCCATTCTGCTGATTCTTCACCACCGATTGCTTATTCTTAGGTTGTTGGATCATCCCTATCTATGCTCTCACTTACTGCAAATACATATGCAACCAAATCAGCATGGCCGTATCTTTGAGGTTCTCTAACTTCCCTCCTCTCTCCGTCTCTTGCAAGATTGTACTGATGAACTTGTGCTTCTTCTTCCTGGGTAGGTTCTTGCACAATATCTTGATCATCATCATCATCAGAAACAACAGTCGTATTGCTTCCTTGAACTTGCACCTCAAGTTCCACCTTGTGACCAAGCTCCACCTTATCACTAACACCCTCTTCAGCTTATCCATCTAGTTCTTCATTATTTGGCTTCAACATCGATTGCTCATCAAATTTCACATCTCTGCTGATAAGAAACTTGTTTGATATTTCTGCTGGACACCATAACCTGTAGCCTTTCACGCCCTTTGCATACCCAAGAAATATACACTTCTTTGCTCTAGGATCTAGCTTCCCCTCATTCACATGAGCATAGGCTGGACATCCGAATATCTTCAAGTCTTCATAGTTAGCATGCGAACCTGTCCAAACTTCATTTGGAGTCTTGCACTCAATGGCAGTCGATGGAGATCTGTTCACTAAATAAGCTGATGTGTTTGCTGCTTATGCCCAAAACTTCTTTGGTAACCTGGCATTGGAGAGCATGCACCGTGCATTCTCCATTATGGTTCTGTTCATCCTTTCTGCAACACCATTTTGTTGTGGTGTTTTTCTGACTGTGCGGTGTCTAACAATCCCTTGCTCCTTGCAGAACTCGTTGAACTCACCCCCACAAAATTCCAAACCATTGTATGTCCTCAAGCACTTGATTTGTCTTCCGGTTTGCTTCTCAACCATAGTCTTCCATTGCTTGAACTTGAAAAAAGTTTCATCTTTGTGTTTAAGTATGAATACCCATACTTTCCTTGAGAAATCATCAATGAACGTCAGCATATATCTACCACCACCATGTGAATCGACCCGAGAAGGACCCCAAAGATCAGAATGAATATAATCCAGAATACCTTTGGTTTTATGAATAGATGTACTAAACTTGACTCTACACTGCTTTCCAAAGACACAATGTTCACAGAAATCAAGCTTGCCTGTTTTATGACCACAAAGCAATCCCTGCTTGCTCAAAACAGCCAACCCCCTCTCGCTCATATGCCCTAGCCGCATATTCCACAACTTGGTTGTATCATCATCAGAACTTGAAGAACATACCGCTGCATCACCCGTCACAGTAGTACCTTGCAGCGTATAAAGACCATTAATTCTCTCGCCCTTCATAATTGTAAGACTTCCTCTTGAGACACGAATAACTCCACCTTCACCTTGATACTTGCAGCCATTTGAATCAAGCGTACCCAAAGAAATAAGATTTCTTCTCAGGTCCGGAACATGTCTAACTTTAGTTAAAGTCCTCACCATACCGCCATACATCTTAATTTGAATTGTACCTACACCCACCACTTTACAAGTGACATTGTTTCCCATAATAACTTTACCACCTTCTCTAGCTTGATAAGTAGTAAACCACTCTTTATGAGGACACATGTGAAAGGTACACCCCGAATCAAGAATCCACCCATTCTCCGAGCTTTCGGTATGAACCGTGAGAACCGCTCCATCATCACTTTTTGCTTCAACATTTGCTGCGGTGCCTTGGTTGGTATTCTTCTCGACAGTCTTCAATTTTGGACAATCCTTCTTGAAATGCCCCTTTTCCTTACAATGAAAGCAATAGAATTTACCGGATTTTGATTTAGACCTTGATTTTGATCTACTCCTATCAAATCCGCCTTTTTGGTTTCCTCTTCCTCTAACGAACAACCCATCTCCCGAATTATCTTTACCGTCGATACCCGTCTTCTTTAACTCCTTAGAGTTCAAGGCCGCTTTAACGTCTTCCATGGAAATTGTATTTTTTCCATACATTACGGTATCAACAAAATTTTCATAAGATGGTGGTAAGGAACAAAGCAAACCCAAAGCTTGGTCTTCATCTTCAATTTTGACCTCAATATTTGCCAAATCCAAGAGAATTTTATTATAATCATCAATATGATTTATAATAGACGTTCCTTCATGCATTTTAAGAGTATGTAATTTCTTCTTAAGATATAAACGATTAGTTACGGATTTAGTCATATACCTTTTCTCCAACTTGTTCCATAGCCCGTCCGGTGTCGTTTCCGCCGCCACTTCTCTCAAGACCTCGTTGCTCAAACACAATAGAATTAATCCATGTGCTTTCTCCATGAGTTCTTCTTTTTCTTCTTCCTTCAATGTTTCTGCTAGAGCCATTTTCCCCTTCAAAGTTTTCACCAAACCTTGTTGCACCAAAACAGCCCTCATCTTTAGCCTCCATAAATTGAAATCATTTCTTCCATCAAATTTCTCAATCTCATACTTTGCCGCCATCGTAGATCGTTTTTACCCGGAGCTCTCATACCAATTTGTTATGACCAATGGCTCTTCTAAGCACAATCAATGGAGAATTGAAATAGAAATGAAAAACAAATGTAAAATAGGCACACACACACAACACAAGGATTTATAGTGGTTCGATCAAGATGATCTACATCCACTTTGGAAGACGACGATAACGTTGCACTATGATTTGAACAAGATTACAAGAGTATAAACTCCTCTCAAGAACAATACCTTGTTCTTGCTCTTACTCTCTCTATACACTACTCACACTCTCTCTTTCTCTCTTGTTTCTCACTGTTTTGGGATGCTATTACAATGAAACAACATGGCCTTATATAGTGAAAGAAATGAGACATAGTAATGAAGAGTGTCGACATACTACACTCCACCGACAGCTACAAGTTGCCCCACTACTTAGCCGAAAGCATTGCCCCATTACTTCACCGACAGCAAAGTGCCACTACACTAAACATAAAGCAGCCGAAAGTGCAGCTGAAAGTTGATGGTCATCAAGGCATATTCTACAGATTCGTATGACATAAATATTAAGCTTAGCAAAAAAAAAAAAATGAATATTAAGAAAATGCAAATTAGACCCATAATTATCCTTGCGAAACTCTAAACATATTGTAAAAATTCCAGATAGATCCCATTCTTTGAAATGTCACTGGTTCTGTCATTTGTTCTTGTAAACTAAATGCTGTATAAATTTTGTATATATTAGAAATGAGTTTTTCTTGCATACTTCAGAATATATGGATATGATTAGATAATTTCTAAACATTGAGCATTAGTTCTCCGAAAGAAAAAAAAGAATTTGTATACCACGTAGAAGCCAGAGATATGGACAAAGCTTCATCTCTTCCAAGGTGACAATTCATAAGGTGTTTCTAGAAGATTAAAAGTTTAATATGGTGATTGTTGGTTAACAACACCTCATAAGTCCTGATAAACATATTACAACCAACAAACTTAAGACTTAAATGCGGGCACAAAAGAGTATTTTGCATCTTACAGAAGAAAAAAAAAAAAAAAGAGCTAGCTCCAGATATGCTGCTATACAGGAACGATTTTTCGACAATTCTGAACTGAATCCTACCGTCTTCAATTTCACATATTTACAGATGTTAAAACTTGTGTAGTAAACATTCATGACCCATAGATGTAATCAACAAATGTTGCTAAATGTTGATGTGTAAGGAACTAAAGAAAACACTATAAACCTAGTAAGCTAACTTGTGTTCTGCATATTGAATGCCATTGTCCCCAGGTTGTTAATCAATATATCAGCATTCATATTACCACAAAATTTGCAAAAACTCATTCAAAAAATTGCAGAAACAAATTGATTTTAACAGTAATCAATAAATTCGAAGCAAAAAATACAAATCGGAACCCTAGATTGTTTTCAATTTCTGAAATCATTACAAAAAATCAATTACTATTACCAAAATCTCAGCAAATCCTTTCAAGTTCAACTAAAATCAACAAAAAGAAGTTAAAGATGCTGCAAGGACTGGTTCAAGTATGAGAAGATGATGACGTGGCTAGCTGATTCAGTGTTGTTGTTGCTGCTCGAGAAGGAGAAGTAGATGAAGGAATGATTCTGGTGGTGAAGGACCTGGTATTGTCGTATAAGAGGATACGAAAAACCAAAGAAGAATCGAATGTGGAAGACGAAACCTCTCTCTGCTGGTTAGGAAATTGTTTAGGGACATCGATTAATCCAAAGTCCCTGAGCGTCTTCCACTCCGTATTTCGTTCGCCCCCTTATTTTTGTTGACAACAATAACCAAATATTACTGGCCGTCGAAGTCAAAGCTCGATCCACACGTCGTGGGCAACTAACTGTAAAGGTTCCTATACCTACTTATGTCTTGAAATGTTATCCCTTCACATATTTCGGTTGCGGCTGCTTACTCGTTCCGGTAAGAATTAATCTGAATGATGTCCCATTTGCTATTTAGATTAAGAAACGATTCAACATCTTTTTAATTATTATTCGGAGATGGGCTCAATTGTGTCGGAAGTGGTCTATCTCAAGGAATCATGTAAACCTTGAAGGGATTCTAGATTTCTCATTCATCTCGTGGGAAATCTGGAAATTCTTTTACATTTTCATAAACAAAGGTGGCATTGTTTTAGTGTTATAATAATCAAAATTGAAGGGGTAGTATAATTCCTTGGACATGTTTATAGCGCATTTGGATATAATTTTGTTTCTGACTTCTACTTCTCCAGAAATAGAAGTCAAAAGTCCAGATATTTTGCTTTACAAAAATCGACTTTGCTTCTAGAACCCAAATCCTTTTTCCAGTAGAAAGTACCAGGTAGGGCCGAGATAATATATGGCTAGGTTTCTGCTTCTAGAAGTCGTTCTGAAATTTTGTACCCAAACTGACTTCTTGCTTTTTGACTTCTAGAACTCAAAAAGTCACTTCTGGATGTGTATCTAAACGCGCTATTAATATTTTGGTCGACTCAACTTGAGATGCTCATATCAATTTTGCTCAGATTTCAATTCTTGTAAAAAAAATCAACTTTCTGGAAACTTTTCATCCTGTGCCGGCATAGAAATTTAAACATACGATGCCAGAATCAGTACCGGCATGCTCGAAAATTAGATTATTGTGCCATAAGTGGACTGGTTAGAACAAAAATTTATGAAAATTTCCAGCAAATGCCGGCATGGTTTTTTGGTTGAATACCATGCCGGCACCAAGCTTTTTCAGCTGCAACAATGGTGGATTCAAAGAAAAAAAAATCAAATTTTCAAACTCTTAGCAGCAATTCTCTCTTCACAATCATCCTCCATTTTCACAACAAAAAAAAATTCCCTCTCAAATATTTTTTTCCCTCCTACTCTCACCTCACTCACACAAATTCTAATAAAAATACACACTAATTTATCCCCAAATACTTAACATTTGTACTAATTATAATTAAATACTAATTAGGATTAGTGAGGGGTAGATTAGGAATTTAAAAAAAATGGATAGGGGGTAACCACGAATTGCTACTGGGACACCGTTTTTGTCCTGTAACTATATCCCCAAATTAGCCAAATTTGTCCATTTACCTCTTATATGGGCCTAGGTGAATTATTTAAGGCCTACGAAAATTAGATCATATCAGTCAACTGTCCAATGTTTAATTGGTCTTTACACTAGCTGTTTGAGGGGTGTACTCTTGAGGGCTGTTTTTGGTCATACCAAAAAATTATTGGGCATACATTTTTATCTAGGTTCGGCGCCGAACCTAGCAAACCTAGGAAAAAAAAAAAAATTGTGAGCCGAACCATGAGTATGCCCCGTAATTTTTTTGGTATGCCCAAAAACATGTCTCATACTCTTGGTGCTCTAATTCGTATTTCCTAAAAGTAATGCCAAATCTTTCTAGTTTTAAGGCAGCGAAGGATAAGGTCCAAACCACTATGACAAGGCAGAAAAGAAGGATTCCACAGTTGTTTATAAGGGTATAAGAGATAAACCCATCCACATCCAGAGAAGAGTAATTAGCTACAGAGAAATCAGTTCTATCGTCCCATTTTCTTGCCTCCTCCATAGTACAGTTATGAATACCAATAGATAAACCTTCTAGTAACCGTACCAGATGAGCTATTTATTTCATTCAGTTCTCTCTTGAAATCAAAATTCCAAGAACCCTAAATAGATAGCATATCTTTGACAGTTGCCCTTTTTTCTTTAGCTAATTTGAAAACAGAAGAGCATCTAACTTTAAAGTTGTCTCACCTAACCATTTATCCAACCAGAAGTGGATGCTCTTGCCATTTTGAATACCAGCCCAAACACTGTGACCAACAGCTTTAGAGGAAATATTTGGAAGAATAGAGTTAGGATTACCTCCAAAATGTTCCCTGAACATAATCTCTTCTTCCACAGAGCACCTTCCTTTCCACCATACCTCCAAATCCATTCACCAGCTTAAACTTTTTGATTCCAATCCTCCACTTGATTTAGGAAGTACAGCTTTTGACCATGATACCCAGATAATTTTGTTAGAGCCCCACAAAAGATTCCTTATGATCTCTCTAACTTCACCAGAACTCTGTATACATGATTTTGCAGAAAGGTTCGGTATCAACCTCACTGGACTTCATCACCCTTTTCAGGAAAATAGAACTAGCTAGCTTTCATCAACATAAATTCACAAGATGAAGAAAATTCATTGCAGTTTATGATGATTTCACTTTGATATAATCTACTAAGGTCTAATTCTAGCCAAGTTCTCCTCCATACAAAACATGCCCGTGACTCTAAAAACTTGACTACTAAACATAATCTATATGTGTACTACTAAGTAAACCAAGGATAAAACACTTTTGAACCTCTGTAGATATGCACATATGCCGAGAATGGATGGTCTTCTATCTTGAAATCTAATGCCCTGAAAACTTGAGTATCAACTCCTTCCACTCCTTCTGGTATGAAGGTTTCCAGAGAAAGGAAGTTCTCCTCATGACGGTGCAGCTGATAATCCATACTGGTACAATAAGTATCATCATCACCAGGAATGAAGGTGTGCCGCGGTTCTTTAATCTTAGCTCGAAAGATAACATTCACTTCCCTACCAATGGGCACTACAAACTCAAGTTTTCCAGAGCGCAAGTTGTAAACTTGAAGATATTTCCGATTGAACCAGTAAAGTAAAATCTGATCAGAGAAACTGAAGATGCGAGTAGGAGGTGTAGTAGTACTGCCGAAGCAAAAGCAGCAGGGATCTGGTAACAGCTTTCCCAGATCTCTTAAAAATCTGGGAGTAGAATTTATACAAACATCAAACGTCTCCTCCTTAAACCAGGCTTGCTTGACTTTATCCTTCAATATGTACAAATGAACTTTACAACAACAGCAGCAAATGCTACTACCCTTATGATCATCACGGCAACGATGAGGATAATCACTTCCATTCCCTGATATTTTTTCAATACGTGCAATACAAGGAGATCCTTTGAACTCCAGGAGATGGGGATAATCAACAAGTGTGCGCTTCTGCTGCTCGTCAGTTGTATGTTTAGCTGGTAGTTGAATGAACTGAAACTGCTCATCATGTAGATTGAACGACAGTAGCATCTCCATCTCATTATTAACAGCATTACAATTATCTTGTTGGATATGATTAGATCCTTCTCCCCCCGAAGTTGCTATTATATTCCAGACCAAACATCCACTGCTGCTCCTACTAGTAGTGCAGAAGATTGCTGATCTGTCACTACCCGTGGGCGCTCTTATCTTTGTAATAGGACTAGAGCCATGAGCTGACATGGGCATGCTTGTGGCAGTGATATTTCTCCATGATTTAGTTCCCAGTGTAAATACCACAACGTTAAGCTCCTTTTCAGCAGTACCATAAATACTTACCAACTTGTATTCATTGCTGAAGGATCGAACCCAAATCCGTGACAGATGATGTGGGCTTTGGGAGTCCGTATCCCAACCCTGGCTGGATAAAAGATAAAGAGATAATCATTCCTGTTTGGGTCCAAAATCATGTAAGCAGTTGAGTAGTTACCCACTTGTGCCATACAAGGTAGACCATTACAGTAACCTACCAGTTCCGATATATCAGGATGAGTACGAGCATTTCGAAACTGGTTGAACCTCAGAAGATTATCATAAGGGTAATCTGTAGTAGCAAATTTGAAAAACTGACAGGCATAACTAGCAGCACCCGTCTGACTACAAACCCCATACCTGACATTTAAAAGACTGAAGATAACCTGGGGCTGTTTCTGCGATTGAAGGAAATGGGAATAAGTTAAGCGTTTATGATCATTATGGATGGAATTATACCAGAGCTTGGATACCAGAACGGACTTCAGGAGTGACGGGGCTGGAAGCTTGGTTAATATTTGTTCCACAATTAAATCATGAGGAAGGTACTTCTTTATTTTATATGCTCTTTTCTTCTTCTCCGTTACTGTTGAAGTATAAGTATCACCACAATCTTTTCTCCTACATGCTCTTTCCTTATTGGTCGCTGTTGGTGTTGACATACTTGTCGTATCAGTGTCACCACAACCTTTACTTCCATATGCTATCTCCTTCTTCTCCGTCACTGTTGGAGTATTTGTACCAGCACATTCTTTTCTTCTACATGCCCTTTTCTTCGTCTCCGTATTTGTCGTGTCAGCATCACCACAATCTTTTCTTTTAGATGCTCTTGTCTTCTTCTCCATCATCACTGCCGTAGTATTAGTAGCAGTATGGGTGGTCATATCATCACCAGAACCAATGCGGTGGGGTTGAATGCTCAACGTCGTCATAACTTAATAATATACATATAAATAATTGTTGATGGAGGAGGTAGCTGCTAGTTGGTTCCTACAGTGAATGTAATAATCATTATAGATTTATAGTGCAAATTGATATGCAAAGCAGCTCAACATGGAAATGATACCAAAAACAATAATAAGAGCTCAAAAAAGGAAAAATTCTTGAAATTGGAATACGAGATTAAATGGGAATTCGAAACCAGCTGAAGAAAGGAAATTTCCACAAAATTACTTGGTTATATAGTCTTTTTAGAAATTTGGTGATAAGATATGGTAAAAGGCCATTGATGAAGATTGAGTTTGTTCAGTGCCATTAGCATTTAGATCTAGAAAAAAATTACAACATTAATCAAAGGATGGAATTTTTTCCTTGTAGTAAATCAAATGAAACAAGGTTAGAATCCATCTATCAATCCATGACTGATTAACAGGAGCAAGGAATGGATTCATTTCTGGCGGAACAAATCTGGGTGTCTGAGCGAGTGATAGAAACGATTTATCAGTGTCCCTTGCGTATAATGTTGGGCACCTATATGACTGTACCATCCACACGCATCTCATCACCGTCAGATCTGTTAATATAGAGGTGCATTTCAAAAATCCGACAGCCTACAGATACATTCTTCATTGTGTTGTTATGCATTCTTGGGACATGATAGCACAACTTCATCTTGGGTGCACAGTGCATCCAAGATCCTCTTTTGGATTTCAAATTTCAAATCTTTATTCATCCTCCCTGACTCATTAGAACGGCTCATTGGCTTTGGCTGAGATAACACAACAGCACAAGGGCAAAAAAATACAACTAGAGACTGCCTGTTAAGTTTTGCAACAACATCAAGCGGTGTTTTATTGGACAATATTCACTTGCCATCATTTAACAAAAAATCATTTTAAAGGAGATTCATGATCAAAAATCAGTAGTTTCCAAAACATACATTCTCTCACTATAATTACATTTCATCCTTGCTGCAGCTTACATTTATATGCTGCGCTACACAGGCCACGCATTCCCATGAAGCGACAGGTACTCTGTTTTTGCATTATTCTCCCCAACTTTTGATCATAGCCCTGAATAGCTGCCTGGTCTGCCTGCATCCACCCTTGTGATTCCACTCTCATTGGTGTCTTGTAGAGTTGGCACAATGAGGAGAACTAATCAGCTGGTCACCACTAGAGTCCTCACATTCTGGGCTCTCGTCTGACAGCCGGGGAGGACTCGCACTCGCTGTTCCCCATTGTTGTCGGTACCATTGCTCCAATCTGTTGAACACGCTCATCACCAATGCGCTTTAAAAAAAGATGCACGTTTACACAGTTTCTTCGACTTCTCAAACTGTTTTCTGCATCATGAGAAAAGGAAAACCCCAATCAAAATCATAAAGATTGGTAGGAAAGCATGTTCATAGCATCAGACAATTCTACCTAAAGTACGGAACCATAGAATAACAGGAAATAAGATAAGCACACAACTCTACCTCTTCTGACTTCTAGTGATCTCTCTTTCTTCTCAAGTGCTCTCAGGTCATGATAGCAAAAAGATAATGATACAATGGTCAGGAAAACAAAAAAGGCTGGCCAATTACGGACAGGGATATTCCACGCTAATTTGATTTAGGTTGAGTTGCTAGTCTTCACGCTAATTTGATGCTAATTTAACAATTATAGCTTTTCCCATTATATTAGTGTTTGTACCATAAGTAAAAATGTCACATAATGGGTCCAATTGGTAGTTGAATCATTTTTTAGCCCTCATCCAAGCCCACTAACCAGTCAACCGAAGCAGCCCACCAGCCTGCCCAGTATTACGTAAATTCAATGATCGGTCAATTACCAAATTCAATGCCCGATCAATGGTCAAAGTCAACACCTGGTCAATGGTAAAAGTCAACAATCGGTCAACGGTCAAAGTCAACCATCAGTCAATGTCAAGGCCGTGTTGCCGATGGTGCTGCCATGCAGTTTCCATCCATGTTTCCAATGGTGCTGCCATGCAGTTTCCACTCATGTTGTCAACGTTGTTGCCAACCAATTTCCAGCTAAGTACTCTCTGCACGCGACCGTCTCTACCGTCTTTATCGGTTGTCTAGCCGCCCGACCTTCATCATCTGTGACCCATCATGCATGTCGGCCAGTCAATCCATCTGCCATCCCATCATGCATGTCACGTGATCAGTCCATCATGCGAGAATTAACACAAGGAAGCATGCAAACAGTTTCATGCAGAATTTATTCAAAGAATCATGCAAAGGAGGTTTCATGCAGATTAATGGCAGGAAGCATGCAAAGGAGGTTTCATGCAAATTAATGTCAAGAGGAATACAAGGGAAGTAAATACCATTTATGTTCAGGATTGTATAAATAGAGGGAATGTAATTCTGAAAAGGGGAAAAAAGGGGAGAGAGAGGCAAAAAGATAGAAAAAGGGCACTGCAATTCTACTATCAATAAAATACCACCCCCAAGGGGATTTATCCGTAGATATAAGCAAACCATGCCGAACCACGTAAAACCTGTCTCTTTTATTTGTTCTTCTTCGTCTCCTAGTCCTAAATACACACCAAATCATCTATTCATCGTGCTTAGAATTTATTTTGGGTGCAAACAATCAGATTCACCTAAACCCCATTGAAATTGGCTTAGGAACTCCGATGCTTTCATGTAAGAACATTCACTATTTTTGTTTTACCCCACCAAAAGTCATTTTTGTTTTTGCCCCACCAAATGCCCTTCTGGATAGTACTTATCCTATGGCACATAAGTATTGGGTTAAGAATTCCCACGCTTTCATGTAAGAACATTTGCCAATTTTGTTGTTGCCCCACCAAAGATCCCGGAGTACCTTCTATAGGTAAGCATTTTCCTTCAAATTTTGCATCAACAAAAATCAGGGATGTTTCACAGCTTCTGTTAAACAGATTGTTTGTAAGAGCATAGCCGATCAAATATGCTGATCTAAAAATCAATGTCTCATTGACAAGTAACAAAAATGTCCTCTTTTCGGGTAAATCCTCTTAATAGGGCTGCACATCAACAGATCATCTTGGCTCTTAATAGGGCTGCACATCAACAGATCATCTTGGTTTGCGGCCAAAACCGTTCACCAAGCCGATAGGGTGGTTTTCAAAGCAGAAACCGGTACCGAGCCAACCATCCATCTGTTCGGTTTTAACCCAGTCTGAATCGTCTCGGTTAGGTACTAGTTTTAGACGAGTGGCATAATAGTACATTAACAACCATAAGCTTTTCCAGCAATTATTTCATTTTTCCTGGAAAGTTTTCCTGCCCACACGTACACCAAATTTTCAAAGTTCAAGTTTCCTAACGATACATAAACATCAAAAGTTTAACAAAGTAAAATACTGTTCAAAGTTCAACAGAAAAAAGTAAAAACCAGCACTTCCATAGTTCCATTCCATCTCAAGTCTGCACCAAGAGATGAACTTCAACAGTCGAGGATCAACAAGAAATAAACTTCAATTAGAACAAATCAAACATCCAAATTAAAGAATATACGAACTTGCTAGAATCTCATAACCAGTATCAATTACTTAACAGATACATAATCTACCTAATACTACCATTGTAGGGTACAAGATACTAGTAAATTACCAAGTCAGGAAAGATAATCTAATTTGATTCCTTTGGTCAAATCAAGGATAATATTTTCAATCGCTACTGCTGAAACTAGAGCTATAAGTTCAGTCAAAACAAAATATGAATCTAATCAACAACACAACAACAGGAGGTATAAGTAAAAGAGGAAGAAACCAGACAAACTTTAAGATGCTAGAAAATGGACAGTGGTACGAACTCTAGTTTACTGACAACTAAAGGCAGATAGTTGACAAAACAGAAGATAATGTTCACTGATTTTTAGTAATTTCTAGAATTTCAACAATTATTGCGGCACCTTATACATCTTGGTAGCATTTCCATTGTCAAAGATTGCAATAGAAAACTTACCATCTACAAACATATATATCCAGCAGGAGAAGGATCATACAAACATATATATCACCTGATTCAGAAAGGTTCTCTTAGTACAAAGTTTGTACTCTACAATTAGGGCAATACATGATCAATCAAATTTAATACACATTACCATACAAAGATTTAAAGCAAAACAATTTTATTTTATTTTTGAAAATGATTTTAACCCAGCTCATTTACTAGGTCATTTGTATCTTGAATATAAACAATGAATAAGAAGAAGGCGGTGGTGGTGATGGACAGATGGAGTGGTTGAAAGTGAGACCATGATGAGTCTCCGTGTCACTGTGTAGAAGAAAAAGGAGTAGCAGTCGAAATGAGAAAGAGTGAAAGACTGATAGAAGTTCTGTTAGATAGAAAGGTAAGGGAACTCAAAAACCTAAAATTTAGGTCTATGTTACATGGTTTTCAGCATTTGAGTACAAACCAACCTGAAACGGAGTAATGTCCATTTTCTGAAACAGACACCGTGACTATACTAATGGGATTTTGGACCATAAATTATGCCGAGTTTTGGCAAGTTCCATGTCAGAACTCATTGCTCCACGCTCTCTGTGGAGCAATTTTTTTTTTCTTTTAGAATTAAACAACTGCTTTAGATGGGAAAAATAAAAGCATACTTCAAATAAAATTATAGCAGAACACAAACCATTGCTATCCATTATTTATTATAAGATTGAACCATGGGTGCAGCAATGCAGCAACATGTCCATCATTTCTGACCGTGTAAGAATGTCCTGCAATTCTGGTAGATTCACAACAAGTTCTGAAATCCTTGCATTCACACTATCCAGCTCTTTCTGCAGTTCATTCAAATGCCCATCTATGAGTTGGCGATCATCCTTGAGTTCACGAATCTGCTGTTGAATGGAAGGTTGCTCATTGTTTGGTTCCAGACGGGCTGGTGCTTCATTCGCTTCTCTGTGTACAACTCTATCATTCCTTGAAACGGCTATCAACTTCAATTTGGGGTTCACCTTGGTAAAGCGGGGATTGCTGTAATAAGGTGTATCAGTGACCTTCTTAAAATTCTGGAAAAAGAAGAACAACATCAGGTCAAGGGAAAAGAGATTCATGGAATGAAGCCTAATAGAGTTAGTAGCATCCACTGTAACTTAAAAGGCAAAACCATGTGACAATTCTGACTTCAAGTAAAAGCTTTGAACAATATATGATCCAGTGTATTATTCAAGTCACATTCAATTTTCTTGATCAGATTTAACAGGACCAATTTCCCCCATTGAAATGTCTCTCTCAAGGTTGCCCTAAAATTCAAACTCTATGAACAAAAATTAATTCCAAAATATAAAACAAAAATTGTAAGAGACAGATTGAAACCTTCAACTACTTACATAAAGATATAGTTTATATCTAAAACCCTTATAAGTTGCACCAAGGGCGAGGGATGTCTTCTCTTCGTTCTTGAACGATTCTTCAAACTTTTTCAGTTTATCTTTCGATTTAAAAACAATCCCTCCCGCACTAGCGATTTCACAGAATTCATTTTCCTTGGATACAAATTCATAGAGTTTTTTTTGACGAATTGATAAGATTTCTTCTGTTTATAGGTCAACTCCAAATTCCGCTCAATTTCTTCCTCTTCGACATTAGAATCAGCAGATAGTTGACCTCCTTCATAAACAAATTGATTGGCCTCACTTTCTGCTAGATCTTGGCTTGAAATAATGAACGATCCTCTGGGTACAGGGAGATCGGAGAAATCCATTGCGGTGAAGGAAGAAGATAGAGATAGGCGGCTATATTCTCTCACCGCTATACTGAAGATAAGGTTCCATAAATATTAAAAAAAAAGTGAAAAACTCCATAGGGGGGCACAGCTAATATGCAAGGATTAATTGGGGGCCTCAACAGTTGGTCTTCAAATATCATTTTGGGGTTACCCCTTCTAATTTTTCAAAATGGTTAAACTGCCCTCAAGCCATTAATGCTAATTAGTTTAGTTAGATTAAAATCAGATTTAGATAAAAGGAAAATTTTGTTTTTGTTTTTGTGTTGTGGAGAAGAAGAAGGTGAGTTTTCAGGTTATGAAAAATCGTCATGGTAATATGATAAATCCTGACGACTTTTTCAGGTTATGAAAAATCGTCATGGTCATATGATAAATCCTGACGACTTTAATAAGGGTCGTCACCCAAATTTTTTACACCTAAACGATCCTCAAGTTTCAAGTGACAACTCTATCATAATTGGTAACGACCCTTATTTGCTTCAACATTAAAGCCATATAATTGGTAACGACCCATAATTGGTAACGACTCTATCATGGTGATATTAAAGCCATCTCAACATTTTTCTAACATAATCAATCATTTTCCATCAAACTAGATAAATGGGACCATTCTTTTCATTGCTCTGGAAATTCCTTATTTGCTTGTTCTTTCAAGTTATTATGAGCTATGTATGGGTAGTAAAACATTAGTGGAGGAGAGTGCTGGATTAAGAGGATGAAGAGCAATGGTGGAGCCAAACATTTTTTAGAATCGTTAACTTTTAAAAAGGGTAAGCTGACGACCCTTTTAGGAAAATACTAGAGTAAGTTGACGACCCTTTCAATTTTTATGACAGAGAGAAAAAATGAAAAACCAAAATTTGGGTCGTTATCTCCCTCCTCATATACTCTAACGATTTTTCATAATCTCTACATGCATATAAAAATCGTTAGGTTACAAGATTTTCGGGTTGACGACCCTTCATCTGTAAATGGTTTTTTTTTCTTCGTGTCGTTATTGGAAGAGAAGATAGTTGAGAGAGATGGAGAGGGGAGGAGAGGAGATTCTGATTTTTTTGTTTAAAGATGGAAATGAAACGGACGTTAAGGGTGAATATATTTTTAAGTTTTATTAATTAATGAAGGGAAAAATAATATTTTTACTATATTTTGGAAAACCCTTAAAATAAATGGAGTGGGTGGAGGCCCCCAATTATTTTTCGGAGCTACTATGGCGTGCCATTTACCTTAGCTATAGGGAAAAATGGGTGCTGGAAAGGTGTGAACAATGTAGTCAATATCGGCCGATACATCGGCGAAATTTTGATATCGCTCGGGGAGCGATACGATAACAGAAGATATCAAGCGCTACAATATTCCAATCGATAATATCGCCGATACAAAATTTTCACGAAAAAACCTGTATTGGTTAATATCCTTGTTTAATTACCATTTTAGGTAATAAACTTTAAAGTTGTTGAAGTTATTCTCCTGCTTTCTAGTTTGAACTTGTTTCATTACCATTTTAGGTAGTAAACTTTAAAGTTATTGAAGTTACTCTCCTGTTGTTTTTTAGTTTGCACTTGTTTAATTATCATTTTAGGTAATGAACTTTAAATTTATTGAAGTTACTCTTTTGTGTTTTTGATAAAATTGATGATATCTATTATATCTTAACAGAAAATGTGTAGAGAAAATGTTTGTTATAAAATTATAGCCTTTAAATTTGGAACCGATATTATACCGATATTTCAATGATAATATCCCCGATATAAAGTCTTACCAGTGTATCGGTCCTGGACGAGATAAACCGATATCCGATATTAACTACATTGGGTGTGAACTAGAAGAGAGAGACTCTCCAAATCGGGCGATTAATGAGTTGAATCACTAATAAAAATCGTTTTTTCATATTCTAATTTTTTGATCTCTGTTTCAATTCGATTATTGATTTCTTAATGTTTTAGCTTAAAATCTTTATCTGTTTTCTTTTAGCTCATGTTTATATTAGCTCCTGTTTCTTTAGCTTCCCATTAATGGTTGTTGAACTCATATAATGGTCTGTCTGGATTAGATTCTAATACGATTTTTTCAAAAAGTTCCAATCTTCAATTAAATCTGAGTTCTTTTATTTTCATTGTTTTAATGGAAAACTAATTTCTTTTCTGCAGGTCTCTTGACTTTCTTGTGGATCCAGTGGTGGAAATTATTCACAATGTTAAACTATCTTGAATCAACAATAGTGGTGTATAAGAAGTTGTTTTTACAAGCAGTGGTGCTAACCATCAAGCATGTGATGGTCCATATTAGTAGTATCAATCTAGGTTCAAACTTAGAGAAGAAACAATTAGAAACCCAAAATCAACTTCATACAAATCAGATCAACCATGGTGTTTTTCATCGTCTTTTGAAATTTCAAATTCAAAACTTTCCCCCGTCAACTCTACCCAAGTCAAGACGTAAATTAAGGGATAACTACTACCTTTCCTTTCTCATAAATTATCATCCAAATCATATAATATTTTTCTCCCCTGCTATAGAGAGTTAATTGCCGGATATGCGGTATTCTTTCAACAGAAAAAGGGAAGAAAGTGTTAACCCTAGAACTTTCAGAACTAGTATATATACAAAGAAATTTTACTCAAGTTTTATGCAATGTTCCAATCAAACGTTTCTATGGATTATTGGAGAAGTACCTATCAATACAATGGCTTAATCTTCTGAGAATCGTACCACTTAGTTGTCAAGATAATTAAGGAGGGCAGCAATCAATCTTCCCGAGAGAAGAGTAGTTGGAGCTCAACAATATGTAAATGTGGTTGCTGAATAATGGACTTTTGGAGTATCAGGAAACTCACGTGGAAGCATAAGATTGACATGTGGATCATCGGAGAAGAAACCAATTCTCTATGGAGAAGGTACCGAAATAAGAAGATTCGAGTAATGGATCATAATCTCATGTTAGTGAGAGTAAATTCAGAATAAGAAAGAGATGAAGTTATTCAAATTCAAAATGGTCCATGGCTAGTGGGAGAGGCGCTTTTTGCTGTTCAGAAGTATACAAATGGAGTTCCGATTAATGAGTACAAATTTACTCATCAAGTTTTCACACTGCAATTCAAGTACCTAAAATTGGAACATCTAAATAGTGTGGTAGTGGATGAAGCAATAGGTTTTATGGGGAGGAAAATCTCTACTAATCCACCAAATTGTATACCAAGGCATGGTAACACAGTAAAAACAAGATTGGAGATAAAATTTAATGAAACTCTTCATCGTGGATCATGGTGGAATACATTGACTGGAGAATCAGTTTGGATTAGATATCATTGGGAGCTGCAACCTAAGAAGATATGTGAGAAATGTTTTGTTATTGATCATGATGACAAAAAATGTCAGGAATGGTCTTATCTTCTCTATCTGGATAGTCTATCTGAAGCAAAATATGCAGACCATCTTAAAGAAGAGCAAGATGAGACTGGAGGCATAACTGAACAGCTTATGGAAGACAATGAGATAAAAGACATGGGGACTGATGAACAGAACTGTGATGAAGGTGAAACTGAGAGACAATCTAAAAGAATGAGGAACTCTTCTCTTAATAGTGAACCTTGTATATACTACACCAAAATGCCAAATTTACCACGTTTATTTCCTTTGCTATGTATTTTAGAAACGCTTATGTATGTTGCTTACACGGCGTGACAAATTTTACGCTAACTTCAACATGCATTGCTTAAAATGAAAAAAAACAACGTTTTATATGTTGCCTTATACGTTGCTTACATTAATTTAAGCAATGTATGTAGATGTTGCTTAAATTAATTTAAGCAATTTTTTATTTTTTAAGCAACGTAATGCCAATCGTTTCCCATGGCTTTACCACGTGTCAGTGGGTCCTACTAAAAATTGTGACACCATGTCATCATTTTGCAACATTTATATACGTTGCTTATCACTAGATTTTCAGAAACGCTTTGGTCACCAACATTTATATACGTTTCAAACTTTTAATCAGGTTCAAAAAAATGGATTTATGCTGATCCGGTTTTCCAGATTTCTACACCTGCAAATAAAGATTTCTACACCTGCATAGTGCATACACCATTGTAAGACCCCAGATGTACACCCGAGATAAATCACCCGAGAAGAAGAGAAAACGAGTCTGGCTTTCAATTGCCGAAATCTAACGTTATTATATTCTAGTTTTCTTATATAATTTATTTTTATTTTTTGTTTTTATTAGTAGTATTTAACAATACTCCTTCTGTCCCATCAAAGATGACAAATGTTAGGTTTACTTAACTCTTAAGGCAAGAACGGGGAGAGGTATTTTTATCTTTTATATCCTTATAGATAACAAATAATGAAATTTAAAAATGATGTATCTCTCAAATTATGACACAATTTTTTTAAATATTTTATATCGTTGGAAAGCATTTTAAAACGCCTATGTAACGAATCTAAACATGAATATCAAATTATATATGTTTCTTATACTAATATTTAACAACAATAATCCATTAAAAATGTAATTTTAGAGAGTGGTCTTTGTGACGAGGTACCCTCATGACAACTTAAAGTAAGGGTGTACCTTCGAGCCGTTGAATATAGTATCATAGATATATGCATTTCCTGAGGAAACTTTTAGAAAATAAAAATATTTTTATTAGCTTTATTATTTACTAATGTCCCTACAGTTTATATTTTTTGCTCCTTAGTCCCTTCAATAAATTAGAGAGTTTACTTTGGCCCGCGATACATCCTTATTTAGGTGACGGGAGATTTGGATTATTGATTAATTTATAAGAAGAAGAAACTGGACTGTGCACCTTCACCAAAGAATCGTTTTAGCTACGAAAAATGGGTTAATCAACCAAAACTGTTTTAGCTAGCTTTCCCAACTCTGTTTTAGACCTAATTAAAGGTTGGTTGTAGAACACTTAACTCTTCTTGCTCCTAGTTATCGAAGAGACTTCACGTTAATTGGCGATTTCCTGCTGCTGTTAATACTTTTTTTCTTTCGTTTAATATTTGAACAAGTTTAATACAGACGAAAGTAACCAAAAACTCCACATCCTTTTTTTATACAGTTCCAGGTTCCCGTAATGGAGGTTTTAAAGATGTGACCTTAACAAACAAGGTCAAAAGAGCTACACTGATGACTGATCAATTAAGGGTGTTGAATGTTATCACGTATTCCTTTTACTAGTTTTTCTTGTTGTTGGATGTTACTTTTGTTTCTTAGTACTGATAGACGAAAATTTCAACTAGGTATCCTATTATAGGTTCAAAAGCTGATGGTTGTTATATAAGATACAAGTATGTTTTGAATGGCTAACTATTGACTCATCAAATGTACAAAGAGAAGCTAAGTACGGCTACTGTTTAAAATTCGAATCCAAGTTCTAAAACTTTGTACTTCTATATCAATATTTTAGTCTCAACAGGACAATGAAAGAACTCACAAATGGAAAACTGTATTTTATGCATTTCAAGAGTAACTTAAACATAAGATCGGTACTTTTGTCTCAACAAAGTTCAAAAATCATATTTCAACGATCTAAATGTATATGTCCAGGAAAAATAAAAATACTCAAAAATCAATAATGCTCATAACTTCAGCCCACAAATTTTCAAGTAGCGATTTGTTTTTATCTCTTAAAACAAACAATCTAAGTAAGTAATTAAAAGCTAAAACAATCCAATCTTGAATAAAGTTGAGAAATTTACCTATTCAAAGTTAGAATCATCACTCGGGAGGTGATATTCTTCAGATCGCACTCTTGCTAAGACTACATGAAAGATGTTACAAACAAATAAATATAGGTGTTAATACACTAAAATTTTAGCATGTACGTCAAACATGGCAATATATAGCGTATATGTCGAACATGACAATATATACATTAGAAACATACTTGTAAATAATATTTTCCACCACATGATTTGTCCGAACGTAAATAAGAAAAGTTAACTTGAGAAAACATGTTAACCAAGTCGTTACATAATACTACTATGCAAAGATACGTACTAGTTTTTCCTGGTATAGGAATTGGTTTTTGAGATGCCAGACTTTTACTAGATTTACGACGATTCCGTGTGCTGTATGTTTAACGAAATAACTAGTTAATAGCGCACAAATATATATTAAATGATGAATGTAAGACATACCTAGCAGAAGATTTTGATGTTATATCTGTAGTTGGACTACTAGTTTTTTTCTTCTTGTTAACTCGTTTATCGATACACGCCTTCATCCTACCTGGCCTCCCTTTAGTTTTGGCGATAGTTGGATCACATATCAACTATTTTTGTGGCATGAAGGTATTCTCTAAGCACTCGTATCTTGTTGGCATGGTATGATCCTTAGACTTAACTGACAAATTTCCCATAGCATCGTCGACCTCTTTCAATGCTTTATCAAGGATGCATTTTGTCACATTGTACATTTCAGTGGATGTTGAACCTTTACTTGCAATGTTAATAGCTTCTCGACAAAGGTAACTGTATCGAACACTAGTAGTATCACGACAAATATCTGTAATTTCTTCACCTTGATTATAAATCACAGAACCAGATTTTGCATCAAACGTCCACCTTTTTAGTACATATTGAGGTGGAATACTTTGAATATTCACGACAGAGATTTTTTTTAAGATATGTCTACACAAGTAGCCTGCAAATTCATATAACTGACAACTACATTTGACACTCTTGTCATCCGAATCGTATACAACTTTTCGTTGTTTCTTCTCATACCCAAACCGCCATACACGAAAAGTGGATTTTGTCCCATTTTGTTCGAATTGATCCTGGCAATAGTGAAATGATTGAGCTAGTTGTTCTTGGAACTTTCGGAATACTGTCTTCGTGTAAATATACAATGCCTCTTGCTCTATATTCACCGAAAACCTCAACATGGGTTTTCTATATTTTGTTTCGTAGTCTTGATCGTTTTCAGCCTCTCGTCTAGCCAATATTGCCCCTGTCAAATTGATTAATGAACTCACAAAGAGGCATGTCTATTTTCATAAAATGATCAAAATATGCATTTATACTTTCGCTTCTCCGAGTTGTATACATATCCACAAAAGATATCGCGTGTATACACCGATGCCCATTTTTCTTTTTCTTTTATACAAATCCAAAGAACCATTTATTATCATCCTCTAATTCATACGTTTTAAGCATCGATGCCCAAGCAGATTCAAACTCCTCAATTATCTCTTTACCATGTAAGCATTTATTAAAATCGTATAAAAATCAGTATGTGCATTAATAATGTGAGATAAATGCTTAGCATCTAGTCTTCATATATGCCATAAACAATAACGATGGCGTGTACCTGGCAAAAAGTTGCGAACTCGCATGCTATGACGATTCTTAATACGTTAGTATAACCTTCGGTTGCTTACCATGCATGGATTTCATCCATATTTTCATAACCCAATCAAACGATTCTTCTGCTTGAATGAAGTAAGGCACCGCCAAACAAAATAGTTTGGTAATGATGATTGATTCCTACAATAGGAACAAACGACATGCCGTACTGTTTGTACAATAAGTAGGATCAAAACACACAACATCGCCAAAGTGAAAATAATCCATTCGTGATTTGGCGTTAGCCCAAAAGAAATTTGTCATCTGGCATTCTGAGTCAACTTGAAGAGAGAAGAATGATGGGTTCTCTGCTTGTTAGCGCTCAAAGTATTCGAGTACAGCTTGTGCATCTCCATTTTTAAGCTCCAATGATCTCTTCACACTTAGATAATTTCTAAAATCTTTCTTGTAAACCCAATATTTTGAACTCCTCGATTCAAGACCGAAAAATTCATCGCAAGATTCGTCTTTATTCTTGACAATCTTATGTTATCAATAACCTTTTCATGACCTTCACTAATATGTCTTTGTGATCTAAGCTTATGTCTCTTCTTCGGAGATACAAGGATATGGTTATGTTCTTCTACGACAACTGTCACAACCCATTTATCTTCCTTTTTCCTTATAATCATGTGTGTCTTACATCCTGTTCTAGTATCAACTTGTTTTTCTTTTGTTCTTCAAAAGGCTTAGCTCTAGGATCGCATGAGACCTTCAAGTGAGCAACAATAAGTACGCCCTATTACTTTCTTATCTTTACGTGATAAACTAGTAGAATGTTTTCGGACGCTAAACCCAATTTTTGCTGCATAACGATTATAAAAGGCATATGCATTATCTTGTGATTCAAACTCCATACCTACTTAAAAAATAATTTAAGAGTTAGTCCAGATGCTCACAACATATACCAACCATATACTCGTTAATTAGCTGGTGATATAAGATAGTCGATCAATTGATGCATTAAAACCTAAAAACATAAAAAGGATATTTAATATAGAAAAAATAAAGAAATATGATGTACCGTCAATATAAGACGTTTTCTCCCCTTGATTAATCCCCTCAAAGTCATCATGATCCAAGTTGATCAAGTTCTCTTCCATTGGAAAAAAAAAAACGTTGTTGTGCTAGGTTTTCACGAAGAAGTAAGTAGTTTATTTCACGAGCAAATAAAGATATTAATTAGAAGGGCTTTAGAATGAATAAGATGGAATTTAGGGATTTATAAAACAAGATAAATAATAAAGATAATAAAAATATTTTTATTTTCTAAAAGTTTCCTCGGGAAGTGCATATATCTATGATACTATATCCAACGGCTCGAAGGTGCACCCTTACGGAAGTTGTCACGAGGGTACCCTCGTCACAAAGACGACTCAATTTTAGAAACATAGTCTTATTTATTTGTAAAAGGTCAACTTTGAAGGAGAGTTAAAATGAAAAGGTAGATCTTTGATGGGATGGAGGGAGTATAATTTTCATTTCTTAAATACGTGTAGTTTAACCTTCCATTACGTGTAGTTTAACCTTCGATTATCCTCTTTTTATATTGTTTTATTTTATGCAGACACTAAATATTAAATATTAAACTACATGTAGCTTAGATAGAAGACTATAACCTAATGTAATATGTACTGCATCATTCCCATTTTGAGTGTACCAAACAGACACTAAAAGGCAGGGGTGGGGCCAATGGTTGACTAACCCTGGCTCTAGCCCCCCTAAAATTAGTAAAATTATAAAAATATCCTTAGTTTTATCATGTATTTTGGATTTAGTCCACCTAAATTTTATGTTTAGTCCACAAATGTCCAAACATTTTTACTTTAGTCCCCCTCATTTTTAAACTCTGTCTCCGCCACTGCTAAAAGGGAAAGAGAATGAGTTGGGGGAGCTGCAGTTGGGTGATGTAATGTTGGTGGCGGAGGAGACTAGATTAAGCTAAATGTAGGCTAAAAACTGCAACCCAAACGGGGAAGGATGAAACGAACCTACACATTGTGTGTTTGTATCTGATCCACGATCTGAGTCATGTCAGATGGTTTGTTTTCTTTTGAAGCCGCTATATTTTCCCATTTCCTTCCACCATTAGGTCGGCATTGATCTTGACCATTGATTCAACTGATTCAACAAGCACGGTGGTGTGCGGGAGAACAGGGGCTCCATTTGTGTTATAGGTGACCCTGACTCGGGCACGATTGAGTCAATGGCCTTTACCTCTACGTCGTGGCTACTGACTAGAATGCCCTCGAGTCTTTAAATACCAACTTCATTTTCCTTCTCTGGTTTCGCTCCGAGTTCACTTCAGACGGAAAACCGAAAACACTGGAATTTCTTTTTGAAGACGATGACGAAGGATGTATAAGCCAAGATCAACAAAGGTATTTCTTGCTATTCTCCTCTTTCTTTCTTTATCTCATTCTGATTATCTGATGGATTTTATTTCTAGGGTTTTAATAAAAAAAATCAGTAAAGAGCCCTCTCTCTTGATTGGATTAATTCCATTTTTTTTTATTGGATTAATATTTTTCGTTGTGTTTTTAGTAATGGGTTTTGATTGGATTGAAGAAATTTGTTGTTTCCATTCAGCATTAGATGACCTAATAGACCACTGCTAAATGTTTGTACAAATGATAAATGTGAGATGATCAGTTATTTTGTCCCATGTTCTTGTTAGATTGTTTGATGTGGTGCATCTTATTTCTGAACTATCTCATTAGATTGTAGAACTTAGGCCAGCCATGAGCTGTTAACTTTTGGTGGGATAGGATCATCGAAAGATGTTGTTTTCAGTCCTAGTACATTGCTTATCCAATAGTGTAATCAGGATGAAGTCCAACCATCGATGTTCCAAAGAAGCTACAGCTGTGATACAATTAGACTATTAGTGTGCAGTCCTATACTTTAAGTTGGCCAAATTCTGGTAAATCAATTTGTAGTTACAAGTATAACTCTTCGATTGAAGAACGTTCACTTTCTTTTTTCTGTTTAAATTATTATCAGTTTCCTCCTATGTTTATTTGGAGAGCTTATGAATTGTTACTAGTGATATTTATCACAAGATTTATACATGTTGTCATTGTTGTACCTGTTTTTTAGAAAATCACTTTTACAAGGTAAACAATGAAAAAACTTGTTAGCATATATCAGTTGTTATATGGCAAATGAGCTTCAATAGTTTTCATATAATTTCCTGGCTCTTCTAGTTCTAGCAGGAGCAAAGAGGTACTGTTTTCATATATTTTTCAAATTCATTGTGGAAGAGAGGAATCTACTTTCTGTTGGATGTAAGAATGTGTTTGGAGCTTGTTGGGCTTTCGGAGAATCTTATCTGCAATTGAGCAAAAACAAGAATCCAAAGTAACTTGCTGAAATCTGTAGTACTAATGTCTATGAACAATCTCAATCTGAACTAGCTTTATCATCTGCGCATAAGAGTAAAGGAGGCTGTCTGTATGATTATTCCTGTCGGCGTATTATTTGCCGTCATAACATTCTTTATGGCAATTTCACTTTCTTAAACCATAAACCCCTGATTTTCGATTTATGCATGATGTAGACAAATTCTTGGTTCATCTTTGCTATGGTTTAGGATTTTTTAATTAGCTAAGGTTCTGTAACTCCAGCGTCTTTCCTTGAATTGTCGTCTCTGGTAGAATGTAAACTTGATTACATTCTGTTTCTCACTCCTTTTTATTCATTTACGACATGCATTGTTATGTTTTTTAGTATGTGTATATTGAGAATTTGAGATTATTTCACATGAATATGCAGGCAGAGTCACACTTCTAGACGTTAGCAACAATGGAATCGGGCCAAAAAAGCCTTTCAGGTCTCGGTGGCGGTCTGAAGCCTGTACTCAACGTCAAGGTATGACTATGAACTTCTATAGTTTCTAATAAAATGATTTGAAAAAGTCTTGTGTCTGAAAATCTTCTAACTGATACCCAACTCGTTTGATTACAGGGTTAAGCGATAGGAAATGAGAATTCGATTACAGTTCTGTTGTACCATTTGCCCATCTATTTAAGGTGAGCTAGAACTCCTTCAAAGTCATAAAGGAAACTAGAAATGCAGGCCTCCTCAAGCGAAATATTGTTTTGCCATTTTATTTTGTGTTTGTTTAGTTTGATTTTTGTTTCTTAGTTTATGGACTTTGGTTGGTTTTGTCTTAAACAAATATAGGTTGTAGTTCTCGCTGCATAATATTCACTAACATGTATCAGCATGAGTTGAAAAAGTCACTATGAAAATAACTTTAGGATTTAGCAAAAAATGATGATGGGTGGTAGTAGTAGTTCATAGTGAAGTCCCGCATGCTGTAGTTACTGCATTGTGTGCCCATTTCTTTTGAAACTGCAGGAGACTAGATATTATTACTTGGTGCAGAATCAGATTCAATTCACACTACAGAAAATTCAATGTTACTCCTAGTAAGTCTACAACTACTGTCTGTGAAGTAAATGTCTTGTGTGAATAGCACTACCATTTTTAATGGTCAATAAGGCGAATTGGTTTCAATGTTTCAGGGAGCAGTGGCGGTTCGATGGCATTCATAAAGGGTGATTCTTTTCAGGTGGTGGTCGTAGGGAGAGATTTATTAGTAGTTTCAGGGACTAATGGCTGGCTACCTTGGAATAACAGTTGCCATCGCTGGTCTTGCCTTGGTTGGCATGCATGCACTCTCATAGGTGATTAATTCCCTTTTTCTTTAAACAAAAAACACTAAAAATGATTTTACAATGAAATTTAATTTTGTACGATCAGCACAGTAACCTAACTAGTATTTGTTGAGATCCGATCTTGAATTGCTTCATTGATTTTCGTTCTTCACTTCAATTTATATGACCAGCAGTTCAAGTTTAGGTGGATTTAGTTTTGTTTTGCCAAACATTGAAAAAGGAAATAGATAACTATAGTCCACAGCTCTCTTCTTGCTGTACTTTTGTTACTTTTTGATCATTTTAGGAAATTTCTCAAGTGGATGTACATGCTTCCCACCCAAACCACTAGTAGTCTACTTGATTATACAAAATTCCATGTAAACAGTGATTAAGGAAATAAAATCGAATCGAATCAGTTTGTATTCAATATCAGTGGGTGTATATTCAGGGAGCACTGCCTATATTTTTTCGCTGCTGTTGAGTTTACCAATTTAGGGTTGAGCAAATGAGTTGTGAATTGGCTCGACTGTTGTTTGCGCTAGATGCATTTATGGTCGTCTATGTTTGTTTGTTTCTTCTTATATGGAAGAAGGATTCTTCAGTTTGTCAGATATTCTTCACACTGGAGGTGCATTATGTAGTGGTGACATGGGTACAAGACTGTAATGATTATGTATATTCTTCGTGGGAAAATAAAATGGCTATATATATCCAGTCTTATAATGATGAAAACGACAGCCAAATTCTTTATAGAACTAAGTTGTGAAAGCACTGAGGTTGACGGCTAGTGGATTAGTTGATGTGTCCAACACCAGTACCAGCATCGTTGGCACAGGAATATCCCTGTCCGTAATTGGCCAGGCTTTTTTGTTTTCCTTACCTTTGTATCACTATCTTTTTGCTATCATGACCTGAGAGCACCTGAGAAGAAAGAGAGATCACTAGAAGTCAGAAGAGGTAGAGTTGTGTGCTTATCTTATTTCCTGTTATTCTATGGTTCAGTGCTTTAGGTAGAATTATCTGATGCTATGAACATGCTTTCCTACCAATCTTTATGATTTTGATTGGGGTTTTCCTTTTCTCATGATGCAGAAAACAGTTTGAGAAGTCGAGGAAACTGTGTAAACGTGCATCTTTTTTAAAGCGCATTGGTGATGAGCGTGTTCAACAGATTGGAGCAATGGTACCGACAACAATGGGGACAGCGAGTGCGAGTCCTCCTCGACTGTCAGACGAGAGCCCAGAATGTGTGGAAATATTAACCAGGCTTCCTCATGATTTGATTGTTGAAGAAATATTAACCAGGCTTCCAGTCCCATCACTCCTGAAGTCTGTTCGGGTGTCCAAACTCTGGTATAACTCGATTCACAATGATCATAAACGCTTAACTTATTCTCATTTCCTTCAATCGCAGAAACAGCCCCAGGTTATCTTTAGTCTTTTGAATGTCAGGTCTGGGTTTCAACCTAACACTGATGATACTAGTTATGCCTGCCACTTTTTCAAATTTACTACTGGAAATTACTCTTATGACCATGTCCTAAGGTTTGACAAGTTTCGGAATGCTCTTACTCATCCTCATATGTGGGAACTGGTTGGTTACTGCAATGGTCTACCTTGTATGGCAGAAGTGGGTCATTACTCAACTCGCTACGTGATTTTGGACCCAAACAGGAAAGATTATCTCTATATCTTTTATCCAGACAGCGTTGGGATATGCACCCCCAATGCCCACATCATCTGTCACGGATTTGGGTTCGATCCCTCAGCAAACGAGTACAAGTTGGCAAGTATTTTTCGTACTGCTGAAAACGAGCTTAATTTTGTGGTTTTCACACTGGGAACTAAATCATGGAGAAATGTCACTGCTGTAATGACACCCATGTCAGCTCATGGTGGCCGTCCTATTATAAAGTTAAGAGCACCCACTGGTAGTGACAAATCAGCCATCTTCTGTGCCACTAGTAGCAGCCGCATAAGTGGATGTCTGGTCTGGAAGATAATAGCAACTTTGGCTGTCTGAATGATTATTCCTGCGGGGGTATTTGTCTTCATAACATTCGTTATGACAATTCCATTTTCTTAAACCGTAAACCCCTGATTGATATTTCGATTCATGCATGATGTAGATAAATTCTTGGTTTGCTTCACCTTTGCTATGGTGTAGGATTTTCAATTAGCTAATGTTCTGCAACTCCAACGTCTTTCCTTGAATTGTCGTCCCTGGTAGAATGTAAACTTGATTACATTCTGATTCTCACTCCTTTTTATTCATTTAAGACATGCTTTGTTATGTTTTTAGTATATGTATATTGAGAATTTCAGATTATTTTCACATGAATATGCAGGCAAAGTCACATTTCTAGAAGTTACCAACAATGAAATCGGTCCATAAAAAACCTTTCAGGTCTCGAAGGCAGTCTGAAGCCTGTACTCAACTTCAAGGTGTGAACCTCTATAGATTCTGATAAAATGATTTAAAAAATTTAGTGTTTGACAATCCTCTAACTGATATCAAACTTGTTTGGTTTCAGGGTTACGCGATAGGAAATGAGAATTCGATTGCAATTCAGGGGTATGGCGTGGCTAGCTTAGGCTAGGTGCGTGACCAATATAGGGTTTTGAGCC
>JAJJWX010000844.1:0-67221 GCA_023529315.1 Papaver bracteatum
GATGTGGTTTGATTGTCGGTGAGAAAAACAAGGAGCTGAGATCGGTTTCGCAATGATGGAGAAGCAGATAATTTTCTCAGATGGCCTGGTATACGTGAGATACGGCCAAAAGGAAGAAAAATCATAAGAATGGAAAACTCTCGGCAACCAGAGTGTCTGTGATTCTGTCGGAAGAAAATATTAAAACTCAGGGAAATTTATTTCTCATAGAGGGAGAAGTGTCCGTGGAAGTTTGGTCAAGAAACTAAAAATCCCGTAACTTTTAAAACTCACAGAGGCATGAGTATCCGTGAGTCTGACGGGAGAATCAAAATCCAGGGAAAATAATGTCTCACGGAGGAGAAGTGGTCGTGAGATGCTGATAGAGGTTATTGAAAATTTACATTATCATTTCCAAGGAACTGAGAATCTAACAAGGTTAAGCAACGGTTTTTGGGATGGATTTCTACCATTTATGTAGCCCATTAGATAACTTTCATGCAACCAGACTTGGACGTGTGATGTTTTTGGTGTGATTTTGGCAAGATTGGAGACCACTAGACTGGAATTTGGTGCACGGGCGCAACTACAATTTGGATACTTATATAAGAGATATTTATAAATCTTATAACTTTTTTAATCAAGTTTTGGAGAGAAGAATACAAGGGAGAAAATCTAGGGTTTTGAAGCGTTCTTCATTACCGTAACTATTTCTTTTCCATTTTATAATATGTATCTCATGGGTTTCATTAATCCCATGAGTAGCTAAACTTCTTAGTGATTGGGGATGAATTCTAAGTTCTATACATGATTTGAGTTATTATATAAATCTATTTTGAAGTTCTTCACATGATTATTGATTGCTAATTAGAATATTTATGATTAATTGATAGATTGTTTAGGTGGCCAACTGAATTAATTTGTTGATTCAATCAAATGCTAGTATTGAGTTAGGATATAAGTAATAGTCGAATAATTAATACAAAAGTAGAGAACACAAGACCTTGTATAGGGATTCTGTGTAGCAATTGTGTGTATAAACAATACCAGAAAGTGGACCTTGAGCTAAGAGTCTAACTACTAGGATCAATCTATAATTCACAAAAGATAAAGCATTTGACCAAATTACACCTTGAATGAGCTACTACTAGGTGGTTTCGAAGAATAGAATCTGGTATTGGAGAGCTTCCATACCCAGTGATATAAGGAATTTAGGGGATAACACTGAGCTAGTTATTATTCCACGGTTGGTAATAATTTGTGATTAATTGTATTAATGGATGAATATAATAACTTGATGATGGTTTAGTAACGAAGAAGGGTTCCCTGATCATATTTCTATCCATAGCTTGCAAACTTTATTACTTTCAATTGCTTTGTTATTTACTTTGTTCTAAAATCTAAAATAAACCCCTCGTTGTGACACTTTTTGACAACTAAATCTCCATTCTCTTCGTGGGAACGAACCTTATTTGCTACTATATTATTCATTAGTAAAGTAGAATATAAGTGAATTAATTTTAGCACCTACAACATGCATCATTCCTCCTTCTCTTAGTGACAACATCTTTATTTTTTCTTTTCTTAGCTTCCTTGGCTTTTGACCTTTATCATAAGCACACAAAATGAATATAAGACATCTCACTTTTTTGTACCGGCATACATTTAATTAAACAAACCACGCCGGTACACATTTCCCGGCATTGAAACTTGGTAAATATTTAATGCCGGTACATTATTCCGGCGCTGACCATTATCTATCGACAATGCCGATAGTCATGTGTAATTCTCCTGGATACAAAAAGCTAACTACCGGCAATCCTTAAATAAATCATTTTTATGCCGTAACCTAGTACCGGCATACAATGCGACCGAAAATTTATGCCGGCACAATTGACAAATTCAAAGATATTCCTGTAAGTTATAAGTCCACTACCGGCATACACGAACTTTTATTAAGGAATTCCGTAACCTAAAACCGGCGTAGTATTCAACGACATTTTTATGCCGGTACAAAATATTCAGTTTCAGGGTTTGAAAACGGCATTGTAATCATGCTAACATCTAAGCCGTAACTGAATACCGTCACTGCGTTCATCATATATCGAATGCCATAACTCATAACCGACATAGTATTCATAAACAATTCAATGCCGGAATCTACTGAAACTAAACTGTTTTATTTAGGTTTCACGATTATAACCTAAACCCATTGCTATAAATCGATTCAAACGCTCATAACTGAGTTTAAAATCACTTACCTTCTCATAGAAGCCATCTTTGCGAGCGGTTGATTGTCCGTGAGCGTTGTTTTTTTTTTTTTTTTCTTGAGCAATCTGAGCAAGTATTTGTTTTAATTTCTCTTCACCAATCGATTGAGAGTTCGATGAGGCTTTTGGTTTCTTTCGTGGAGGCATTGTTATAATTCGGGTAGGTTAATCGACGAAGAAATTTTTGAATCGACGAAGAACGGATGAAGAACGATGAAGAAGAAGAAAAAAAATCGGACCCTAACCCTAAGAGTGCCAGTAGTGGAGTAGAAATGGAGGATATAAGAATTTGGTTTTTGATTTTAATGTTTTAGGGGAAAGGGTATAACAGTCTTTTTATAAAGGTTTTTAATTAAGGAAAGGGTATTTTTGTATTTTCATAATCAAAAGTTACCCCTTATTAGCCACCCCTGGTTGGGGGAAGTAATCAATATCCCCCAATTGGGGGTTCTTAATAATCCATTAGCATTAATATGGACCACCGGCCCATCTTTGAACTTAATTTTTTTACGGAAACCTAATTTCCATTAGGGGTGAGCGTGGCCGGTATGGACCGGTTTTTACCTCATCCAATCCAATCCACTACGGATTTGAAATTCGGCATCCGCATCCAATCCAACATTCAGCAAATTTGCATCCAATGGATGCACGGACGAACGGATTGGGTGCGGATAATCCAATGAATTTGTATTAGTTAAAATTTATAATGAAAAAATAAAACTAATATAGATGACTTCTTATATAACCTACACATTTTATATATGTATATAAATATAGAAGTGTCATGGACAACACTCCAAGCAAACACCTTAAAAATTTCAAAATAATCTATATATTTTCTAGAAAATATATAAATGCCCGCAATCTAACAGATATGGATATCCAACGGATTTTCAAGGTTGCATCCGGGCCCAATCCGTAATCCGTTGGATTTCAAAAATCTCATCCGCGTCCAACCCATTAGAGAACGGTCCGGGCATCCATCCGCAAAAATACGGTTGGTCCCGGTTAAATTCGCAGATTACGGATAAAATGCTCACCCCTAATTTCCATTATATTGTAGGCGATAGGGGTGAGCATGGGCTGGTATGGACCAGCTTTTACCTCATCCGCATCCAATCCAATTCACTACAGATTTCAAATTTGGCATCCGCATCCAATCCAACATCCAATGGATTTGTGTTAGTTAAAATTTATAACGAGAAAAAAACCCAATATAGATGACTTCTTATAGAACCTACACATTTTATATATGTATATAAATATAAAAGTGTCATGGACAACACTCCAAGAAAATACCTTAAAAATTTCAAAACATTCTATATATTTTGTAGAAACTATATAAATGCCCTTAATCTAACGGATATGGATGTCTAACGGATTTTCAAGGTTGCATCCGGGCCCAATCCGTAATCCGTTGGATTTCAAAAATATCATCCACGTCCAACCATTAGCGAACGATCCAGGCATCCATCCACAAAAATACGGTTGGTTCCGGTTAAATCCGCGGATTACGAATAAAATTCTCACCCCTAGTAGGCGACCCTAAATACCGCGCACCATGAAAATACATACAGACAGAAGAACATGGTGAGTTAAGATGGTCCGCACATTAACAAGATACAAAGAGATTCTGATGTGAGAAGTTAATTCTACAATCGGGATTATCGCATACGAAAATCGGACGATCATGAGTTCTAAAACACAAGCTCTGGATGCAAACTATAAGTTTTGATTTTATAGGTACTTAATTTAGGATCGTTGAACTTCATGATAATCGCACAATAATTATATGCAAGAATGGTTTATACGGAATACCTGGTAGCGCTAATCCATTGTATGTCGATCATCTTTGGAGCAGATACCTTGTGGAGATCATTGTTTTTCTCTCTTGACCAAACCAGATTTACAGAATCCTAGCTTGGCTTTGAGCCGAGCCTTGTCAATATAAAAACTGCCTTTTTGTATCTTTATGTGTTTTATAAGTTGGTACAACACTTGTTTATCTATATATAGGAGTTGTATGTCGCTAAAGTTACCAGAAAACTCTTTATATTTATTCGAAAATGCTATATGACCCTCTGGGTCACAGATGAATACCAGCGGAGTCTTACATGGCAGATGATGCGGAGGAAAGAGGTGATTCTCTCTTTATCCATCTCACCATCAGCTTTTCAGTCCGGTCTATCTTCGTCGTATTTTTCTATTTCAACAATCAAACATTTTTCTTTTTCAGAAAAAAAAATCAATCAACATTAAGTTCATTAACCTGCTAGTATTGACTGTTACACCATCATCGATCAATCAACATTAACCTGTTACCCCATCATCATCCTAACAGTGAATATCATCATTTGTGTTGTGCCACATCCACGACCATGTAAGGATCGTTAGCCAGTCAATAAAACTTATGTTTTATTTTCTATCGAAATGATTCTTCACCTAGAACATACTGTATCAGAATACACATTACAGATTTAAGGAATACTATCCAAACCCTTAATTTATTGAAAAGCTTTATCAATTTTAATGAACAATAACCTAATTAGACACGATCCAAAATTTGATCTAATGATTTGAGAAGAATTGATTGCTTGATTGATTTAACGTAAAAAAGATTATTTAAAAAGTTGAATTTCCAATCACTGAAAAAAAAGAAGGAAATCATCGATGGATGGAACTGGAAAATTTGTTAACTCTGCGCAATTATTATCTATTCTAGATCTGAGTTCTTAAATTGATTGATAAAATTGCAAAATGGTACTTGAAGTGAAGGTTGAGTAAAACTCAAAAGCTTGGTAAATAGAAATAAAAAGCAGCACGGAGATTTAAGGAGTAAATGATAAAATGTTTTTGGAAATATAGAAGATACAGTTCCTTCATCTCTTCGACCTGTTAACACGAGTAATCACATGTTGGAGACACATCACTAGCCACGTCTCATTAGCTGGTATTCAGCGGTTACACCGCTGGTCACCTAGCAAGATTGTTATTTATCCCTACAACACCTAAGCTATAGCTAGGAAGAAATAAAGTTGAAGAATGAAGCAGTTTGGTGATAGCAGTGATGTTGTGATGGGTATTGAGTTATTACTCAAGATTGATATTTATTGAGTTTTCCCATACCATTAATTTTTTGCTGGCAACGTGATTATTAAGGATGTTCCTTTATATACCCCTAAAAACACTATTGGTACCCCTCAGCGTTAGTTAAGTTAGTTATAAATCGGTTAATATAAAAAAAACTTAAATTGTTCGGAAATTTTCATATCGATACCCCCTCTTTAAAGTTCGCTGTATGACCATATAGAAACAGAAAAAAATAAAAATAAAAAGGATTTTCAGCAGTGTAACAAAATGATTGAGATTGACCACCACTGGATTCAGGTTCAACTTGGTGAACATTTCCATTATTCACATGTAAAGGATACTAAGAACAACAAAGCATGTGACTCTTCTACAAGTGGGAATTCAAAATAAAAAAAAAAGGAGATCACCAGCTGCAGTAGTGCAGAGAGAGTCTTGGCAACATCATGCCTTTCATTTCCCTTAACAACATTTGTAAAGGATATGTCACTACCACAAGCAATAGTTTGTTAAAAAACCTTTCAATATATTCATGAAATATCAGGCGGGGCGTCTGTCCTGATCTTCCAAGGTTTGCTCAATTCTTTGTCTCCATGTTGAGACTCAGTTTGCTTCTAAGTTAATTAACAACAAGAATATAACAAAGAAAAAAATATCGATCTAAAATTGATCTCAAAAATATATTTGGCAATCTGGGTTTTAATGCAAAAGGGGTTTTAATCGATCAAAATAAACCCTAAGAGGAAGGGGTTTTTGTGATGATGAGTTTTGTTGAATGAAATCAAATGGGATTTTGAAATCGGGGTTTTAAATTTTGATGATGGGGTTTTAATGGATGAGATAAATCTCTCCAATTTGTGGAAAGAACCCCAGGTCCCCAGCGCTGTTAGGATTACATTGATAATACTAGAAGAATAGATATCGTTCGGTGGTCATCGGGGGTATGCAAATATATACTCCTTCCGTTTAGATGACCTAGTTGAAGTTTACACAAATTTTAAGGCAAGAAATAAAATGAGCATTTTCAAGTATTTTTTACAACTATACCCTTATGGATAATAACTTGTAAAATTTAGAAATTATTTATCTCTCAAACCATACCATAGATTTTCGTAAACTTTGTACCGTTGAAAATCATTTTAAAACACCTGCGTAACGAGTATAAACATGAATATCAAATTATGCATATTTCTTATGATAACGATAATCAATCAAAAGGATAATTTTAGAAATATTCCTTGTTTAATGAGATAGGTCAACTAATAGTTGGACAAAATTTTAAACCAACTAGGTCATCTAATAGTGGAACGGATAGTTTGAAGGTTCATAATAATTAGTTATAGGGAGAGCGTAACTCGGGCGAAAACTCAGGCGTCAAATCGGTTTCCAACTCGTTTAATTTTTTCATCAATTTCTGATGATTAATAAGGAATTAGCAATCATGGATGGTACAATTGAACCTAGTGGGATTCAATCTATCAATAATGGTGGAAATATTACTAAAACAAGTGGAGTTGATATTCAGATGATGGATTTACAGACAGATCTATGGAAAATGAAGAAACATACAGAGAATGTTTTGAAGAACGGGTTTCAAGCTGAAAACATGAGTATTGATCAATCAGTTGGCAGGAAAGACATCAATTGTGATTCTTCACAAACAAAGCCTGTAAATTCAAAACCCATCTCTTATCGTGATGCCTTCGTGAACTCTGACGCAAGATGGGAATATTGCCTTCGGGAATGGGGATTGAAGGACCTGGAGATGGAATTCGAAGATCTTAACGCGGATACTACATGTGAAGCTGATGCAGATGATGGTATTCCATCCGTTTCTTTAGACGTTGATACCCAGAAGCGAATTGTTCAACAATGGAAGCATTGTCTGATTGGGAAAGTGTTAGGGAAGACGGTAGGCTATAAATTTATGTCTTTAAAGGTTAATGAATTGTGGAAACCAATTGGTAAGTTACAAATTCTTGATCTTGGCTTTGATTTTTTTTTCTATTTAAATTTGAGAATCCAGATGATTACAGGTTTGCTTTGTGTGAGGGTCCATGGTTTATTGGTGGACATTATCTCTCAATGAGAAGATGGACACCTAATTTCAAACCCTCTACATCTTCAATTCATACAACTGTTGTATGGGCTAGGCTTCCTGAGCTCCCTCTTGAGTATTTTGATAAGTCAGTGTTAGAGAAAGTAGGAGCAAAACTTGGCAGACTCATTAAAGTAGATACTACCACTGAATTTGTTCTTAGAGGGAGGTTTGCTAGAGTTTGTGTTGAAGTTTTTACTGATAAACCACTTGTTCCTTTAGTTAAAATAGGTCCCATTAAACAAAAAATTGAATATGAAGGCGTCAACTTGATATGTTTTCATTGTGGGAAATTGTCTCACAAAAAGGAAAATTATCCACAGATAGTCCATGAATCAATTAGTGTCTCTAACACTGCTAATGTTGCAGATATTAAAAGTCCAGAGCAAAGTATGCGTGGTGGTAAAGATATCCCTGTTAATGTAGAGGACAACTTTGGTCCGTGGATGCTGGTTGACAAAAAGAATAATAAGGCTAGAGGAAATGGTGTTCGCGCAGCCAACCAAAAGGTGCAGGATGATAAGATAAATTCTAGGTTCAATACTTTAGATACTCAGAATACATCAGGTGGAGGGAATGGCTTTACTGGTCAGGGAGATTGTAGTATGAATAAAAACAAAAATAATAATTTTTGGACAGTTGTATCTGGATGAAAATAGAAGGGTGGTGCAAATAGTGATATGCCTCATAGATCTGGAGAGGCTGGAAAACAGGTGCAGGACAGTAGGATGGGTGTATCTAATTGGTTTGCATCTCTTGTAGAACAAAATTCGAGTGATCAAACTTCCATTGAAAGAACAATAAATGCTAAAAACGGTAACAATCATAATGATTATAGTGACATCCATGATGGGAAAGATGATGGGTTTGTGAAGCAGTTACGGATCAAGGAAATGAATGTTAGTAAAGAGGAATTGCAAGTATCTTCAGGTGGGAATACTAATCGTAAGAAAAGTATCCCTGCTAAAAAGGTTAGTGGGAGGGGAATTAATGATGGGCTAATTAATGACCAGAGGGATATAAGTAAGGGAAAAAACATATTGATGGAACCAGGAAACAGTATTCAGGAAAATGGAACTCAACCATCCTCTATTTTTACAATCTTGTCCAAAGCCGTCAATAGTGCAGTGGAGGGTAGAAGATATTCTAGTGAGGAGAGCACAAGAGGAGCTTCAGGCAATGCAGAACCATCTGACAGAAATAGTGATAGAACAAATTTCAAGGGTGGACATCAAACTCCAAATGATGGAGGAAATCGCGCAGTTGAGAAACCAGCTGAACCATGTGCTACCAGCTGTAGTACACACAGAGGATCAACTGGATTGGAGTATATTTTTGGACAGAATCCAGCAAAACCTGATTCCATTAATAATTTCACCTTCAAACTGGACACACATGGACCCGGAGGAGTTTCTAAATTAGGGAAAGGAAGAACTAGAATGCGTGTCAAAGATGTGGCAAGATGCAACAACTCTGGCGGTGGAGTTATCCCCAATGGTGGAAACCCCAGCTCTTGTAAGAAGCCCAAACGATCTATTGAAGTTCGAGATGCTCTTTACTACACATTTGGACCCGGAAATGTTTTACCAATGGCAGTTCAAGACCAAGCTCACTCCATTATTGGAGCTGAACAAAGCAGCGGTAGCAAGGAGGATGGAAAGGAAGCTTCCTAGAGGTCCTTCCAGGTTCATCTTTGTTCCCAAGTTATTTAATAATTTGTCGATGAAGATTTTAATGTGGAATTTTAGGGGTGCTGCTAGACCCTCTTTTACTCGTGTTATGAAGAAGTTGATCAAGAGACATAAGCCAAATATTGTGGCTTTTCTTGAGACTAGAGTTCTTGCTTCTCATGCGACATGTATTGTTAGGCAATTGGGCTATGAAGAATCCATACTGGTTGATACTGAAGGTTTTTCTGGAGGAATGTGTCTGTTGTGGAACCCGAATGAGGTGGAGATTCAAGCCACTAGGATGAAAAGGTGGGCGGTCCATGATGTGGTCAGCGCGAAGTCCACGAGTCCTTTGATCCTGTCCACTATTTATGGAAGCACTAACAAGGCCAATAGAAAGAGGGTTTGGAATGAGCTTTAAGCTGTGTCTGATGTTCCCAATTCTGATTGGATGGTGATGGGAGATTTTAATGTCATTGGTGGAAGTCATGAAAAAAGAGGTGGAAGAATTCCTACTCCTAGCCAAACATCTGAACTAAGAGATGTCACAACTGTGGTCTTATTGATTTGGGTTTCAATGGGCCTAGATACACTTGGAACAAAAAAAGAGTGGGAGATGCTAATATCAAGGAGAGATTGGACAGAGCTGTTGCCAACTCCAATTAGATCAATCGATTCAACAAGGTTCAGGTAACTCATCTCTCTTATTTCAATTCGGACCATAGAGCCATTCTTATTGACCTAGAGCCAAAAACTAGGTTTAAACCTAGACCTTTTCGCTTTGAAGCTATGTGGGCTGAGGACCCTAGATATTGTGATATTGTTAAGAATAATTGGAATACTAACATGAATGGTGATGTTAGTGGCAGTTTTTTTGATATTGTTGCTAGGATTCAGTTGGAGTCAAAAAATTGGAACAAACATATCTTTGGTGATATCCATACTCAAATTTCTGCTGCCCAAGAAAATCTTAGAAAGGCCCAAAATAATTTTGATTCTTGGCCTTCTGATAATGCCAAAAGTAGAATGAATGATTGTCTTATTGATTATCTTAGACTTCTGAAGTTGGAAGAGACTTTTTGGAAACAAAAATCTCGGATTTCTTGGCTTAAGGAAGGGGATATAAACACTAGATTTTTTCATACGTCTACACTTGTTAGGAGAAAAAGAAACACCATTTCCATGATTAAGAATAATCAAGGTGAGTGGGTTAATGATGCTAATGATATTGAATATGTCATAGTTAATCATTATGAGAGCCTTTTTACTTCTACTAACAGTGTTTTGTGTTATAGTGAGCTAAGGACCCTCTTTCCTGCTGTGGTCACTGATGCTGATAATTATATTCTTAGTAGGGAGGTGATTGTTGAGGAGATTAAGACTGCTATTAAACAGTTAGGCTCTCTCAAGGCTCCCGGACCTGATGGTCTTCAAGGTATTTTCTATACTAAATACTGGAATTATGTGGGCTCTAGTGTCGTTGCTCTTGTTAAGAATTTTTTTCATAATGGCCAACTTGATGCTAGACTGAATAAAACTTACATTGCTTTGATACCTAAGGTGAGTAGTCCTTCCACTGTTAAGGATTATAGGCCTATTAGCTTGTGTAATTTTAGTATGAAAATTATTACTAAGTTTATCACTAATAGGTTGAGACCCATTCTTGGTAAAATTATGTCCCACAATTAGCATGCTTTTATCCCAGGTAGATCCCTTTTTGAGTCTTCCATTATTTGTAATGAAATAATTCATTCCTTTAAATATAAAAAAGGGGTTAAAGGTTGGATGGCTCTAAAGCTTGACTTTGATAAAGCCTATGATAGGATTAGTTGGGACTTTATATACATAATCTTTCATCTTACAGGGTTTAGTCCTAAGTTCATTGATTGGATTATGAAATGCGTTTCTTCTGTTTCTTTTCAAGTTCTTATCAATGGCTCCCCTAGCTCTAGGTTTATTCCCACTAATGGTTTGAGACAAGGGGACCCTCTGTCCCCTTACCTCTTTATCTTATGTCTTGAAGCTTTGACTAGACTGTTGAATAAAGGCATAATTGATAAATATCTCTTTGGGTTTGCTATTGCAAGAGGTGCCCCCCAAATTTCTCACTCTTTGTTTGCTGATGACAGCATCATTTATTTGAAGGCTTCTTACAAGAATGCGTTGAATCTTAGGTTGTTGTTAGATAAGTTTTGTGCTTGGACTGGTCAACAAATTAATGATGGTAAGTCCACCTTACTAACATCTTCAAATTTTGGAAGAAGTTTCACGAGGGGTTTGGCTAACGCTTTGAGGGTGCATGTTTCTACTAACCCAGGTAAGTATCTTAGTATTCCTCTTCAATGGGGTAGAATTAGTGAAAAGACCTTTAGTGAAGTTCTTGAAAAAGTTGGAAATAGGATGCAAGGATGGAAGTCAAAGAACCTGAATTTGGCTGGTAGGTTCACTAAAATTTCCTCGACCATTGATCATGTGACTTATCATGTAATGTCTGTCATTAAACTCCCTAAAGGCTTGATTAGTAAAATAGATAAATATAGGAGGAACTTTTTTTGGGGAGGTGATAAATATAAAAGGAATATGCACAACATTAAATGGTCGAATGTTTGCAAGGCCAAAGACCTAGGAGGTACAGGTCTTAAGGACCTGGAGTTAAGCAACCTAGCTCTCCTAGAAAAAATGGCCTGGAAAATCCACTCCAATCCCGAGAGTATTGTCACTAAGCTGTTAGAGGCCAAGTACTTTAAAAACCAGAGTTTCTGGGATGTGGATGTTAAATCTAGAGCTTTAGTTTGTTGGTGAAGCATAGTCAATGGTAGAAACACTATTAGTAATAGTATCCAATGGAACATAGGAAATGGTACCACTGTTGATTTTTGGAGGGATCCTTGGGTCTGTACTAAATCAATTGCTGATATGACACAGATAGATGCAAGCTCTATTCCTAGAGAAACTGTTAGTGACTACATTGATTCTACAACTCAGGAGTGGGATATTATGAAATTAACTAATAGTGTTCCATGAAATGTTATGGACTTAATCAGGGGTATTCCCTTAAGTTATTGTGTTGATTCTAAGGATAGCCTTGTTTGGCCAGGAAGTTCTACAGGGGAAGTGACTGTTAAGGATGCTTACAAGCATCTTCAGGTAAGTATATCTGGTTCTCATACTACCAATACCGATTGGAGATTTCTCTGGGCTCTGAAATGCCCTTTCAAATACAAATTCTTTCTTTGGAAATTATTCCATAACAAACTTAAGGTGAATGAATCTCTTAATCGTAAAGGTGTTGTTAATCATCCAGGTTGTAGGTTGTGTAATAATGATCTTGAGACCTGTATTCATTTGTTTTTTGGTTGTCCAAGTATCTGGCCTATTTGGAGGAAGCTCAAGGACAGATTTGGTGTGCAGATCGACCTGGAACCTATATCCCCATCATTCTTTAGCAAAATTTGTTCTATTGATGTTCAAATTGGGGGTATTGAATGGAAGGACTTATGTCCTTTTATTTTTTGGAGTATTTGGATACATAGGAACAATTTTTTGTTCAAAACTGTGAGATTTAATGCTCTGTTAGTCCTTGCTAAAGCTCTGCAAAGTGCTAGAGAATATCACCATGCAAATAAGGGAGTGGATCAGCTAATCAAGGACAAACAGGAGATTCATATTGCCTGGGAGGTCCCTAGTGCTGGTTTTTATAAGCTAAATACTGATGGTTCTGCGAATGATGATGGTTTTGCAGGAATTGGAGGCATCATTAGGAGTGAAGGAGGAGACTTTGTTGCTTGTTACAGTAAACATATTTTCAAGAACACAAATAATGTTGCAGAAGTTTGGTCCATTAGGAATGGGCTCCGTTTGGCTGTGGAGTTGGGGATTACTAGTTTGGAGGTGGAGAGCGACTCTGAATTTGCAATCCAACTGTGCAAAGGGAGTTCTCATTCGCAGTGGGGAACCAAGAGGCTTGTTAGGGATATTAACAACCTGAAGGGCTATTTCATCCAACTGAAGTTCAGTCACCGTTACAGAGAAGCAAATAATGTGGCTGACAAACTGGCTAAAGGGGGAGCTTTTAAGGAAAATGAAGGCATTTGGATTGGAAATTTACCAAGTTTTTTAGTTTCTTTATTTAAAAATGATGTAAGAGGGGTTACTACTCCTAGAATTGTCAACAACATCTCTAGCTGAGTTTTGTTAGAGGCTTGCTTATCAAAAAAAAATAAAAAATAGTGGAACGAATGAAGTACTATTTTGATGGGATAGGAAGACTAGCTCAGAGGGTAGGAAGATAAAAAGGTATCATTAGTGTTTTTAGGGGGTATATGAAGGAACACCCATTATTAATATATATACTTTGTTCACCCATTATTAATATATATTCTTTGTTTTAACTTTACTCCGTACAGTACATCCTCGTATGTATTCGTGATGAGTATGTGATGAGTCTGTGGATAGCATAATCATGTCTATTTTTTATTTACAACACTCTTATTTAGATTTTTAGGGTTGGGTTTTCTCGTCACTCTAAGGGTTCTTGGCCCACATCAGGCAAGATTATGAAAAAAAATCTGTTTCCTAGAGCGAAAAAGTGTGCAGAGAATGAGGCTACAAAGATTGCAGAGGTGGAGGTTGCGGCCGCGAAGAATGCACAGGTAGAGCATGAGAGAGCAGTTATTGGGGAAGGGGATGATGCTCTTAGATTAGGAAATATGTTATTAGAATACGGGCATCCAACTCAAAACCAATTGGCAATGAGTGGAGAGGCACTAATAGATTATAAACTGCAGGATCTTAGATGCCCAGACAATGTGGGACTAATAATCTCAACACGCCCCCTCACGTGTAGCCTCGTTGGGTCTAACACGTGGACAATTAAATCGGGTGACGCGGAGTAAAGGCGCGGTCAAATGACTCGTCGCAAATAGCCTGCTCTGATACCATGTTAGAATACGGGCATCCAACTCAAAACCAATTGGCTATGAGTGGAGAGGCCCTAATAGATTATAAACCGCAGGATCTTAGATGCCCAGACAATGTGGGACTAATAATCTCAACATGGAGAGGCCCATAGGGATTATATCAAAGAAAGTAAGAACACAAGATCTTAACGTGGTTCGGCACTAACGCCTACATCCACGGACAAATCCCCGAAGGGAGAATATCTCTGTATGCTCATATCTCTCGATTCAAGTCTTGTTTATCAGTTTAACAAGTTTATCTCATTATTAGTTTGTTTTCACTTGACAAACTTTCTTAAAAAGACGACCACCATACGTTCAAGTTGTTGTTTCGTTTGTCATGTTTCATTGTTGTATGCCAAATATATGTGTTTGTAATGACATAAATAGTCTATGGCAGCATCTGTAAGGTCGAATTTAATCTCATAAATCGACTTTTCATCAAATTGACTTTTCATCCATTGCATCTTAAATCATCGATTATATCAAATAAAGTAAGAACACAAGATCTTAACGTGGTTCGGCACTAACGCCTACATCCACGGACAAATCCCCGAAGGGAGAATTATTATTGATCTCCAGATGTTTGATCATTTTGGGATAGTTTTACATTTACATGAGAACTCTTATTTATAGAGTTAACTAAACCTAGGAGATAATATAATATCTCAATATTTATTTTGACTAGGTAATAATATCTTGATAATTGATTGCATAATTATCTTAATAATCTCTGGCTTTATTGTCTTCAATATTTTATGAGAACTGCACGGCCACTTAAACTTCTCTTCATCAGTACGTATGTCTTCATGGTTACCTCGTTCCTCAGTATCTTGTATGTGGAGAATATATTCCAATACCCCCCCTCAAGTTGGACATGGAGAGAAACGTAGTGTGCAACTTGACCAATTAACATCATTGGCTGAACTTCAAAGCTTGAACATACCGTATTAGTGTAACTTGAAAAATTGTTGAAAAACTTGAATCCATAGAGTAACTTGAACGATTGTAGAACAAAAGTGTTGTATTCACCGCGAGACTTGAACTTCCTGGAAATTGATCTTCAAAAACGTTGTGGTATGACCAAGAGAAATGAAGTCCTTCTAGTGGCTGAGATGTTGAAAATCAATGAGTCGGCTGAGATTTACACCGAGTTGTAAGATGGACAGACTTTCAATGTTCCCACTTGAATAGGTACCATTGGAACCTGTGAGGATGATGAAGATGTAGTGGACTGTATAGGAGCACTTCGATCCTCACCATCTATGTTCATGTAATTTATTGATTTGTAGGTGGATTTACTACATATATTTATTAAAAGAAATATCTCGAGTGTGGGTGTTATCACCACTACAGTTTTATCTAACTGTTGATTTGATATTGTGAATGTTGTCACACAATCACAACTTTCATTTTTATTACCACTACGGTGGTATGATCGACAAGGGAAAATAGATTGACCATATTACGAAACAGATGGTCATAAGAACGAGTTTTTTGTGAATGCAAACTAATTATGGAAATAAGATCAGAAATGATCTTTTAGACAAAAAACATATTTTGATCGTTAATAGAGAATATATTTGGTTAGTGATTGATTACCAAAAATAACAGCAATTGGAAACGAAATATTTAGGTCGATTCATATGACCATAATTGCGAAACAAAGATAATCTGCAAAGCATGAGAATAATTTCCAGGAATATGGAAAATATTTTCAGAAAAAGAGATTACCAAAAATGGTAAAACAACACAACGAGTTGTTGCTTGACTTGAGTTAAAATACTGCACCTTTAATGAACACAAAAATGAAGCAAACCAAAGGCGTCAAATGCAGATGCCAATTTATGAACTACCGATATTTTTTGGTAGTAGACCACGAGAATGTGGAAAATAGTTGTATTCAAAACAAATGACGACATTTTTTCCCATAATGGAAGAAAAATATATCGAACCGAATCTAGGATATTCAAAAATGAAAAAGTATCCCGGGATTTAGTATCCATAGGATCTTTTACGGGAATATGGTATCCTAAGAAGATATTTAATTTTTGAATTAAAAAATAAGAACACATACAGGTAATGGAAACTTGGTTTTCATTAAGAAAACCCCGGTTTAGAATTTGAACTTTAATATCAAAACATCTTTGATGATCAGTAAAGATGCAATGGATGAAAAGTCAATTTGATGAAAAGTCGATTTATGAGATTAAACTCGACCTTACAGATGCTGCCATAGACTATTTATGTCATTACAAACACATATATTTGGCATACAACAATGAAACATGACAAACAAAACAACAACTTGAACGTATGGTGGTCGTCCTTTTAAGAAAGTTTGTCAAGTGAAAACAAACTAATAATGAGATAAACTTGTTAAAATGATAAACAAGACTTGAATCGAGAGATATGAGCATACAGAGATATTTAATCATCCATGAACGTCAATGGAGAAAAACTTATTAGTATTGACGAGCAAAAATCAATGATCACAAAAAGATCGAAAGCGGAAGCGATTTGAGAGGATCTCCCCGTAACAAAGATAGTTGTTGACAAAGATGTGAAGCATAACCTTTTGCTCAGAAAGATATGTTTCCACAAACCAAAAATTTATGATATAAGCCGACTGTTGATGGAGCAAATAGTCGTTGATAAATATCACAAAAAAAAAAAAAGTTAAGAAGAGCTATTTGATGATAACTCTGATGGAAAACTTAAAACAAATAATAATCTACTTAGAAAAATATAGATAATTATCGAAGTTTAATCCAAACAAAATCAGTGAAAATGATAACAAGAAAAATAGATAGCGGAAGCATTCGAGCGGATCTCCGCTCTGATACCATAATAAATTATGGGTATCAAGACAAATCATCGATCAGATCAAAGAAAGTAAGAACACAGGATCTTAACGTGGTTTGGCACTAACGCCTACATCCACGGACAAATCCCCGAAGGGAGAATTATTATTGATCTCCAGATGTTTGATCATTCTGGGATAGTTTTACATTTACATGAGAACTCTTATTTATAGAGTTAACTAAACCTAGGAGATAATATAATATCTCAATATTTATTTTGACTAGGTAATAATATCTTGATAATTGATTGCATAATTATCTTAATAATCTCTGGCTTTATTGTCTTCAATATTTTATGAGAACTGCATGGCCACTTAAACTTCTCTTCATCAGTACGTCTGTCTTCATGGTTACCTCGTTCCTCGGTATCTTGTATGTGGAGAATATATTCCAATACATGTAATTGCCACGGAGAAATTTAGGAAACATGTAATAGCCACGGAGAAATTTAGGGAATATGTAATTGCCACAACACCGAACCAGATTTAGCGAATTCTTTGCTGATAGGCAAGGTTACTGCTTTTTACAGGAGTCGGTAGGCCTCAAGGCCAAGTGAGGGGTCATTCCAAGGGAAGGATGAATCCGTATCCTAGCTTGGCTTTGAGCCGAGCCTTGTCAGTATACAAACTTCCTTTTTGTATCTTTCCGTGTTTTAGAAGTTGGAACAGGACTTGTTTATCTATATATATAGGAGTTGTATGTCGCTAAAGATCTCATCAGAAAACTCTATATATTTATTGTCCTACAACACCTAAGCTATAGCTAGGAAGAAATAAAGTTGAAGAATGAAGCAGTTTGGTGATAGCAGTGATGTTGTTATGGGTATTGAGTTATTACTTTGCGAGATACTGAGTAGACTTCCTGTAAAATCACTCATGAGGTTCAAGTGTGTATGCAAACGTTGGCAGTCTTTAATTCATAAAGACCGAAACTTCATTGATTTACACTTCACGGGATCAAAAAAGTGTAGTTTTGTTGATGGGGGTTGTGGTATCTCTCTTTTTATGAGGTGGCCAAAAGATGTTCTTGGACCTAATATTTACTTGTCAACTGAACTACTACTCTCTGAAGGAGGAGTGGCGACTGTTCAAAGGGAAGTACCCATATCAGGAGCTTCACTTGCAGGTGTTTTTGGAGTTGTCAATGGGTTAGTTTCTTTAATAAACAGTTCATATTCTGTTTGTGTATTTAATCCGAGCACGGGACAGTCAACTCCTTGGATAGAATCCATGATTAAGCAACAACATGAAAATCTACGTGAGGAAATACAAGTGATGGATGAAGATGGTGGTGGTTCTATAACTCATCTGATTCAATATATTCATTCCACTTGGCATTACTTTGGGTATGATCCTGCCACCTTGGAACACAAAGTAGTTTTTCTTTGGTGGAAGGTAACTTCCAAAGGGCGTCGAATTTTAGGAGTTGAAAACATATGTGAGGTCATGACAGTTGGTGGCAGACACCGCCAAAACAATCTATCGTGGAGAAAAATTGACGATGAGTTCTCACTCCCGCCAACAATTTGCCCATTCGACTTCTCTTCGTCCCGTTACGCAAATGGTTCCATTTATTGGCTGCGTACTGGCTCCAACTCTGCTATGGAACCATTGGTTATCGAATTTAATGTTGGGAGTGAAAAGTTTAGAATAATTACAATTCCCAGTTTCATAATTGAAGATGTTCGTTATCCTTATGTTAGTCAGTTGATCCAAATCGATGGTCGTTTAGCTGTGTTAGCTAAGAAGATGCTTAGAAGTCATCATCCTGATACTAAAAAAAATAACAAAACATCAATGAAGATGTGTGTGTTATACTATAATAACGGTGATGATCAAGACAAGAAATTGGAGGGCAGTATAAGCAGTACTAGTAGTGATTGGTATTGGATAGAAGAAAGCTTCATGATGCCGCCTTTTGATTGGGACGGGAAAGAGTTCGATTCCATTCTAGCTGTTCCAGATACAGACTTGTTCTTCATGAGATCTGAAGGAGAGGCTGGTTCGTCTTTCTACTCATATGATTGGAGGAGGAAGATTTTTAGCAAGGATGCTGAGTTTTTCATAAAAAGAAGGAAATTCTCCAAACCTACACCTTTATCGTTTGTTTATTACGTTTACAAAGAAAGCATCTTGCCTGTAATATAAGTAGTCACTAGCTGGAGTTTTGGCCTCATGCTTAAAGACCACCAAGGTTTATATATTTTTATTATTTTTTCACCATAAAAATAAATTTGGTTAGTCGCAGTAATGGTAATATTTCTAACTCAGTAAAAATGTATTCCCTGCCAAGAACTTATATGCATACGAGAAAAAGAAAATTCTATTTTATTTGGACCGCTATCTCTGGCTGACTCGGCTGGGTGCGCTGGGTGCGCTGGGGGTTTATATGTCTTTTACTGTTTTCTGGCAGGGCCGGAGTCATACAGGCAGAGAAATGTATCTTTTACCCAGTTATTTTTCACCAAACGCATGTGAGAAGGTTAAAGACCTAAAAGCATATATGGAATCAGAATGTTAAAGACCTAAGAGCATATATGGAAACTTATTTGCTGCTGCATCAGGGTTAGGTGAGGTAGAGAGTTAATTTTCTGAAAGCAACATTAAACTTCCTGCACTACTTAGAAAGTGTAAACCTCACTTTCTCTCCTTTTTACCATTTTTGAAGTTTGATGTTGGTAAAGCCACTGCGGAGGAAACTTCGTCTTTGTCTCTAAATGTAACATTGGAGTTTGACGTATAACAAAATGGAAAACAGCTAGAGTCTGCAGAGTAAGTCTGAAATTCAGCTATACCTACACTACAATCAATAATGCAACTTAAACTTAACTATTTATAAGGTGTACAACTTGGTAGTACTTGTAGCTCCTGCAACAAGGAAGAAATTAAGGAAAAGAAGAGAGCTTAGGAGACACATCTGGTTGAGAGATTGAGTTGTTTTTTTCCTTTGAATAATTTCAGATCTTACCAAAGGAGAGGATCGATCTTCAGGGTACTTGGAAGGATATTCATACATGGATCAGTCGTCAGATAATGTTGCTTTGGTCATTTTTCTCTCCATCATCTTGTATGCGTTTGCTGGATTCCTCCTTGGTATTTTATTCTTGATACTCGTTAAATGTATCTGCTGCATCTTTGAATGTATGTGCTGCATCTTTGAAAGAATTATGAAGATTACGGAGAAAAAGCCAGAACAAAGCAGCAGTGACCATGCAGGACATACTGTGGTGCAGGTGGATGTGGAGATTGTGGGGAGGAGGTTGGAAGAAGTATGATGCTTTGATTAAGAAGTTGCCTATTAACGAAGAGAAATACAACTACAAGTAAAATACTAATTTAGAGTTATGCTGATCTGAAGTGATGTTTGTTTACGATCAAACTATTAGGAGCCGGGTATCTGCTGGTTAAGGTTAAGATTATAATTATGCACTTGGTATATGAGTTATTAATTCCAAGGTACGGATGAATGTTAAAAGAATAAAAGGAGTTGTTAAATTTATAGGAAGATTTTATTGTTTAATTAATTAAGCTTTCTTCTGTTTAATTTGTTTCTTCAACTAATATATTCTTCGGTTTCCAATACGTATGCAACAACTAATATTTTACCGAAATGAAATTAAAATGCAGATTAATAAGATACATAGTTATTCATGAAGATGTTGTTCAAATTTTGAATACATCTAAGGCAGATTTTCCGTCAAGTCCTTTTGCATGAAAGTGTGTAATGTACTCGTGTATTGTTGTTTCTCTATATTTAGGACGATCAGATTCCGACAACAACTCCTTGATCGGTCCATACTTCCTTGATGGTTGTTCAAGACGGGTACCATGAAAAAAGCACGCAACTGATACTCGAGGATTCTTAAGGTTTGCTAGGACTCGGTGCTCCACACTCTTAAGACGATCATTGGATATAAGCTGCGTTCAAAAACAACAAAACATTAAACAAGTGGACAATTGGACAATTGGTGTAGAACACTTGTTTAATTTCAAAACTATTAATACTAACAATAATGGCCTAGAATCACTTGCCTGTAAAAGATCACCCATGTTCACGATGAGAGCACCAGGTACCGGAGGGACATCAACCCATTGATTCTCATGAAGTACTTGAAGTCCACTGATGTAGTTATCTTGTAGTAGTATAGTGAGAAAATCTGAATCAGCATGTTTGGCCGTGCCAATAGTGAGTTCAGGTTGAGGGCACTCTGGATAGTAGTGACAGAGAAGAGCCCAACCTTTTGCGCATCCCATATCCTTGAGATAGTTCGGCTTCAATCCCAAACCCTCCGAGAGTAACTCGAATAAATCCATTCCCAATTTTTCCACATGACCCGAGTACTCCATCAAAGTATCCCTAAGAGTTTATAAAATTTAAAATATGCTCCGATGTCACAATATTATATTGGTAAAGTCAATCACTGATGACACTAGATATTTGAGTTTGAAACTTGTCGGTAAACAATATGTTTACCAATCAAAAAAAAAAAATAAGTAGTTCAAAATTTACCCTATGGTGAAACAATAATTTACCTTAGAATCATTGGAATTTCTTCTTGTTTGGGGGGTGTGGGAGCCATGGAACAGTAGTAAGTGTCCCTCCAGTTAGCAGATGGTGCTTGGAAAAGATCAAAATTACTAAGATAAGCAGAACTTACTTTAAGATTACGTCTATAAAAGGCTGCCCTAACCTCAGCAGGTTGTTCATGAAACAGGCGCACTTTTTCCAGCATTCCATCCATGAGATTTTTGGGAACACCATGGTTCACTACTTGAAAGAAACCAAATTTCTCACATGAGTTTATCACCTGATCAATGACCATTTTGCGCTGATGAGCATCCCCTTTCTTAATGCCTCCAAGGTCTATAACAGGGATGCTAAATTCTTTTGAGGATTCGGTATCCAAGTTCTTCTTGATGTTATCATCAACAGTCGGTGGGGAAATGAAGATCCTCGGGATCTCTTTGATTCCTGCATCAACTAATCCTCTTACCCCGGCTTTGGTTTCATCAAACGCCTTCAATTCCTTCATCCGATCATAATTATTCGATTCAGATTGATCATTACCATTTGAAGCCACCATTGTTTGGGTTTTCTCTGTTATCTTGGGTATTAATATTAAGTTAGGAGATATAATCAAATGGTATGAAGATAGAAGAGTACTACTTCTGTTACTTATATGCTCCATCCACATAATGAAGTGATAGCACCACATAATGGAGCGGAGAACAAATGAAAGGTAGTACGTACGTCCTTTTCTTAGTTCATATCAACCACTAGAATTAGTGGGATTCTAGAAGGAAATTATGACACCATCCATGGATGTGGTATCGTGTGTTCCAGAATTAATCTATGTGTGTGGTACGTGGCCAGTATATGTCCGGATCAATCTGTTTTAGTTTTACATCCCAAGGCGTAGAGACTTCCCCACCGAGACGCCCAAATGAAAAGACCCATGAAACAGTAAATGGCAGACCCTCAAGGGTACGTTGTGCCGGAAGTACTGCCTGTTCCGAGTAAATGCCCATGAAACCCAGCAATGTGCATTTCTGAAAGATAGGACATGGATTAGAGAAGCAGTTGTGATTTGTGAACTTCACCCATTCAAAAGATGTGCATTAGATCAGCTAGACACAAATTCTAGGCGTTTAACAACTCTACTCGTTTTTTACTTACTAAATTGTGCCAAAATGGAGAAGGTAGACATACAAGTATTAACTGCTGCTGACAAATGGGCAAATGGTCAGTGAGGATTGGGATGAAATTGTGGCTAAGAAGAAGTAATCGTGGCATACCCAATTACCATGTGTGATGCTTTCTTATGTTCTTGAGAAGAGAAGAAACACTCGGCTGTCTTTACTCCTCTTACACATTCTGTTCAGAACCACGGAACTGTCAGATAACGGTGTTGTACCCTACCAGAAGATAATGAATCACCCATTCATCAAAGTTTTTTCTGGGCATCAATTATATCGAAAGAGTCGTTTTCTCTCCAAACGCAAAAACAATGGGATATCCTAGCCCATCTAATTTTGCTTCAGAGTTTAGTCACCAGAATCACCACATTATAATAAAAAAATTATTACAGTTTAACGAAAGGAAAAATGGAAGTGGAAAAAGAAGATTTCAAGACATTCATAGAAAAGCTGTAGAGTGACTGTATCAGTTCAAATGTTTTCAGAAGTTCCCATATATATTGTACACCAATGTGCAACAAAATCAACTGAATTTTTATGCAATGACAAAGAAGCCGGCTAATAAGTTATGATGATACCAAAATCTTTTAGAGTTTCAGAGGTCTGGAACTTACCTTAAGACAAGTCAGAATCAAGTGGTGGCTGTTAAAATCATCGAACCCTTCTATAATATCTAGCCATCTCCTTTCGCCTTACTTTAAAACCTCATATTTAAGAAAGTGTGTGCTTTAAAATGCATAGTACTCCTCAAGTTTTGAACTGTATGTCGGTAATTTTAACAGCTCTACCAGTTGATTTAAAACCCGGTAAATCTCATCTCTTTCAGGGTGCTTCTCATCCAACGAGTAGAACCCATTCAGACTACCATTCACTTCTATTAAGCTGCATCCAGTAGGTTTCCGAACCCCTGTGTCTTTCATTGCAACTTTTAACCTTGAAACATCTTCCCATCTGTTCATATCCTTGCATATATTCACAAGCATGACATAATTTGCAGGGTTTTTCGGTTCAAGCTTGGTAAGCTGTTCAAGACAATACTCTGCAAGTTCAATATTCTTGTAAGTTCTACATGCACCAAGTAAAGCACTCCATATAACAGCATCTGCATGCATAGGAATTGCTTTTATGTAAGAAAAAGCTTCTTCAAGATGCCCTGCTCTTGCTAGAAGATCGACAATGCACCCATGGTGCTCAATTTCTGGCGTGATAGAGTTATCCGTAATCATCAAATTTAGCAAGGAAAACCCTTCATCTATCAGGCCCATATGAGTGCAAGCGCATAAAACACCAACAAAGGTAATCTTGTCTGGCTTCACATTGGCATTTATCATCTGATCAAACATTGTTAAAGCATCACTTCCACGCCCATGCATAGCCAACCCACTAATCAATGAATTCCAAGTAATCAGGTCTTTTGAGTTCATTCCGTTAAAAACATCAATTGCATCTTCTATGCTTCCACATCTTGAATACATGTCGATCAATCCATTCCCTACATAAACATTCTGTTTATACCCATTACTCTCTGCATAAACATGAACTGATTTCCCCATATCCAGAGCTCCTAATCTCGAACAGGCCGTCAAAACACTCACAAGTGTTGCATCATTGGGTGGAATATCAGAAGATTCCTTCAGCATCCTATCAAAAGCGTCCAAAACCTTGGAAAACTGACTTTTACGTGCATATCCACCGATTAACCCATTCCATGAGAACACATTTTTCTCAGGCATTTCATTAAAGAACCTCTCACCTTTCTCGAATTCGTCATTATTGAAATACCCAATCAATATAGTATTAAATGCCATTATATCTGGATTCGGCATCTCATCAAATAACTTCTTTGCTGTATACATGTCTCCCTTACCAATATAGCCAGAAACCATGGTGTTCCAAATAATTACATCACGATCTGGTGTTACATCAAAGAGGGCACGTGCATTCTCAATGTCACCGGATAAAATGTAGCCAGATATCATCGTAGTCCAAGCTACAATATTTCTTTCAGGCATTACATCAAACATAATACGTGCTGATTTTACTTGTCCAAGAGTTGAATACAAATCAATCATTGAAATGCTAATAAATGGGTTATCTTGAAACCCAGCTTTAATAACAAAGCAATGAACTTTCTTACTTTCAACCAAATCCATAAGCTTCTTACAAGATTTGATCACAAATGGGAAGGTAAAGCAATTAGGTTTAACATCTCTCTTCTTCATCTGATTAAATATAAGCACTGTTTCCTTGTAGAATTCATTTTCTGAGTACCCTTTAAGTATAGAGTTACAAAGGAAAACATTTGGTTCAGTAATTTGATCGAACACTCTACGTGCATACCAAACTACCTTAAAATCTACACAAGCTGCAACCAATTTTGGTGCAACGTATTCATTTCTCTGCAGCCCATTGACGATTATTTGGGTTTGAATCAATTTGAGGTGTTTTAGGTTTCTACATTTCTGCAACTGTGAAATGAATTTCTCTTCTAAGAGTCTGTAGGATGATTTCCAGGTTATTATGTTTGGAAGAATCTTTGCAGACTTTTTTTAGACACTGGTAGGCTGTAATCAAATCACCGTGGATAAACCTTAAAAGACTGTTAATAGTGTGAGAGAAATAGAATGGGATAGGACTTTTTTTACCAACTGTTAAGGCTGAGTTTGGTAATTATTTTATTTTTGCAAAATCATTTTCAAAACCTATATATGTCAATAATTTTTGAATTTGGTGGAAAAAAATCAAAGTGCTTTTTACCCAAATCACTTCCTAAATTCCTTAATTTTCAAAAGTTGGGGAGGAGTAACTTTTAAAAGCTACAAAATCATAAGCTTTGGTCCCACCAAAATTTAATGATTGATTTATCTTTTTTGTCCCTATTTTATTTTGTAAATGACAAAAATTACCCTTAAATATATTTATACAATCAATTCTTCATTTCTTATATTTTATTCTTTAAATATTATTATATTTTATTATCAAACTATTTTATGATACCATTTTATTTAATTTGTCAAAAATAAAAATAATAAAAAAATATTAATTAATTACATAATTTTTGTTTGATATTTTATTTGAAAATTATATATATATATATATATATTAAAAGGTGGTTAAGTAAAAAAAAAATTAACAATTATAGTAACAAATTAGAAAATTTAAAATTTAATATATTTATATTTAATAGTAAAAAAAATTAATTATTTTTTAAACCCAATAAAATTGAATAAATCTATTTTCAGAAATATGTTTGTTTTTGTCATTTGCCACAATAACAATGGTTGAATCTGATATTTTACCAAACACACTTTGATTGCTTTTTTAATCGGCTTTAACTTTAATTAATATTTTACCAAACGTCTAACTGCTTTTTTCTCACAGCACAGCACAACAACGCACATCAGAAAAGTGCTTTTACAAAAGCCGCAGCAATACCAAACTAAGCCTAAGTTTGATCTGGACTAGTATACTGCACGTGCTTACCCTTGTACCCACGCATAAAAGTTCAAATCAACACCCCCTCAGTCTCAGTCTGACCCGCTCTATTTATTTGTTTTTAACTTTTACCGTTTCAGCCTCATTTCTTTTTTAAAGCATTTTTTATAAAGCTATAAACTTAAGGGCAGAATTGGGTTTTTAAATTTTACAGCTTCAATCATTGTTCACATGCTGTAGCAAGGGGAGTGCCCTTTATATATATACTAGCCATTAACCCGTGCCATAATGGTACGGGCCATGATGTTGGTTCATTTTTAATATATCGTATAATTTGTGTCCCGAATACTTATCAACTCCTTATGATTTAATATGTGTTTGTCATAAAAATAGTTGGGATTTTCCTCACTTTTTTTCTTTGTTTTTTCCTTTAATATTTTATCGCCGGAGATTTGCTCAAAATAAGAAATATAATCTTAACTTCCGGACATTTTTTTATTTAGGTTCATTGCTTATAATGAGATAATGCTCTACATGAACATGGAAGTTTAAATATTTTTTGGAAATATGTCGTCAGCGGCATTCATCTCAGTGAAATCAACTAATCAATATCGTTCATAAAAGTCTCCACATGCTCCTATTTCAACATAGTATTGTGCCCAGCAATTCGTCTTAACGAAGGCTTTGGTAACTTCAAAAATCTTGGACATTTTGTCACTTCCATATGTTTCTACCTTCACTTGGAATACAATCTGGCGACACATTACCTCATAAAGAACCTTGAACACATATTGTACTCCCTGATCCTATTTCAAATTAATAGGTTGTCAATAGATCCTTTACCAAAAGTTGACATATTATACGTTGAATATTTATAAAAAAAAAATTATGGTATTGTGGATCGTTGCTTTCTAAGATTGTAGTTTTTAAAATTGGCCTCTTCAAGTCCCACAGCTTTCTAAGGTTATATATCTTGTTTGTTGTTAACATTTTAGTTAGCCATATTATGTTTGTTACTAACTTTAAACTTGATGTCATCTTCTACTGTGAACTTTATGTGATTTCAGAATCGAAATAGTTATACCTCTTTCATTCGTATCAAGTAATCCGTTGTATATCCTAACAATTCTTATAGAACAATTCCTTTCTTTTGCCGTTTCCGGACCATCAGTAGTCATTATTGTTAAACGCAATCTGTTTAATTTTTGTTGATGTTATGTATTTGCATTTTTCATTTTTCGTTTTTCTTAAATAAATAGATTGTGGATAAACTATAAAAAAAAAAGAACATAAGTATTACATTGGGTCTAAGTTATTATATCCAAAATACTCTGGACACTGCTTCTGGTGCCTTGTTTACTCAAATTCCTCGTTGCATTCTAGACAATACATGCAACACCAATCATTTGCGAAGTGAGCTATTTGCGCAAGTGTGGTCAATGTAAATGTATCCCTTGCATGTAATAATAATAAAAACACGTCAAATTTTTTCAAGGAATCCAGTTGTAAATGGTATGAATCTAATAGATTTGAATTATACCTCAATCTTAGATATCACCTTCTTCTCACATAACATAGCAATTGAGGAAGGACAAATCTTGACCACTTTTTACATAGGCAGAGTTAGCCAAACTATGTTTTGAAATTGTCTTACGTGAAAATTATTATTAATCAATATTTTAGTCAGCTCCTATCGAAGCCGATCTAATTAGTCCTATAGTAAGTTAATCTTAAAATTTTGACCTTATCTCCTGACCAAATTATTGAAGTATTCTCAGTCATGTTCTGCATTGTGTGATTTACCCACCTGTGTTTACTCTACCTTCTAACCCAGTGAATGAAACCTATAAATATTGATCCGTAATTTGATATTGTTGATTTGTCATCAAGAGGTTGCATGATTTGAGAATGTAAAATATAAAAAATATTCTATAAACATCGGAGGCGAAAATTTAGATTTGTGATTTAGAGTTTTTTATGATAATTTTGATGAACAAACATAATTTTCAAACAAATATTTTAGAATGCATATACATTTTCTCGGTCAATGAGGTTTTATATCGGGAATTGAGTGAAAGTTGTTGTCTTTGTAGGTAGTTGTCGCGAAACAACTCGACATTGATGGTCTTTCAGGAAAAAGAATGTAATAGTACTTGAGAGAGCGATAATGTTCTCTTACGCGGGTATACCAATTGCCTTTATATAATACGGGTGATCGAACAGTCATGATCATATTGTCTTATACGTTTCGGTATCATCCTCGAAATATTTGGTTTTTGTCCTTATCAATCGTGCTAAAAACAACCAATTATATTTTTCACAATACAATGTTGCATGTTTTGTGAATATTATTTTTTTACTTGGTCAATAAAACTCACTAAAAAGCAAAAACTATGATTATACACTACTATTACCAACACCCACCACCATAAAAGCCATCTACCGCCACTATTTCTTCCACCAATAGTTATGTTACCGCCTCCACCATTCACAAACACCCGCCACCGCTTATACTAACCCTACTTCCACTACCACCATTAGAATTAGTACAGTTTTTAGTAAAATTATTTATTAATAAAATTATGTATTTATGTTAGATTATTAAAGGGACATTTATAATAGAAATTTAATTAATCATTATGAACAATCAATGAGACACTAATTAATAAAACGTTTAAAAATGGTTAAGTTGAACAAATCCCAGCGGTAAATTTATCTTTTCCACGGACAAACCTGACTACTCTTTACATAAACAAATCGATAATAAATAATTTCATATGTTCTGATCTTGATTCGTGTCGTTCGTTTAGTTATTACATAACATGGCAATTGATTGCACCAATTTTTTAAAATGAACATGTGTTTTATCGAGTTTATTTTAACATTAGAATGATCAACCACGCTTTATACTTTATAATATAACGTTACACATTTTGTGGCGTCACAAAATTAGCATAATATGTTTTTGTTCACCAATACTCGCCAGCACCATAAAACCATATGAATCCACTTTTTTTATCCACCACCACCTAGTGGCGGAGCCAATGATTGACTAACCTGCCTCTAACCCCTTAAATTTTTAATAACTACATAAATTATTATTTTTATTTTATAAATAGTAATTTGTCCATATATATTTATGGTTTATTCCACCAAAGTTTACATGTTTTTTTTTTTTTTTTTAAATAGGCCCCCTCAATGTCAATTTTTGACTCCAATTGCCACCATCACTGCCGCCTATCCCATGTAGGTTGTTGGACGCAATTCTAATTTTCAATCACAAATGCCATGTATGAGGTTTAGATTGAGAAAATTTTCGTTAATTGATTAGTTTCATTATTATTTTTCCGTGTATATATTCTTTTTTGTATTGCAATCAATTTTATTTAACATTAAAAAATCATGATTTATACGATATAGTACCAAAGATAACAGGGGTACCATTTGAGTGATCCAACTACGATCATGAAAATATTGTCTTGTATGATATCATCCCTGAAATATATGGTACCTTCATTTATCAAAAGTGTAAAAAACAACCAACCACATCTTCCACACTACGATGCTGTAACGAAAAAATTAATATTGTCCATCACTACTCACCAGCATTAACGATGTTGTAACGAAAAATTAATTTCATTTATAAAATTAATATTTTCCATCACTACTCACCAGCATTCACCGTCAGTACTTCTTCCACCACAAACCAGGGGCGGAGCCAGGATTTTGAGGAGATAGGGAGAAAAAATTCTTGGCCAGTTGGATAATGTGAAAAATGGATTTTGTGTCCAATTTTACGATAAAAGAACAAAAATAAATATAATTGTGCTTGGCTCCGCCCTTAACCACCGCTAATCTTTCGGCCTCCACCTCTTCTACTACTCATTGTCGTAGAAAATGTCTATTTTCAAAATTACTTATTAATAGAAATAAATATTATAATTAATTAAGAAAATATTTATAATTAAAAATAATTAGTCATTTATTATGAGCAATTAGTGAAACACTAATTAATAAAACACTTTATAATGAATATATTATTTATTATGTGCAATTAGTGAAACACTAATTAATAAAGCAATTATGGTATTTAAGTTAAACAAACCACCATTGTTAATTTATCTTTCCTATTAATTCCAACCAAGGTGGATCACTGGTTAGAGGCCACTCTTATGACACAATAGGTCATGAGTTCGAACCTCCATGTTATAATTTTTGAAATTCCATATCTTGACTTGAGTATTCATTTTTCATTCATAATATTGGAATTAACGCCACACGTGTGAGATGTAAGGGGTGGCCTGAGGAACCACATCCCTTGATTTATCTTTGTGTGGATAAATTCTGACCACCACTAACAAAGGCAAACTTATCCTATCTATGTTTTATACTAATGATATAGTAATAGATAGATAGATTGATCATAATAAAGGCTTGTGGGCCTTTATTCCTAAAAGGCAAATATAGTTGATAAATATAATGCAGTGATAGCTCATGAGATGCTCCACAACATGAACATTAGTAAATCCAAAAAAGGTTATTTAGCTTCGAAGAAATGGTGATAAAATGTGAATTTCGTAATTCATATTTTCAAAAGATTTGGCTTTTCGCAGAAATGGTGTGATCTTATATTTGAATGTATACGATCATGTAAACAGTCTATTAAATGGAATTCTTAGCATTCAATTCTATCCGTCTAGAGGGTTGCGTCAAGGAGACCATATTTTTCCTTATTTGTTCATAACAACATTAGAAGGCTTGTCTAGGTTGCTTTTGCATGCTGAATCTCAAAAAAAAAACTTTGGTGTCAAAACAAATAATAACTGTCCCACTATTTCCCACTTCTTAATTGCCGACGATTGTTTTATTTTTTTTATAAGGTTGACATGGTTGAGATGAGAAGTCTGATGAAGGTTATAAGTATCTTTGCTTCCTCCTCTGTTCAGAAGGTAATTATCATAAGTCACATATGTATTTTAGTAAGACAATTCACAATAAATATGAATTTTTCTTTTTAGCTAAAATGTTAAGGGTTCGAATAATCTCTAAAGATGAAAGGTATTTAGGAACCCCCGTTATCTTTCAATAGGAGGAAAGCATTAAATTTTGAAACTTTGTTGGACAAAGCTTATAAGTCAGTAAATGGGTGGAAGGCTAAGATTTTGTCGCAAGCAGGAAGAATTGTCTTTATCAATTCTACTTTGTCTGCCTATCCAACCTATCAAATGCATTGTTTTAAGTTTCCGAAAGTTGTTTTATATGAATTTGATAAACTGCAAAGAGATATTTTTTTTGTGGGATAGGAATAATCTCAAAAAAACTTGTGATCCAAAGGCATGGTGTAGAATCCGACATCAAAAGCAAGCGAAGGTATTGGAATTAGGGACCCTCAGAAAGTGAATCTTTCTCGGCTCACTAAACTGGCCTGAAGACTTCTAAACAATCCAAATGACTTATGGGTTAGAATTCTTAGGGGAAAATATTTTCCAAGGTCTCATCCTTTTCATAAAAACAAATAGTATAACATCTCTTGGATTTTGATCGCTGTCGGAAGCGTCAAAAATAATTTTACTTTCTTACTTAACTAAAATAAAAGTAGTATGCGATAAGAAAGAGTTCGTATCCACAGAGAGGCTATTGTTGTTTTGCAAATTTTCAGATTCTTAGTAACCAAAGGGGGGGTTTTGATATTTCAAAGCAATAGAAATAAATTGAAAGCAAAGTAAAAATAAAAGTAATCAATAAGGAGAAAGTATTGGTCGCGGGATAGTTTCATTCACAAACTTGAATTCTCAACAATGACTAGAATTGAAATTTTAATCTCTCATTTACTAAAAGTCCTAGGATACCTTGATCGCAAGAGTATCCCGCTAATTCCCTGATTTCATCACAACCACATTAAAAGATGCATATGTGACTTCTTCCTAGAAAGCAACCTAAAGAGTAAAAGCACAATTAGATTCAACTCCCTAAAAGCAATAAGTTCTATGGAATAAGACTAATTAAGGCAATCAAAATGTGTAAAAGCACTAAATCGATTTAACCCAAGTTATGATTCAATGTGACTAGTAGGATATATCACTACAAGCACTACCCACATTTATGCTACTTAGAATCAGGGATAAACAACGTTTTCATATTGAAAACCCTAATATAGCTCTAGATATGAAAGTAAATCGGATTGATTTCGGACTCAACCAAACAAAAAATCAAATCAAAAAACAATATAACCCGTGAATCATAAACTGTAAATTATTGAGACAAAACTAATACATTGAATCAAATCTTATTTGTGAAATCCACTTATTATCCCATAACCAATAAAACGTATTTATTTACTCATAGTTTTTGAGTTCATCATAATCATAATAATCAATTATAAAATGAAAAAGATGAAAAATAAACGAAAGCTAGCCCTAGTAGAATCGCTCTCCTCCAAAAACTCCAGTAAAAAAGATGTTACGTCCTCCCTAAAAGAATATAAACTCTTCCTTTTATAGCTTTTCAACTTTCCAAAATTAGGTCTTCAAAGCCCAAAGTCCAATAGCAAAAAGTCCACCAAGCTCATGTGTGTGAAATACCCATGTAAAAATTCTGTCAAAAATAGCTCGCCAGAAAACTGGTGCACTGGCCAGAATCCGGCCAGAAAATATCTCAGGTGACCGGCAAAGTCCGCTCGGTCAACGAGTCAAGTCGGTCGAGTCAACTGAGTGAACTCGGGTCAACACCGAGTTATACCGAGTCAGCTGAGCCAAGACCGGATCCATCTAATTTGGTTGAGTGAGCTAACTGAGCAAGGCTGAATGGGTTAATTTGCATAGCCTTGAGCTAATGTTGCACTAGCCAGATTCATTTCCAGCCATAGTGGCACGTTATTCCCTTCTCAAGCTCAAGACAGATGAAACCACATCCAATCAGTTCCACAACACCATCTGTAGTTGCACACTTTACATACACCCCATGCAAACCACCAGTTCCATCTCAGGCACCACCAAATCACTGCATATCATCTCCCTTATCTTGCCAGCTACATAGAACTCATCTCAATTTCTCAACAGCTCTCATCTGACCATTTCAGCAACAACAATATTCTGCTCCAGTTGTGCATCATACAGCACCATCATTGCCTAGCTGCAACTCCACACACCTGCTGACACATGTAATCTTACTCACAAAACCAACCAAACACACTTCGCATCATATTTCAGCTGTTCCAGCTCTCAAATCATTGCAGCACTTCAGCACATACACAATATCATCTCATGCTAGTTCATGTGAGAGCCAAACCCTTGAATATCAACATCAAATCCCATCAGAAAACACCCATTTATCTCAAGCCTTTGTAAACTATGCCCAGGACTCAAATCATATCACCACAGCTACTTCTCAGTCTCGATGCTTCATGCCTGCACATCACTGGCACAACCAACTTCTCATTTCTCCTCTGTACAGTTCCATTGCAGTAAGTAGCTCCAACCAAATCTCATTTCAACCTGCTACCAACATCAATTCAACACATTACCACCCTGCAAGCACCAGAACTTGCTCTTCCTGCAATTGGCAATCAACAGCTCCACCAGGCCATCTCTACTGCAGCTGCAATGTCATTCCAGCTTCCCTGACTTGTTCCTTAAAGTTATTCACTAGTCTGAGATCAAGCATAAACACCAGTACCTTCACTGCCAACTCACACTCTGGCCATACCTAGACCATTACTGCAGTCCAATCCACCAGTTCAATTCATATCTCAAATAGAATCACAACTTCCATATCTCCCTATTTAAACTCTTAGTCACTGCAGCATTGTTAACATACCACCAACTCAGCTGCAACGTGAAATACATCCAACCCCAGAAATCACCACACTTCGAGACTCAATAGCACTAGTATTCATTAGCACACTGAACCATTCTGCAACCTCCATTTCACCTAACCATTGCAACTCATTCTTCTCAATGACATCAGCTTCTCGGTAATGCATCGATTCTTCCATGTTATCGGAACCATATAAACTGCAAACCAATATTCTTCCTTGTCTTGGCTCCTATACGCACTCCAAATCTGTCGAGATCTACTACAACTGGGGATATTCCATTCCTTCTCAACTGTGGCTTATACAATCTGTCAAGGCCTTGCGAAAACATCCACAATTTCATGGGCAGTAGCATCAGTTCCACCTCCTCTTCTCTCTGCCAGCACTGTAACACAACCACCCCTGTCTCCCTTGTCTCAGCATCATTACACCTGCCACTGTACCTGCATTACTTCTTGCACTTCCCAGCTACATCTGTAGCTTCATGCCCTGTAATCTTAGCCCACCAGAATCACCACCAAGACCAACAGCAAATCCATCCATACTGCAGCTGCAATTTCATCATCAATACATGTTTTTCCCTGTATTTTCCATTCCCACGGCATTTTCTCACTACACAACCCATTTCAGCTTCCATTCAGTTGCTCCATTATCAGTATACCACCAGATATCACAGCAAAAAATCATACATTCCTCCCATCTCGGCTACCAACACAGCTCATAACAAATTCAACAGTATCACCTAACCATTCAAACCCAATCCATACTCTTCCTGATTCTCACAGTATCCCATGACAAATACCAAAAACCACCTGCAGCTGCCAATCAATTCCTTGTTGGCATTCGTTCTTGCACTTCAAGCATCAACAAGCCTTCTACAGTAAGACCATTTGTTCATAGATATTCTCATACACTGCAACAGCTCAACATATAGAAACCCATCACCAAATTCTTCTTATCTGCTTGATTTTAAAATCTCACAGATCCCCTTTTATTCTTGGTCTTCATATCAACACCACTGGAATCAAACCCCTTCAAGAAAACTCTGTCAGATTCAGATTCAATACCTAACTTGAATATCTGTAACTAAACCTGATTCTTCATCAACAATTCATGAATTCTTCTCAGATTCATTTCACTCCGTTCATTTCATCTCCCACTGCTACTCAATCATAAACAACAACTGCTTCCTTCCTTTCCCTGATTCATAAGGTTCAATCTCTAAATTTCTCAATTTCTCTGTGAAATTTCCATCATCTTAGTTTCAGGTGGAGTAAGGAAAAAAAAAAAACAATGGTAAGGTATTGAATTTTAGGTTCTCTGAATTTGATTTGGGAAAATAATTGAGACTCTGAATTCTAGGGTTGTGTCAGAATGGGAGTGGCTACACCCACTCAAGTGAAATAGATAAGGGGTTACCTAGAAATGACTCTAGGCACCCTGCATTCCTGGGAAAGGGCTACCCCCTTTGAACATGGCTTGCAGGTTTCGGAGAACCGACAGCTTAATTTCTTGCTCAACTTAACCGTCAGTTTTGAGCAACTGACAGTTCATTCTTTCGCTACTTTGCTGTGCAACCTTAGCTGGTTCTAAACATCGCTCGCCTGCGAATGACGCTTTTGCTCTTTTTGAATTCTTCCACCAATGATATCCATCTTTAACTCCTCAAATCCACTTCTTCCCTTCAATGTCTATTCATCACTAAAGCTGTCATGCTTTTCAGACAAAATTCGCATCACTAAAGCTGACATCCTTTTCAGACAGAGATGAAGAAATAAAACCAAATATGAGAAATAATTGCCTCCAATAACATTTGCACCTTTTGCTTTGTTTCTTCTTCTTTTGTTATAAACGACTCCAAAGTACCTAAATACTCAAAAACAAAACATAAGATACATAATTTACTAGAAAACTCGCAAAGAAAGCATAAACTATAGATAAATATCAAGGTGTTTTAGACACCTATCAAATTCCCCCACACTTAGACTTTGCTAGTCCTCGAGAAAATCAAACAAAATAATTATAAAACATACATACAAATCCGTCTCGTCGAGGCTACGGTTACTCTAATCATAAATAACAAGCCTTTGAACCCCTAGGTGTCCCAAGTGGACGAGTTTTAGTCTCGTGAAGGTTTTCAAGAGGTCTACCTACAAAACCTAAATTTCCAACTCCGTCTATTTGTGACAAATCAATGAATGAATCCAAAGTGACTGCAGGAGGAGGTACCTTGCACAGATTCAATTCATAATTAGTAAATAAAGCTTTAATTAGATAGTTGAACAAGCCACAATACTCGGAAACTAACAAACCACAATCACAATGAAAAGATTAAGAAGATGGATATAGATGTAGATGTTGGCGAATGTTCACAAGTGATTGATTTTTCCCATATATGTCTGAAGGTCACTGCCAAGATGAACCTATGCATCCTATTGGATTGAGCTACTGGTTTGAATTCTACATCAACTCACTGGCATATACAAGGGAACCAGGAGTGACTTTATTCAACCAATATAATACTTTCTTTTCTTTTTCTTTCTTTTTCACTCTTTTTTTTTTGAGACATCATGATTAGATCTTTTGGATCCAAGCGCATGCTTCTTGTCAGCAAGTACATGATAGTTGCCTTGGATCCTGCATTCCACGCTTGTTTAGGCAACGGAGACAGGGACAACGTTTCACACATACTGCTATCCAAGTGTCTTTTTATTCCGTTTGGTCTAATTGGTCGGTCTTTTTTTTTTTTTTCTAGCAACTCAATCACTCTATTTCATCCTAGCAGTAATAACAAGTCGATGTTTAGTGACCCACCAAAATACTTAGAGAACAATAGATAAATATGGAAAAATAAAAATAGAATGTGATATGGTGATATTCCGAGATATGGTAACAACTATCATATTATTTGTGATTTATGAGCTATGTTCGTCCCCTTTAGTTAATTGGTTCCTCAACTCCTGCAATCAAAATGGTTCCATCCACTAATGGTGTCATCCTAAAGGCACAAGTTTCTAGATTTCGGAGTTCAAAAAACACAAAAAAAAAATCTTGGTTTTTCTATTTTTATGGTTTTTTTGTGTTTTTTGTGTTTTTTTTTTTTTTTTTTGCTAAAGGCGTAAAACAAACTATACAAACATATAAATGCTCCCCCACACTTAAACTTTACATTGTCCTCAATGTAAAATTGAATCATCCAAAGAAAGTTCAAGGTGGGAAATTCCGCAAATGATATGCAAAAACAAAGAAAATCAAGATAAAAAGCTTAAAAATGAAAAGAAAAAGATAAAGATACAAAACCGGTGGGTTGCCTCCCACTTAGCGCTTGGTTTAAAGTCGTCAGCCCGACGTACTCCTTGCTTGTTACGCCTTAGCCGACTTCCAACACATTATGGAAATCTGATTGAACGGTACTTGGATGTTTCCTCGCCTCAAAGATGTTGAAGTGTATGACTTCTTCATCGAACTCCATAGTCAAGGTGCCATTGTGGACATCAATCTTCATTCTAGCGGTACTCATAAATGGTCTACCCAACAATAAAGGTGTAGACGAGGATGAATTTACATCACTCATGTCTAAAACGTAGAAATCCACTGGAAATATTAGTCCTTTTACCTGCACCAAAACATCCTCAACAATCCCTTTAAGGTAAACATTAGATCTATCGGCAAGTTGAATAACTATGCCGGTTTTCTTGAGAGGACCAAGATTTAAAGCATCATAAATCGAAGTAGGCATAACATTAATAGACACTCCTAAATCTAACATAGCTTTCGCAAACCTTGTTTTACCAATAGTGCATGGAATAGTGAAACTACCGGGATCTTTCAATTTAGGTGGGAGTTTCTTTGTAAGATACGCCGATGCGTTTTCCCCCACACTCATTACCTCATTACCGGTTAGCTTGTGCTTGTTAGTGCACAATTCCTTTACACACTTTGCATAGCGAGGAGATTTCCTAATTACTTCAATGAGTGGAATATTCAGTTGGACCTTCTTAAAAACATCCCAAATATCCCTATCTTGTTCCACCTTATCATTAGCTTTAGCGAACCTGCCAAGAAAAGGTAAAGGAGGAACATAAGTAGAAATAAGAGGTTTAGAGTTGGATTTAGTTACCTCAGGAGTTTGGGGAAAATCTGCGTTCTTTTCCTCCAAAATTGGTTCTTTTGGGGCTTCTTGTTCACCCGAATTAATAACTTCGGGTTGTACAAATTGTGTACCACTTCCCAACTTAATAGCATTGACACCCTCTCTTGAGTTAAGAGGTTGGGAAGGGAGTTTCTCACCATTTTGTGCATGCAACTGATTAATCTCCTCTGCCATTGAACCTACTTGTGTTTGCAAGTCCCGGACCACACCCTCCGTTCTTTGCATAAAAGATTTCAGCAACTCTTCCATATTGAACCCTTGATTTTCAGGTGGTTGTTGTTGTTGCTGGAATTGTTGTTGTTACGGTTGACCAACTTGTGATTGCAACTCCTTAATTGCATTATCCGTTTTCTGCTGATTTAAGATCGCTAGTTGTTGATTTTGTTGTACCACGGACATTAGAGCCTCCACCAAAGTAGCCATCTTCTCCAATTCTGGATTATGCCCTTGTTGTGGTTGTTGCACTTGTTGTTGGAACTCATGCGGATGGTTGTAAACAGAACTTTCACTTGCAACTTGCTCATAAGTATTGGAGTAAATACCATACGGCTGAGTTGAGAATATAGCATTGACATGCTCTACGTTCTCATAAGCTGGGTGTGATGGTTTTACAACCACTGCTCCAATTTGTTGCATCATTGCCATCATATTGCTCATTTGTTGACGTAATTCGATAATCTCGTCAACTTGACTAACTCCCTTGGTAGGTGGTTCTGATCCACGACTTGAAAACTGTTGAGAATTTGCTGCCATACTCTCAATCAACTCCCTAGCTTGTGTCACCATCTTGTTCATAAGTGCACCACCACTTGCAGCGTCAATAAGATTCCTATCACTTGCTTGGATACCTTCATAGAAGTATTGGATAATCATTGCGTCACTAAATTGGTGATGAGGGAAGCTTACCACTAATCTCTTGTATCGTTCCAAACATTCATATAAAGATTCTCCCACATTTTGCTTCATCCCACAAATCTCCTTGCAAATTTGAGTAGCCTTTGACGCAGGAAAATATCTCTCTAAAAAGAGTTTATTCAACCCATTCCATGTTGTGACACTTTCGGGAGGCAAATAATATAACCAATCCTTAGCATTATCCGCCAAAGAGAATCGAAAAAAATTCAACATTGCACCATCCGCATCAGTATCCACTGGAAGCACGTCCATGACAATGGTGTGGAAGTCCATAAGATGCTTGTTTGGGTCTTCATTCACCATGCCATGGAACTTTGGTAATTCTCTAAGCAGCCCCGGCTTGATCTCGAAAGTAGAATTTTTTTGAATACACCCTTGTTTTGTATCTAGCTTGTGAGAAGCCAACTCCTTGAGTGTGCGATTTGCATCACCCATTGCTTCTCCCAGATTGTATTTCAGCAAGGTACCTGAAACACAATTCTCAAAACGAAATTAAAAATAACGTAAAAATAAGAAACCAAAAGTATATAACAAGCCGAATGCCTCCCCGGCAACGGCGCCAAAATTTGATCATTGTCGGAAGCGTCAAAAATAATTTCACTTTCTTACTTAACTAAAATAAAAGTAGTATGCGATAAGAAAGAGTTCGTATCCACAAAGAGGCTATTGTTGTTATGCAAATTTTCAGATTCTTAGTAACCAAAGGGGGGGTTTTGATATTTCAAAGCAATAGAGATAAATTGAAAGCAAAGTAAAAATAAAAGTAATCAATAAGGAGAAAGTATAGGTCGCGGGATATTTAATTCACAAACTTGAATTCTCAACAATGAATAGAATTGAAATTTTAATCTCTCATTTACTAAAAGTCCTAGGATACCTTGATCGCAAGAGTATCCCGCTAATTCCCTGATTTCATCATAACCACATTAAAAGATGCATATGTGACTTCTTCCTAGAAAGCAATCTAAAGTGTAAAAGCACAATTAGATTCAACTCCCTAAAAGCAATAAAAACTATGGAATAAGACTAATTAAGGTAATCAAAATGTGTAAAAGCACTAAATCGATTTAACCCAAGTTATGATTCATATGTGACTAGTAGGATATATCACTACAAGCACTACCCACATTTATGCTACTTAGAATCAGGGATAAACAACGTTTTCGTATTGAAAACCCTAATATAGCTCTAGATATGAAAGTAAATCGGATTGATTCCGGACTCAACCAAACAAACAATCAAATCAAAAAACAGTATAACCCGTGAATCATAAAAAGTAAATTATTGAGACAAAACTAATACATTGAATCAAATCTTATTTGTGAAATCCACTTATTATCCCATAACCAATAAATGGTATTTATTTACTCATAGATTTTGAGTTCATCATAATCATAATAATCAATTATAAAATGAAAAAGATGAAAAATAAAAGAAAGCAAGCCCTAGTAGAATCGCTCTCCTCCAAAAACTCCAGTAGAAAAGATGTTACGTCCTCCCTAAAAGAATATAAACTCTTCCTTCTATAGCTTTTCAACTTTCCAAAATTAGGTCTTCAAAGCCCAAAGTCCAATAGCAAAAAGTCCACCAAGCTCATGTGTGTGAAATACCCATGTAAAATTTCTGTCAAAAATAGCTCGACGGAAAACCACTGCATCGGCCCGAATCCGGAGGAAAATATCTCGGTGTGACGGAAAAGTCCGCCTTGGTCACCGGTCAACGAGTCAAGTCGGTCGAGTCAACTGAGTGAACTCGGGTCAACACCGAGTTATACCGAGTCAGCTGAGCCAAGACCGGATCCATCTGATTTGGTTGAGTGAGATAACTGAGCAAGGCTGAATGGGTTAATTTGCATAGCCTTGAGCTAATGTTGCACTAGCCAGATTCATTTCCAGCCATAATGGCGCGTTATTCCCTTCTTGGGCTCAAGACAGCTGCAACCACAGCCAATCAGTTCCACAACACCATCTGTAAATGCACACTTTACATACACCCCATGAAAACCACCAGTTCCATCTCAGGCACCACCAAATCACTGCATATCATCTCCCTTATCTTGCCAGCTACATAGAACTCATCTCAATTTCTCAACAGCTCTCATCTGACCATTTCAGCAACAACAATATTCTGCTCTAGTTGTGCATCATACAGCACCATCATTGCCTAGCTGCAACTCCACACACCTGATGACACCTGTAATCTTACTCACAAAACCAACCAAACACACTTGGCATCATATTTCAGTTGTTCCAGCTCTCAAACCCATTGCATCACTTCAGCACATACACAATATCATCTCATGCCAGTTCATGTGAGAGCCAAACCCTTGAATATCAACATCAAATCCCATCATAAAACACCCATTTATCTCAAGCCTTTGTAAACTATGCCCATGACTCAAATCATATAACCACAGCTACTTCTCAGTCTCACTGCTTCATGCCTGCATAGCACTGGCACAACCAACTTCTCATTGCTCCTCTGTACAGTTCCATTGCAGTAAGTATCTCTAACCACATATCATTTCAACCTGCTACCAACATCAATTCATCACATTACCACCCTACAAGCACCAGAACTTGCTCTTCCTGCAATTGGCAATCAACAGCTCCACCAGGCCATCTCTAATGCAGCTGCAATGTCATTCCAGCTTCCCTGACTTGTTCCTTAAAGTTATTTACTCGTCTGAGATCAAGCATAAACACCAGTACCTTCACTGCCAACTCACACTCTGTCCATACCAAGACCATTACTGCAGTCCAATCCACCAGTTCAATTCATATCTCAAACAGCATCACAACTTCCATATCTCCCTGTTTAAACTCTCAGTCACTGCAGCATTGTTAACATACCACCAACTCAGCTGCAACGTGAAATACAACCAACCCCAGAAATCACCACTCTTCGAGCCTCAATAGCACCAGTATTCATTAGCACACTGAACCATTCTACAACCTCCATTTCACCTAACCATTGCAACTCATTCTCCGCAATGACATCAGCTTCTCGGCAATGCATCGGTTCTTCCATGTTATCGGAACCATATAAACTGCAAACCAATATTCTTCCTTGTCTTGTCTCCTATACGCACTCCAAATCTGTCGAGATCTACTACAACTGGGGATATTCCATTCCTTCTCAACTGTGGCTTCTACAATCTGTCAAGGCCTTGCGAAAACATCCACAATTTTATGGGCAGTAGCATCAATTCCACCTCCTCTTCTCTCTACCAACACTGTGACACAACCACCCTTGTCTCCATTATCTCAACATCATTACACCTGCCACTGTACCTGCATTACTTCTTGCACTTCCCAGCTACATCTGTAGCTTCATGCCCTGTAATCTCAGCCCACCAGAATCACCACCAAGACCAACAGAAAATCCAGCCATACTGCAACTGCAATTTCATCATCAATACATGTTCTTCCCTATATTTTCCATTCCCACGGCATTTGCTCACTGCACAACCCATTTCAGCTTCCATTCAGTTGCTCCATTATCAGTATACCACCAGATATCACAGCAGAAAATCATCCATTCCTCCCATCTCGGCTACCAACACAGTTCATAACAAATTCAACAGTACCACCTAACCATTCAAACCCAATCCATACTCTTCCTGATTCTCACAGTCCCATGACAAACACCAAAAACCACCTGCAGCTGCCAATCAATTCCTTGTTGGCATTCGTTTTTGCACTATAAGCATCAACAAGCCTTCTATAGTAACACCATTTGTTCATAGATCTTCTCATACACTGCAAGAACTCAACACATATAAACCCATCACCAAATTCTTATTATCTGCTTGATTTTAAAATCTCACAGATCCCCTTTTATTCTTAGTCTTCATATTAACACCACTGGAATCAAACCCCTTCAAGAAAACTCTGTCAGATTCAGATTCAATACCTAACTTGAATATCTGTAACTAAACCTGATTCTTCATCAACAATTCATGAATTCTTCTCAGATTCATTTTACTCTATTCAGTTCATCTCCCACTGCTACTCAATTATAAACAACAATTGCTTCCTTCCTTTCCCTGATTCATAAGGTTCAATCTCTAAATTTCTCAATTTCTCTGTGAAATTGCAATCATCTCAGTTTCAGGTGGAGTAAGGAAAGAAAAGAAACAATGGTAAGGTATTGAATTTTAGGTTCTCTGAATTTGATTTGGGAAAATAATTGAGACTCTGAATTCTAGGGTTGTATCAGAATGGGAGTGGCTACACCCAATCAAGTGAAATAGATAAGGGGTTACCCAGAAATGACTCTAGGCACCTTGCATTCCTGGGCAAGGGCTACCCGCTTTGAACATGGCTTGCAGGTTTCGGAGAACCGACAGCTTAATTTCTTGCTCAACTCAACCGTCAGTTTTGAGGAACTGACAGTTCATTCTTTCGCTACTTTGTTGTGCAACCTTAGCTGGTTCTAAACATCGCTCGCCTGCAAATGACGCTTTTGCTCTTTTTGAATTCTTCCACCAACGATGTCCATCTTTAACTCCTCAAATCCACTTCTTCCCTTTAATGTCTATTCATCACTAAAGCTGTCATGCTTTTCAGACAAAATTTGCATCACTAAAGATGACATACTTTTCAGACAGAGATGAAGAAATAAAAGCAAATATGAGAAATAATTGCCTCCAATAACATTTGTACCTTTTGCTTTGTTTCTTCTTCTTTTGTTCCAAATGACTCCAAAGTACCTAAATACTCAAAAACAAAACATAAGATACATAATTTACAAGAAAACTCGCAAAGAAAGCATAAACTATAGATAAATATCAAGGTGTTTTCGACACCTATCAGATTTGGCATTGTATTAGGAAATGGTTAGAAGTGGTAAAACTGAACAGTATTTGGCAGGTAGGAAATTATAGAAACATTAGCATATCTTTAGACAAATAAATTCCTGGAATAGATTAGTTGAGTAATTGGAAGTATGATGAGTTAAAAAATGTTTATGATCTCATTGGTGTTGATGGTAGCTGGTATGATAATTTGATAAATTTTGTCTTCCCTCTTGAAATAGCAAATAAAATAAAGTCTATATGTATATTAATGTTGATTCACTAGACATACTCAGATGGACTGGTATACAAATGGTGAATTTTCTACCAAATCAGCAAAAAATCCCTTGAATAACCAATCTGGTAACATTGATAGATTTTCGTTGAAAATATGGCACTTGAATTTGCTTCTTAGAGTTACTCTTTCTGTTTAGAGAATGACAGCTGATGTGTTGATTTTGAGGTCCAAGTTACATAATAATTTAGGTCATTCAGACCCTTATTATTTGCTATGTAATGCCCAAATTCGATAAACTTCTAAATATCTTTTTCCTTGAGTGTTGTTTTACTAAAGCAGTGTGCTTTGGGTTAGGCATCCAGACGACAGAATGTAGTAATAGTTTTCTTGATTGGATAAAGAATTTGTTTTCAATTCCTTTGAAAGAATGGAAATGAATATTTAGTATAATTTGTTGGCAGGTTTGAAATTACAGAAATTCGGTTGTTTTCCAAGGGGAAAAACCAAATACTGTGAAATGTATTGCTTTGAGAAAAATTGCTATAAATAAAAGGATTTTAAATATGAAAAAAAAAATTATACTACAAAACTAGAGGAGTTTAAATGGCTCTAGTTCTGGTGGAAATCATCATAGGACGTGGATCAGTAATAGAAGTACTCAACAAAGCATGCATGTTGAGTATCATAGAATTTGGAGAATCCCTTGCAGTAAAAAGGGCGTTGGAATGGGCTCAGGATCTACTGAAAATACGAGGGTACCCAAATACACCATAATATTTTATTTGTCAACCTATAAGTCCTTTACCAAGTGTGATCGTCTATGGACTAAGACGGGAAAATACAATAACTTCGGTACACACTTTGTGTGATTGTCTATGGATGCGAGATCGAGACAATACAACAAGATCACTTGTGTGATTGACTATGGATTCAAGATCGAGACGATACGCCAACGAAGTGATCACTTGATAACAGGTTCGGTGATAACCGAAACTCTATAAGATCAATATCAAGTGTTTCATATTAACGTACAAGTGAAATTTACTTTAACTATAATAAAAAAAATTATAATGCGGAATAGTAAGTAAATGGCACGGCAATATTTTGTTAACGAGGAAACCGCAAATGCAAAAAAAAACCCGAGACCTTGTCCAGTTTTTGAATACTTTCAGAAATAAGCCACTATACAAAATCTAATACCAACTTCACATAGTCGAGACCAAGCAGACTACCCCTAGCTACTTAGTTTCCTCGGTATCCTTGCGCCTTCAACTTCTAGAGTCACATACATTAATCACCAATCCTTTAGATCATATTCCAAACAGTAAAGGATAAATCTGTTTGGTAACCACTTTATTCAATCTTGGTAATAAGATATTATAAGTCATTGACAAAGGCTCTTATGTTTAATCTAATAAACTCCTTTGTCTAGTTAGATCAATCTATCATTTGATTACAGAAATACTCAAACTATAGATTTGCAATCAATCAATATAGATCTTAAAGACAAACTATAAGGTGATGTCGATCTCACGCAACTAACCAATCAGAGATAAACCGATTCTAGTTAGATCTCGGCTGATCAAGGTTTGTGCACATAATTCACAAGATACGAAAATTAATAAGAAAAACTTCGTCATCCTCAAATCTTCATTTGTCTTCAATAACCTTCACAACACCACTTGAAACTTCTTGTGATCAATCACGCACATAACGGAGTCTGTTAACAATGTATTATCACAAGATATCTTTAGATCCGAAAATGGTTCTAAAGATCCCATCAGTATTTTGATCTAGTTTGAGTGAATCTTATATCATAAGAGAAGATTCTCAAGAACAAACAAACTAGGTGCAATCAAAGTTTCAACAACATTTAGTCAATCAAATCAATAATTGGAAACTACAACTAGATAATGCAATTATCTAATTTCCCACCAACGGTACTCGTAGAGCTTCTTGATCCCACTGAAGTCTTTAAACGAGCGATCATAAGAGATTTCACCTAATTAGGATACTTTCCTCTCCATATAGACGGCTCCACCAGAAACAACAAGAATGAAGTTTGCTCGGCTCTTAGGATAGTTTGCAAGAAATGCAAAATCAAGTATTTATACACCAAGGTTGTTTGGACAGCAAGTAAATTCCAAAACCGAAAATATCTTCAAGATATCATCATTAAATGTCAAACCATATTTTCCACTTAAATGTCAAACCATATTTTCCGAAAACTCTCATAGAAAACTTTTATTATTAGTCTAGCACATTAACTAATAACATTTTTCAGAGGGTGTGTTTCAAATGATGGTAATTAAAACATATATGATGTGAAAAGGCTATGGTACCCAAATATACCCCAAGCTAAAACTTTTCCTACCTATAAGTCCTTTCTTCGAAAGTGATTGTCTATGGACTGAGTCGAGATAATACAACTAATCGGTTCACACTTTGTGTGATCATCTATGGATACAAGATCAAGACAATACAACAACGAAGTATATTACTTGATAAAAAGGTTAGGACTTAACCAAACACAGTAGGATTCACTTATCAATTAAATAGGAATTAATATTTGTGTGATTTACTTTAATTATAATAAAAAAATTATAATGTGAAAATATAAAGTAAATGACATAACAATATTTTGTTAACGAGGAAACCACAAATGCAGAAAAACCCCGGGACCTTGTCCAGTATTGAATACTCTCATGATTAAGCCGCTACACAAAATTACACCTAACTTCGTATAGTTGAGACTAAGAAACTAAACCTATAGTTCACCTAGTTCCGTCTGTATTCCCACGCCTCCAACTTATAAATAAGTCATGTACTTGGGATAATTCCTTTGTTTCGTATTCCAAACAGTGAAGGAACAACAAATTTGTTTGGTATCAACTCTATTCAACCAAGTGATATGAGTCGGACAAAAGATCTTCCGTTTATCTTAACATAAACTCCTTCGTCAGGTCCTTAGATCTATCTTACGTTCAATTACCAAAGTAATCGTTTAATATTAATCCATCAACACTCTTAATGTAGGATCAAAATATCGCCACAATATTATTCTTGCGAGATTTATAACACTTATGCGAGTTCTTCACCAACATATTGCGAGTGTCGCAGAATGACTCAAAGTAATGACGTAACAGATGACGATAGCTGAAACATGAGAAGAGTGTGACCATTCTGCGAGGGTTATATCATCTGCGATAGTTAGAGTTATCACTATTGCGATAAGATCGAGAGTCAGATCCGAAATTAAAGGACAGCTTAGATGTCATCCATTATGTAATTATCCTATATAAAGAGACCCGGTAGGTTCAGAAGGGAGGATGAATTTTTGAGTGCTAAGAAAGCTTTGAGGAGAGAGAAAATCCAAGAGAGCGATTGTATTCTTTATTTCTTCCATTTCTTGTAAACATCTCTGAGAATCAAATAATAAAGTGTTATTTTTAATCTTCAAATATGTGTTGATTATTGTGAATTCTTGTGAAGGGTGTAGTGTAGGTTTTCCTGCAACTATATTTTGGCGCCCGAAACAGGGATGAATTGATGATTATTTAAAGAAAAAGATAAAAATTGACATTGTGATTGGAAGGAATTTGGAACAATTAATGAAAGATCTTACGCAATATCCAACAGTTTACTAAGATTAATGGCTAGAAGAAGAAGAAATACATCAGAACCACCAACAACCGTAAGGAGGAGTAAAAGACTTACAGGAGGAGAAACAAATGAAATAGGAGAATCTTCAAGAATAAGAACAATAAGAAATAGAACAAGGGATGATAGAGAAAATCAGGTTCGACAGCCAAATTAGAAAACACCAATGCAAGATAGAGCTTTGGATTATGATAGAGTAAGCGTGCATACTTGGCGATCAGATTCAATAAAAGAACCAAAAGATCGACAATTAAGAGATGAAAGACGAGATGGAAGAAACCAAGAAGTAAATGGAGGATTAATACATGGAGATGATGAAAATGAAACAGTAGAGGTTTTAAGACAAAGAATACAAGAGGAAAGGAGATTAGAGGCGGAAGAACGTGCAAATTTGGAAAGGAAAAACCATGAATTGAGAATGGAAAACATGAGGTTACAAAATAGAAGATCAAGAAGCACAACGAGATCAAGTTCGAGAACAATCAGAAGTGAGATAAGAAGAAGATCACCTATAACAAATATTGAAGAATAAAATCATGAACCAAATGGAGGACGTCGCGAAAGGGAAGATCGTTACATACCACATGGTGAAATTCAAAAAAATTAATAAAACAACAGAAGTCAGGAGAATGAACAGCGTCAGGCATGAAATAACCAAGATGGCGAAGAATATCAAGAGGAATGAAGGAGGATATTGCATGGAAGAGAAACTCTAAGAAATCAGCAGATAATTAAAAGAGAAATCGAGAGACATTATGTTGAACAAGCACGCTTAGCTTGCGAAAGGGAAAGATTGAGAGAAGAGGTAGAAGAGCAAGAATTCCAAGAGCCAATTCGCCAGAATAATCATGATAATCGAGAAAGAAGACGTGAAAAGGACCGCAATAATGGAAATATTAACGAAGAATACGATAGGGTGCAAAGAAGAGCAGAAGAAAATCGCAGAAGAGAAAATGAGAGATATAATGGTGTGCGTATTCATGAAAGAAATGTAAGAGAAGATAGCGGAGAAAGACAAGAAGAAAATAATGGAGACGGGAATCAAAATCTCGCAACACAAGATAGGCAAGAACGTAGGAGAAGGGAATCTGCACTGAAAAGACCAATGGAGCAAAATTCTGTTGGGAATGAACAAGTTTTAAGAGAATTAGCAGAAATGAGGGGAATGTTAAATGATAGAAGAGGAGGAGGCAGAAGACAACTTGATGAGGTGATTGAAGAAGCTGCAAAAACTCCATTCACTTAAGCATTACAATTAGGAGGAATACCCCCAAAGTGCAACTTGCCAGCATTAACTAGTATTTTTGATGGATCTACATGTGCCATTCAACACATCAAATCTTATGTGAGATGTATGCTACAGTGGTAAAATCATGATGTTGTGTTGTGCAAATATTTCGCGTCAAGCTTAGATGGCGAGGTGCTAAAATGGTTTGAGGGTTTACCCAAGAATACTATAACTTCTTTCACTCATCTACAGACCACATTTTTGGGGGCATACATAAGTAACAATTCTGCGTGTCCAGGAATTGAAGATGTGTTTGGGTTAAAACAAAGGGTTGGCGAGAGTCTGAAGCACTTAACATTAAGGTGGAAAACAGTGTGCAGTGAAATGGCTGGTAGATTGGATGAGAGATACCTCATTTTATCTTTCATTAATGCTATGTTCGCAACCAATCTACTATATGTTCAAGTTTTCAGATTCAAAAATACCATCACAATGACTGAGCTGCGAGAACTACAAGAAGAATACATTTCTTTGGAGGAGAAATAAAATGAGATGGAATCATATCCAGTCGCAAACACCAGATCAATAGCGGCAAACAGAAGTTTACTTCCTAAAATGATTAATAATGTAGCGAGCATCTCGCATCCACAACAAGAGAAAGTGGTGACTGATAACCGGCAGAAGTTAGTAGCCATGGGAAGTCGAGATCAAGAGGAGTATGAAAGGGAAAGGAATTATTAAAATCGCGGTGGAAATAATAAAATTCAAAGACTTGATCAGCCGCAAGAGATTTATGACGGTCAGAGGCAAAATAATTTTAGAGGGCAAGGGAGTCAGAAGATAATATGGGAAGAAATTAAGATGCCACCTCTAAATGCTAGTATAGAAAAAAAATTGGGAGGCTATCATTTTGATGGAAAATATACCATCACCCTGGAATATGGGAAAAGAGCCACATCCAAATAATCAAAATCAAGAATTTTGTCCTTACCATCATTTTCATGGTCAGTCAATAAATGATTGCAGGAATGTAAAAAGAATAATTTTGAGGATGATTGATCAGGAAAAGTTAAATCATTTTCTAATAGGACATCCGTAATTTCAGCAGTTACCACCGGCACCAGATATTTGTAGAGTGAATACTGTAAAAGGAGAAGAAACATTTGTGATAGAGGTTGGAGCCAAGGCGAAGAATTTTTATGTAATTCCATCATACATTCATACAAGACTATTGAGGATTTCCACGACAACGTTATAAGCAGAGTCTTCGCGAGAGACGCGGATGGAAGAGAGATAATGAATATTGTGAGAGTCTCGCCATTAGAGGAGTGGCAAAGGAAAACTATTTCTTTCTCTGCAAAAGATGTATCAGATCCTGGCGAGATGCATGACAACCCACTGGTGGTAAGATTAGAAATAAATCCAAAACAAATAGAAGAAGAAGATGAAGAAAATAATGATGGTGAAACTGAAGATTCTTGGGTCATTAAAAGAGTTCTAATAGATACTGGAAGTTCAGTTGAAATCTTATTTTATCATACTTACAAAACCATGGGTGGAAGAGACGAGGATCTGATACCGTCAACCTATAAGATCTATGGTTTCAATGGTACTGCCAACAAGCCCAAAGGGGAAATTACTATGCGGATTCCGTTAAATAGGTTATCTTCCAAAGTTCAATTTTGTGTGGTTGACATAGAATCACCATATAACGCCTTAATTGTCAGGCCATGGTTACATGGAATTTTAGGTGTAGCGTCAACTTATCACCAGTGCATTAAGTTTCCACATCCCAGCGGTGTTGGAGTTATAAAGGGAGATTGGATTGAGGGAAGGAAGTGTTATGAAATTGACATGGAATCTTGCGAAGAAAGAGCTGCGAGGAATAGAAATTGGAAGCATAACATCAAGCAGAGGCAAAAAAGTGACAAATTAATGGTTGATACAATAGAACGGCGAGAAGATGGGATACTGCAAAGTCAACACACGCTAAAGGCAATTGATGGCGAGCGCCTCGCAGATGGAGAGAAAATAACAAAACGCAACAAAAGGGCAGAAGCAGAAAGTAGTAAGTAGAAAGGTAAAATTATGAAATTTATGAATGATTTGTTGAAGAAAATGTTTCAAAAAAAAAAAAAAACGTTTGAATGAAAAAGATGAAATTGAAAAATCATACAAGAGTTGAAATGCAAATAAAGAGAAGATCAAAGAAAAGAAATTTTAACAGAGTTGCAATACTCGCAAGATAAATATAAGAACGGGACGAACCTTTATGGCATACACCCTAGTTCGCGAATAAAATTTCGTAAGAGGCAAATGTAAGACCTAAAGTGCGTCATATAAGGGGGTATCTCTTTGCATGGCTCAGGGATAAGGTTATACCACTGCTGGAACCTGAGTCATTGAGATTGGGGTTATTGAAAACCCATCCAAGAGAGGTCCCTTGGATTTCCAACTATATAAGGTTATACCCTGGTTGGACGACCGAGGGTCTCTCCTAAGGAGTGCAGAATATGATCAAGGCGCCGAGGTACACGGTTGAGCCAATAGTTCCCGGGGCGTACGAAACTACCTTGTCCATTCTTGGAAAGTCTTGGATATGATGCACTCAGCCCTAAGAAAACCCCACTTAGGGTGTAGTCTTGTAACTATAAGCTATATAGGCATAAAGGACAAGAGGCTGCGAAAACAGCTGGTTGTTTTTAAGACCGGATGGGAGGAGATAGTTTTGTATGGCCGATGTGCCCTCCTTGAAGGGGAAACCAGGGGGAAGATAAGGGTGGAACCCTCCATTAGGGAGCTAATAAGTGTCTAAAGACGGCAATGTCATGGGGATTTATGATCGCAAGAGCATCTAGGCTTGTCATATTGTCGCGTGACAAATATTATACAGAGGCAACAAGCCATTAGAAAAAGTTAAGATGAGATCAATGGGTTTTTACATGAAAGTGTAAAGACGTCATGCGATTTCATCGCAAGACGGCAATGTCATGAGGCTTTGTTCTCGCAGAGAAATTGACAAAGCGCGGATAAGGCAAGATCAATGGGTTTTTACATGCAAGTGTAGGAACGTCCTGCAATTTTGTCACCAAAAATAAAAAAAATAAAAAAAGTGGCTAAATAAGACCTTTAACTAGGAAGGCAAAATAAGACCACAAGTGAACATGAGATTATGTGGGCATGACCTGCACCATTTACACAAAGGTTGAGGAAAAATTTACAAACAAATTTTGTTCAAACATTAATCTGCTCAATCTTTCATATTGCAGATAAATAACAGAGGCAAGTATGGGAATGAACAGAATAATAAATTATTATTCATCTTTATATGGCAGATTTACACAGATAGAAAAAAATTAATAATCATGTTGATTAACCATATTGCAAAAAAAAAATATGTTTTCTAATTTATACAAAAAGAAGTAGAAGAAATTTATTTATATCAAAGAACCTTGGAAGCTGGAGAAATTCACAGCGATATCACAAGAAGAATAAATGTACAAATGTTACAAGAAGATTAGAAGGAGAAACAAAACTAGGTTGATCCATCATCATCCTCGCCAGATCTTTCTTCTTCGTTGTCTTCATCACCATCATCATCTTCGCTAGATTCTTCGGCTTCACTGTTAGAGATAACAAGATTTGGAGTATTTGTTGGAACTTCTTCCGCGAGGCAAGAATACAAAGAATGATGAATGTTATGATCATCACAGACCCTCTTGACGGAGTCATTGCGAACACCAATAAGGATATTACTAAAATTCTCATATGTGATCTTTAATTGATCTTTCAATCTTGAATATTTTTCATTGCGAGAAGCAAGAGTCTTTGAGAGTTGACCCTTGTCGGCTTCAAGTTCTTCAATTCTTTCAAAATATCTCTTCTCAGCTCCTGCGAATATATAACAACAAATTGGAAATTTTGCAAAGATAAGAAAATTAATGACAAGAAATTAATGAGGAAGAAAAATTAGCAACCTTCTCTTTCAGAAATCATGTCTTTAATTAAGGCCGCTTGTTCAACATGAAGACTAACATATACACCTAAGTTAGCTCTGGCGTTGTCAAGAATCTTTGCAGCCCAGGAAAATTCATCATCATTATTAATAAGAAGATGGGAACGAATTTGGTTTTCTCTTTCAACAAGATCCTCTCTCTCGCGGATAAGTTTATCTCTTTCAATTTGGACTTCAAGAAGGGTTTTATGAAAATCCGCTAAAGTTTGAGCTCCTTGCCTAGAGATGCGATCTTTTTCATCTATAAGATCACTTTTTTTGGGCTCTTAGAATCTTGATCTCTTCTTTAGAGTTAAGATATTGACGCTTGGATGTATTAGCCGCTCTCAAACTAGATATGTGATCAATTGCTAAAAGATGAAATTTGGATCTAAGATCATCTACGAAAAGGGATTTAATCTGTTAATTTGAATAGTTGTTTAAGGATTCGTTAAGGCGATTGAGGAGAGTATCATAGTCTATTGGATTTGGAAAAGAACGAAGGAATACAGCTTCTTCAGAAAGGCCATAAACATCTGTGAAGAAGAAATATAATAAAAATACAAAGGAATACAAGGTTAAAGAAAAAGAGAACGATTTTTTACCATAAAGTTGATCGTTCGCAGCTTGAAGACTTGCGACCTTATCTCGCGAGGAAGAAAGTTCAGTTTCTAACCACTTAATCTTTTCTTTAAGGTCAGCAGACCCAGATTCCAATTGCCCTCGAAGACTAGCGGACTCAGATTCTAACTCCTCATTCTTCTCGCGAAGAAAAGTATTGTTCTTATGAAAAGATGCGCGCCTCTTCTCCAAGTCTGTGGCAACAGCAAAGGAAGCTCTTCCAGCCTACGAGGGAACAATGTAAATTAAAACTTGGTGAGGAAATGAATACAAAAATGTGGTGAAGAAATGAAAACATACCAGAATACCAAGAGAATTTAAGAGACTGGGAGTTATTGATCTTGAGATTCCTTGAAGAGAATCATTATCAACCAATATAGGAGCATTGCAGATCTTGGTGAGAGCCTGGGATATCCCGTTAAGAGCTTTATTTCCATAATCATTTGTGATACCATGTGTAACATCGCCAAAAATGTTAGATAGTTGAGTCATAGAAGACTCAGGAGGAGAGGAGTCCTTCATGAAAGAGATATCGTCATTATCTTCATCATCATCATTATTGTTGTCATTATCAGAATCATCCCTCTAATTTTCTTCATTAGATTGAGGAGTTGAAGAAGAAGGGTATTGGTTTTTTCTTTTCTTTGAGAGAGGGGCACCATATTTCTCTCTGCGAGGAGCAGTAGACTTCTCTTTGCGAGGAACAGTAGATTTCTCCTTGTGAGAAGTATCTTTGTCTTTCCCCTTAGTTTTCACAATCTTCACAGGTTTTATTTCTTCAATAACCTTCAAACACAGATAAAGATAAGAAATAGAGGCAACAATATATTGTTAAGAATCATAAAAGAATATTTCTTACTTCATCTGTAAGAGATTTAAGGGCCAAAAAGGTGCCAGGCTTCCCGAATTTCTGGTAGCTAATTTTCATCCTGTTAATCTGGAAAAAAAAATGGAACAGTCAGCGAAAGTATAAAAGCATGAGGAAAATAATAATGATAGTTACGCAAAAATTTAAGAGAACATACCTCTTTATTCCTTTTAGGACAGTTGAAATCCCATGGCTGATATTCTGCGAGATTCGCAGGCAATGCATGAGGACCAGAGATGTAGGGACATTCTAGACATAATGGAAAAATGAACATTTGTCATCACTGGAGTGGCGAGGGCCTTGATTATTACCCATATGCCAATCAATATCTAACATAAGAACTTTATCTTCAGAGATGTCATCCTTCTTCTGTAAGCGGACACCCCAACAAGTGTTGTCCTTTTTCATAGGGATTATATCGTAATTTGCGAAGAAGTTCTCCACAGTATACTTTGCGGGTACAAATGGAGTATCCTTGAATTTAGGATTCTTCGCAGTATCAGGGTAGCGAGATTATTTACCAGCACCACGAGTAACATACTCAAGCATTAAGCGAATGCAATATCCACTCAACTGATATATCGCCCGCGAGAACTTCGCGTGAGAGAGTATCTCATAGAATAAAGGAAGTTCATGGTCATAGAGAGGAATGGGAAGACCATCTTCAAGCTGGCCCAGCGATACTATGATCTTCTCGCGGTTACATGGAAGATCAGAAAATAATTGAACAGAAAGTTCAGCCTTAGGGTTTTGATTGGGAATAGTGGATAAAGTAAAACTTTTATTTTGAAGTTCTTTCTGAATTTTCTCGAAAGCAATCACATATTTACGACCGGCTGCAACCATTTTTCGTATGGGAATGAAGATTGAAAGAATAAAAGATTGAAAGAAAAATTGTAACAGTAGCAGATCCGGAATTTACGGAAGAACTGTGAATTTGCAGAGAGATTACGGGGAGAAGGAAGAAAGAAGTAAAAAGAAGAAAAGATAAAAGTGAAGAAGATATATATATATATATAAGGTAAAAAATCTCGAAAAGATAAGTGCAATTAATGCAAGGAAGAGACGAGAACGGTTGAAACGCAGCGGTTGAAAAGGACGTGTCAGAAGTTGAATGGTTAAAAAGATACTTATAACAAATCTGGAGAGGAAAAGATATATGTCAAAAGAACATAAAAAAAATAGACAGTTGCGGCATTTCAAAAGGTTTTGATTTCTCATAGTCTTTTCTCTTCGCAGAAAAGACATGAGAAGAGGCAAGATGTAGGATCATAATATCGCCACAATATTATTCTTGAGATATTTACAACACTTCTGCGAGTTTTTCACCAACATACTGCGAGTGTCGCAGAATGACTCAAAGCAATGACGTAACAAATGACGATAGCTGAAACATGAGAAGAGTGTGACCATTCTGCGAGGGTTATATCATATGTGATAGTTAGCGTTATCACTGCTGTGATAAGATCGCAAGTCAGATCCGAAATTAAAGGACAGCTTAGTTGTCATCCATTATGTAATTATCCTATATAAAGAGACCCGGTAGGTTCAGAAGGGAGGATGAATTTTTGAGCGCTAAGAAAGCTTTGAGGAGAGAGAAAATCCAAGATAGCGATTGTATTCTTGATTTCTTCCATTTCTTGTAAACATCTCTGAGAATCAAATAATAAAGTGTTGTTTTTAATCTTCAAATATGTGTTGATTATTGTGAATTCTTGTGAAGGGTGTAGTGTAGGTTTTCCTGCAACTACACTTAATCCAAAGAATTGTGTTGATGCCGATCCACTCAATTAATCAATCCAATCTATCACAAGGATAAATCGATTATTAATTGGATCCTCTTTTACCGAAACAAGTATTGTGCACACCAAAGATTATAAACCCAAGTAAGATCTTCAATATCTTCTTTCACTTCAAATCTTCTTAAATCTTCAATAAAAACCTGCATACAATCACTTGAATCTCTTGTGATCAATCACGTACAGAACGGAGTCTGTTAACAATGGATTATCACAAGATCGTCTTTAGAACTAATAACAGTCTAAAGATCCCTTTCGAAACTCTGAACTAGTTTGGGTGAATCTTATATCAGAAGAGAAGATTCTCAAGCATAAACAAACTAGGTGCAATCATATTTCAACCACCGTTAGTTAACCAAATCAATGAAAACAAAAGATAAACTTCAATTATCTAGTTTCCACCAACGGTACACGCTAGAGCTTCTCAATCCCAAAGAAGACTTTAAACTGAGCGGTCGTAAGAGATTTCGCCTAATTAAGTTACTCTCTTCTCCGAATAGGCAGCTACATGACTAACAACAACAAAAGATGAAGTTTGTTGTTACGAAGGATTAGTTTGCTAGAAAGGGAAACTTCAAGTATATATAGACAAGGAAGTTTGGACACCAAGGAATTTCCAAAACCGAAAATATTCTCAAGATATTTATTAAAGCATAAATTCTGTTTTCATAATTCCTGGAAATGCTCAGTCCAAAAATAATGATCGAAATCTTTCGGAAAATCTAATTAGTAAATGCATATTACTAATTCTTATATTTCCCTACAAAATGAAGTTAATTACCTTAATTAAAATATTTTTAACTTACTTATGTTTCGATCTTGGGATTCTCTTCCCTTAGCTATTAAGGAATAACTTTGAACAATTAAAGAAATAAACATTCACAGCACGTGTTCAAAGTATGTCGACATCCTTACTTTGTAAGTTCTTTTTCACACTTACAACCTTGAAACCGATTTTCCACACTTCCAAACAAGTTTAGAATTGGTTCATCTGACTTTCAAGAACTATGTGATTGATCAAACAAACATTCAATCACAATCATGGGTTTAATGGTCTTACCAAAACAAGTTTCGGTTCTACCTTCCATGTGAGTATTGTGCATAGTCACACTAGCTTTTCCCACATATATATGGTATCTAACTTATATGTGTTGCACATGTCCATTGGATCGGTTCCCTTTTAACTAAAAACGTGTTTCACATGTCCATAGGATTGGTTACCCTTTTTGCTATAAACCTTGTTGCACCCCCATACAAGGATCGGTTCCCCTTTGTGATGTATTGCACCTCTTACTAGGATCAGTTCCCCTTTCCCATATTTGGTCATACATAAAATCACAAACCCGATCATACCATCTCAGGTGATTACTTAAGATCGGTTTCACTAATAAAAGTCATACCAATACATAAGTCAGTCCTTTGTGAATAGTTCTACCAAGAACACAAACAAGTTGTGAGCGGTTATACTCAATCACACATATTGGTTGTTCATAATATATGCAATGAATAACAAAACCAATAACACCGGGCAATTTCCTTTTCGGTTCACAAACAAATTTATGAACTTACTTTTTTAGAACACATGTAAAACATTCTTCCCTAAGATGAAATCCTCACCTCATACCCATACATAATCACAATAGCATTCAAATGATTATGGCGATGTCTTATCTATAAAGTTTAATGGTTAAGCAATAAACCTCGTATTGTATTCCTTAATACTATGTCTATCTAGAGTTCAAATATGCTTCTCTGTTTTGTTTTCAATATGCTCAACTTGAAAGATACGTTAGGGAATGAAACAATTCAAGTCAAATATCACTAACCTCAAGTGGAAGGATGATTGTTGTCATTGTAGCTCCTTGATTCTTCACATCTTCAAGACTTCGCAATACTTGTAATGTCTCATATCCTAATACTTTCAATCTAACCTATACGAAGTTGACTCTAGTACATAATCAAGTGACTCTTAACATGAGTTTTGATTCACTAAAATATGACAACCAAACTTGACATACCAACGCTTGGTGGGTTCAACCGAGCCATGCTCTAACAATCTCCCCCTTTGTCAATTTTAGTGACAAAACTATTAGATCATATGGATAAACAAATTACAAGAATTCATTACACATACGCTTGATTTTCGAATTCAACGGCACAATAAACTGCTTACATTCAATCCTTGAAAATGCCGATGTTGACATTATAATAACAAAGCTAATACTGCCCCTAAGGAAGATAGGTAGATATTCAATCCGCACGTCTTTGTTATACCAATTTATATGACATGTTACTCCCCCTTAGTCTGTGTTTTCACTCTTTCGTTAGATAAACGTTCAAGCACCAATGTTATTTTCCTTAGCAATACCAATCAATATAAAATCAATGCCAGTATCACTTATTTACTCCATATATTTCTCCCCCTTTTTGTCACAAAAATGACAAACAAAACGAAAAATTAAAGGACAACACGAAAAAAATCTTACAAATCTCAAAAGACTTGCAACCTATAGAGTTAGGAATGAGGGTTCCACATATCATGTTCTGATAACCAATATCAAAACCTAAACTACAAGTAGTTTTATTTTGATATGTTACCAAGGAAACAATTGTCCAAAACAATTTTTCCCATTTAGTTTAGCAAAAAAAAAAAAAAAAACTAAGCACCTTAGTCCCTTTTCTAAACTGATTGTTCAAAAACAACCGCTTAATTCGATAAGACCAAAATAAATATAACTCTATTTTTCTCATCAGGTTCTAATTATCCATAAACTTGGACCTTTCAATTTTAAACAAGATAAGTACTAGGTTAGTTAACTAGCATTTCTTGTTAAGTCATTCGATTAGACTTGAATAACCGAAACCTCACTTCGATAAGTCTAATTAAGATCAGAATTAACTTAGTTTCTCTTATCCGGAATAGAATTGGACTAAACAACTCATCCCGTACACCTTTTATTTCGTTACGCCACAAATAATTCATACAAACCAACATAAATCAACTTGCATAATTATTCACCTCAACCGGAAGCAATTGAAACAACATAGACATTAAAAGCACCGCAATTGCACCGAAATTTTGTAAGCCTAAAAAATTGATATCACACAATAAAGCAAGATAACAATAGTTTTTCTTAACCGGAACCAATTGAATCACACACATCATGGAATAAAATATCAATTGAACCGAAATTTTGTTAAGCAAAAGAAATAAATATATATAATATAAACTCAAGCTTTTCTTAAACAGGAAAACAATTAACTAACAAGATTGTTACCTCAAATTTCGCATCCACTTCTCCAATATGTTTGCATCTTCGTCCAGGGAGAATTGATATCGAAATATCATCATGTTTTCATCCTTATGCAAAACAAAAGAATAACAACAACCTTCAACCTTTACCAGAGAAAGGTTGAAAACCGTCGAAACACATATGCTTTTATGCTAAATCAAAACCGATTCAACATATTATGACTTTTTCACATATTGTTTCTATCAGAACCCCTCATGATTCTTTGATAAAGCCTACCAACATGGGCTAGAACTTAATCCTGCTAAATCAAAATGTCACCCAAACTATAAGGGTTTACAATATATGAGATCGAATATTAAGGTAGTGAAACCGAAATCAAACATCCCATAAACACACATAGCAATAATATAAAAGAATTCAAGCACAAGCTATGTAAACCGAAAACTATCACAAGAAAAATTACCAATCAAATAATGTTATTCATAATAGTTTTATTCATTAATAGACCAACAATATCAATGAAAGAAATCAAAAATTGATGTATATTATTCTAGATTAAGTAATAAAGCAAATAACTTAATTTCTATTAACCTTCATATAGGTGTTTTCAAAGATCATCTTCAATTTCCTCAAATTTTTCAAGATCTTTATCAACAGCATCTCGACTGATATCTCGTATTTTGCACACAGTACCTTGGTTATGGTCACATGCTAAAGCATTAACCTTTCAATTAATATTCCAAGCATACTCCCTATTACTGATTCCAAGTTTAATTAGTTTCCTTTGGTTACGGATAACAGTTCTTAGTAAAGTTGCATGTCTATGATGAGTTTCGATGGTACTGAGGAGGACTTGTCATAGATTGATAATATCAACCTTAGCATCCAAACTGTTTTGGACAAGGAGATGAGTTATATCTTCCTTTTCATTATCGATATTTTCACAACCAGATTTCTTGAAGGTATTATCAAGATGAACACTTTCCTTAGAAGACATTTTACTCAAGGATTTCAGAAGTTGTGCTTGAGATCTGGTTTGAAAATACATCCTTTTGTATAAGTTCGTAGGCATGTTGAGTACAAATACTTGAAATACCTTTAACACATTCCAAACATAGATATTAGCCTTATATAAATAATTTTGACAAGATTTGAAAAGATTTTTGCATCTAATGTGTTATAGAAACATAATATTCTCCAAAGAGATTGTATCCAAAATCGGTATCAAGAGATACTTCAAAATAACTAACTTATCCTTTTACACAAGTTGTTGTAAGACAACCTTTCTACACATAAAGATGTTTAAAATATCCTTAAGGTACATTGTGTAATCTCTCAATGTTGAATAAGAGATATTAGTAGGATACCAGCAGCACAGGTATATGTGCTTCCTTATATCCAAAGATTGGGCATAGTAAGGACGCACAATCCAATGCAGTTACGCACTGGGATTAGGAAATTCCTCATCATACACCTCATGAGGATATCTTTCTCCCTTTTGAACATCATCATGTTCTTTTTCGTGGGTTCTGAACCCATCTTCTTTGTTAAGAGAATTGCGAGACGTAATATCCTCAATTACATCTTTTGCCCAGGATGGTATTTTCCTTGAACTCGTTTTGTCTAGATCTTCCAGTCGGCAGTTTGTCAATATCTCGTGTTCAAAACGCTCTATATGTCCTCTTAAGGTATCCATTCCTAGATGGAAATGTTTTTCTAAACATTGGTTTAGATATACCTCTCAACATATTACAGTAAGAGGTTTCTCAATAAGGACTTTATTCCTTATCTGTGAATGTTCTAGCGATTGAGTAAGAATTTCACACTCTATAGTCTGTTGATGAACTTCATTGCATAAGGCCAATTTTTGTTCCATATAATATGCCAGATTATTTTGAAGACTGAGTGTTTCTCTCTTTCCTTCACATATTCTTACATTTAGTTGAACAATAAGTTTTGTGACATCATCTAGACTGTCAATTGTTTTTCCCTTTTCTGAATATTTTTCAACATGTTTGAAAAATCTTTCCAACATCTTTCGAAATCCAGAACTTGGGAAGGATATTGAATTGAATCTCAATTCATACGATTGTTCACTAGAAATTGGAGTCGGATCCAAAACAAGTTTCTTGAGTTTCAGACTCATTATTTTCTGATCAGTAACCCGACTCGCAATCAAGTCATTAGTCATAGACTTTTTCTTTGATTTTCGAAAAGACTTTCGAGACCAATTTCCATTGTTTTTCCTTGAGATTTTATTCTCATTATCTTAACTTACGTTAACTGAACCATCCTCTGGATTCATTCCTATAGGTTGGATTGCACCAAACACAGATTGTTATATCTTTTCGTGTTTGCCTTCTCTGATACCAATTGAAAAAGTAAGGGTACCCAAATATACCTCAAGCTAAAACTTTTCCTACCTATATAAGTCCTTTATCCGAAAGTGATTGTCTATGGACTGAGTTGAGATAATACAAATAATTGATTCACACTTCGTGTGATCGTCTATGGATACGAGATCGAGACAATACAACAACGAAGTATGAAACTTGATAAAAAGGTTCGGACTTAACCAAACACAATAGGATTCACTTATCAAGTAAATAGGAATTAACAATTGTGTGATTTACTTTATATATAATAAAACAATTATAATGCGGAAATATAAAGTAAATGACACAGCAAAATTTTGTTAATGAGGAAACCGCAAAATGCAGAAAACCCCCGGGACCTTATCCAGAATTGAATACTCTCAGGATTAAGCCGCTACACAAAATTATACCTAACTTCGTATAGTTGATACCAAGCAACTAAACCTATAGTTCACCTAGTTCCGTCTGTATTCCCACGCCTCCAACTTATAAATAAGTCACGTACTTGGAACAATTCATTTGGTTCGTATTCCAAACAGTAAAGAAACAACAAATCTGTTTGGTATCAACTCTCTTCATCCAAGTGATATGAGTTGGACAAAGGCTCTTCCGATTATCTTAACATAAACTCCTTCGCATGGTCCTTAGATCTATCTTACGTTCAATTACCGAAGTAATCATTTAATATTAAGCCAATAACCCTCTTAATCCAAAGAATTATGTTGATGTCGATCTACTCAAATAATCAATCCAATCTATCACAGGGATAAACCGATTATTAATTGGATCCTCTTTTACTGAAACAATTATTTTGCACACCAAAGATTATAAACCCAAGTCACATCTTCAATATCTTCTTTGTATTCAAATCTTCTTAAATCTTCAATAAAAACTTGCACACAATCACTTGAATCTCTTGTGATCAATCACGCACAGAACGGAGTCTGTTAACAATGGATTATCACAAGATAGTCTTTAGAACTAACAACAGTCTAAAGATCCCAATCGAAACTATGAACTAGTTTGAGTGAATCTTATATCAGAAGAGAAGATTCTCAAGCATAAAAAAACTAGGTGCAATCATATTTCAACCACAATTAGTCAATCAAATCAATGAAAACAAAAGATGAACCACAATTATCTAGTTTCCCACCAACGGTACACGCTAGAGATTCTCAATCCCAAAGTAGACTTAAACTGAGCGGACGTAAGATATTTCGCCTAATTAGGTTATCATCTTCTCCGAATAGGCGGCAACACCAGTAACAACAACAAAAGAGGAAGTCTGTTGTTACGAAGGATTAGTTTGCTAGAAAGGCAAACTTCAAGTATCTATAGAGAAGGAAGTTTGGACACCAAGGAATTTCCAAAACCGAAAATATTCTCAAGATATTCATTAAAGCACAAATTCGGTTTCCATAATTCCTTGAAATGCTCTGTCTAAAAATAATGATCGAAATCTCTCAGAAAATATAATTAGTAAATGCACATTACTAATTCTTATATTTCCCTACAAAATAAAGTTAATCACCTTAATTAAAAGATTCTTAACTTACTTATGTTTCGATATTGGGATTCTCTTCCCTTAGCTATTAAGGAATTACTTTGAACAATTAAAGAAATAAATATTCACTGCACGTGTTCAAAGTATGTCGACATCCTTACTTTGTAAGTTCTCTTCCACACTTACAACCTTGAAACTGATTTACCACACTTCCAAACAAGTTTAGAATTGGTTCATGTGACTTTCAAGAACTATGCAATTGATCAAACAAGCATTAAATCACGATCATGGGTTTAACGGTTCTACCAAAACAAGTTTCGGTTCTACTTTCCATGTGAGTACTGTGCATAGTCACACTAGCTTTCCAAAATTCAGTTGACTAGGTACTAGGATCGGTTCCCCACATATATATGGTATCTAACTTATATGTGTTGCACATGTCCATAGGATCGGTTCTCCATTGCCTAAAAACGTGTTTCACATGTCCATAGGATCGGTTCCCATTTCTGCTATAAACCTTGTTGCACCCCCATAGAAGGATTTGTTCCCCTTTGTGATGTACTGCACCTCTTATCAGGATCGGTTCCCCTTTCCCATATTTGGTCATACATAAAATCACAAACCCGATCATACCATCTCAGGTGATTACTTAAGATCGGTTTCACTAATAAAATTCATACCAATACATAAGTCAGGCCTTTGTGAATAGTTATACCAAGAACACAAACAAGTTGTGAGCGGTTATGCTCAATCACACATATTGGTTGTTCATAAGATATGTAATGAATAACAAAACCAATAACACCTGGCAATTTCCTTTTCAGTTCACAAACAAGTTTATGAACTTACTTCCTTGGAACACATGTAAAACATTGTTCCCTAGGATAAAATCCTCACCTCATACCCATACATAATCACAATAGCATTCAAATGAGTATGGCGATGTCTTATCTACAAAGTTTAATGGTTAAGCAATAAACCTAGCTCATATTGTAATCCTTAATACAATTTCTATCTAGAGTTCAAATATGCTTCGCAGATTTTGTTAGAGCATTGCTCGGATAAACCCACCAAGAGTTGGTATGTCAAGTTTGATTATCATATTTTAGTGAACCAAAACTCATTTAAGAGGCGCTTGATTTAAATATACTAGAGTCAACTTCATATAGGTTAGCTTGAAATGATTATGGTGAGACATTACAAGTATTGTGAAGACTTGAAGAAGTGAAGAAGAAAGGAGCTACAACTACAACAGCATCCTTCCACTTGAGGTTAGTGATATTTGACTTGAAATGTTTCATTCCCTAACGTATCTTTCAAGTCGTGCATATTGAAAACATAAAACTGCGAAGCATGAACACTCGAGATATACGTAGTATTAAGGAATACAATATGAAGTTTCTTGCTTAACCATTAAACTTTGTATATAAGACATCGACATAATCGTATGAATGCTATTGTGATTATGTATGGGTATGAGGTGAGGATTTCATCCTAGGGAACAATATTTACATGTGTTCTAAGGAATTAAGTTCATGATATGTATTGTGAACCGAAAAGGAAATCGCCAGGCGTTATTGGGGCTATTCTTCATTACAAATCTTATGAACGACCAATATGTGGGATTAGTATAACCGCTCATAACTTGTTTGTGTTCTTGGTAAAACTACTCACATGAGGCCTGACTTATGTATTGGTATGACTTTTATTAGTGAAAACGATCTTAAGTAATCACCTGGGGTATGATCGGATTTGTGTATGTCTGACAAATATTGGAAAAGGGGAACCGATCCTAGTAAGAGGTGCAGTACATCACAAGGGGACCGATCCTTGTATGAGGTGCAACAAGGTTTATAGAAGAAATGGAAACCGATCCTATGAACATGTGCAACACGTTTTTAGGAAAGGGGAACCGATCCTATGGACATGTGCAGTGCGTACAAGTTAGATACCAAATATATGTGGGGAACCGATCCTAGTACCTAGTCAGCCGAATTTTTGGTAAGCTAGTGTAACTATGCACAGTACTCACATGGAGGTAGAACCGAAACTTGTTTTGGTAGAACTGTTAAACCCATTGGTTGTGATTGAGTATTACTTGATCAATCACATAGTTCTTGAAAGTCAGATGAACCAATTCTAAACTTGTTTGGAAGTGTGGTAAATCGGTTTCAAGTGAGTAAGTATGAAAAATGACTTGCAAGAGTAAGATGTCGACACATTTTAAACACAGTGCATTAATGCTTATTCGATTACAATACAATTTTATTTGCTTTGATTATTTACTTTATTGAAATCTAAAACAACCCCCCCCCCCCCCTCTTTGTGACACTTTGACAACTAAAACTCACTGCTCTTCGTGGGAACGATCCTTACTTCCATTATATTACATGTTAATTGTGTGGAAATAAGATTATTAATTTGACTGCACTCACGACAGACATCAGTACCCGTTTATATACTTGAGTGGTTAAAGTTCTAAAATTGGTTTGTTCATGAACTAATATATTTATATAATAAGGAATGCATTCTTTGCAAACCGTGGCTATAATGTTCATGAATTGATTCGAGTGAATCAAACCGATTTGGCTTCAATTGTGTTCTTGTATACTTCTATGAGAATATAGCAATTGAACAACTCTATAACTAGTTTCATTTGAATAATTTGAACTAGTTGTGGTTAAGATGAATAAGGTTGATATGAGAGTGTTCATATAGATAACTTCGGTTAACTATTGTTGAGCCAACCTAGTGTACATGTTTAGGTACGGTTAGTTAAACCTAAATGAAGGTACATTTCATTTGTGCATAACAAGTTAAGTTCGATCTAACTGTTGAAAGATATTAGCTTGAATCTAATCAGGTTTTCATCTAACGATGAATATTGAATGCTTTGTTACCAAGGTAACTTAGATTGCATAAAGGAGAACTGTTTCAACTAGGAAACCTAATCCCCACACCTCCTGTGTGATACTAGTTGTGACTAGAGTCGATTCTCCTTTAACCTTAGTGAAAAAGCGTGGGTCTAACAACCACACCCAATATTTCGTTCGGAAATCTGAATAGACAAACTCCAATATACTTTCAAGAGAATCAACTAGATAGTCATACTCAATCTATAGAAAAGTATATCAAAGAGTTATATCTCAAATTTTTAATTGAATCTTCAATCAAACAAATAGAAATTTGCGAGCTCAATTGAATAAGAGAAATAACTTGGATTGTATCACAAACCAATATCCAAGTGTCAATCAATTCAATCAACAACCCAAAGGTCTGATTCAAGAACTAATTGAACTTAACGCACAACCTGTGATATTTATATTATATAACAAAATATAATGCGGAAAAGAAATAACACACACACCAGAAATTTTGTTAACGAGGAAACCGCAAATGCAAAAAAAAAAAGCGGGACCTAATCCAGCTTTGAACATCACAATGCATTAAGCCGCTACAGACACTAGCCTACTACCAATGAACTTCGGACTGGAATGTAGTCGAGCCCTAATCAATCTCACACTGATCAAGGTATAGTGGCTCTCCTTATGTCTATGAACCCCAACAGGATTCTACGCACTTGATTCACTTAGCTGATCGCACCCACAACCAAGAGTTACTATGACCCAAAGTCGAAGACTTGATAAACAAATCTGTCTCACACAAAAAAGTCTATTGGAATAGATAAATCTGTCTCCCACAGAAATACCTACGAGTTTTGTTCCGTATTTTTATAAATCAAGGTGTACATGAACTAATTGATAAATCAGACTTATATTCCCGAAGAATATCCTAGTATTATCAATCACCTCACAATAATCTTAATTGTATGGTAGCAAAACAAGATATTATGGAATCACAAACGATGAGACGAAGATGTTTGTGACTACTTTTAATCTTGTCTATCGGAGATAAATCTCAAGCAAATCTTAGCAAAGATAATA